>CM035789.1:20942536-21542536 GCA_020466265.1 Siphamia tubifer
ATTACATCTTCACATCTCATGACCCTTACAATCTTAATCACTTCAGATTTGCCAAAATGTGCAAGACCTTTGAAGATGCTCACACATACAAACACAAACCATACATGACCTTTCACAGCACATGGCTTCGGGATGTGGACAGCGCTGTGCATTTACGTCACACTCTATAGCACCACGCACCTCTACCCTGTACTGTTCCCCACTGAGTAGCTCTCAGGAGGGGGAAAAAAACAAACACATACAAACACAAGCACAACTAACACACAATTATGCACACGTCCCTACATTGGGACATCTGGAGCAGGAACATCAGAGTGATGGCACTGCAGACTGAGCACCTAGGGCTGTGTCACATGCACACTCACTTGCACAGCACAGCATAAAACAAACCAAATGTCACACATAGACACCTGCAAATAGATGTGTACAATCAGTTTGAAACATGGACAGTATAATAAAGGTGTTTGGATTTAAGTTAGTGTGAAAGGACAGCCAGATAAGAAAAAAAAAAATTAGCATAATCACATTGTGGAATCGCTTCAGATCTTTTCCAAAATGAGTTTGAGCCTTGAGGAATAACTGAGCTGAGCGTCCACAGGGGGGCCAGGGAGGTGTAAGAGAAGTCTATTAAGATCCTATGGAGGTTCTATAATGTGCAGTGTTTCTGTTTCTGGTTTCAATTAATTCTGCTCCCTCAGTCTACAAGTCATTTTCCCAAGAAATCACCTCAAAAATCTAAAAAAAAAATCTTGGGCATCAAAAGAATATTAAAGTCTCCCTCTGACAAATCCAAGTGCTCAATTAGTGTTTGACTGAGCATGAGCTTTCTTTTTCTAACTTTTCCTTTTTGCTTCCCGTATTATGAAACAAATCTCTATATTGTCTACAAACATCCTCATTACTTCACTCGTATGTACTATGTGTTCAAGTGGAAATCATTGTTTATTTTCATTTTATGTCACTGTGCCTCAATGGATGGGATAATTACGCGTAAATAAAAAGCCAGCTCTTGCAACATCGGTCGGTGCGGATCGTGCATGACAAACATAAGATGAAAATAACTCAGAAGATGAAACATACATGAGAAGGAAATGGGAGAGACGAAAAACAGATACATATTGAAGTAAATGTTCATTATTCTCACTATATTGTTTTTGTTAGCTTTCTCAATTCAATAGGCTCTGCGTTATAATATACAATATAATACAAAATAAAGGAAGTAGCATTATACAGTATACAGAAACAAAAGTACTGTGCTTCAGAAATGTATTTGTTATTGTTACAGAATGCATTCCAGAGGCTGTTTACCACTTCTATGTATCTTCAGTACTTTCTATTAAGGCTGGGTGACATATCGAGATTTTCGATACCTCAAGATGTTTTATGAAATAGAGAAAGAATTTGGCATATCAAATATCTCGAGATAATGCTCTAAACGAATAAGATTTTGCTACTGTGCTTTTTTCCTTCACTGTGCTGTGGAGCTGTCGGCCCCGCCTCCTTCTTGTGTTGTTCGGCATGTGTGTTGATAACTCATTCAACATGGTGGCGCCCACAGAAGTGGTCTTGACAGAATTCGTACCAAAGAAAAGAACGGCTCCATGATATAGCCATATTGTGGATTTAAACCGTTCTACCGTACTACTGCCATTTTACTAACAGTGTATTTGGCGAATCTGTAGGGAGTATAGTGCGAAATAACAATTTAGTGTGACAAACAAGTGTAGACTTGGGTGACAGACATCGGAGTAAAATTTCAGTCAAATCGGCATTTGTATGTGCGAACTACAGCCATTTTAATAAAAGTACATTTCTAGGGGGCGTTATAGTACAAAATCAGAATGTCTTTAGCTAAATGGATGTAGACCTGGCAGATAGACGTCTGTGTCAACTTTCAGCCAAATCGGTGTTCGTATGTCCGAGCTAAAGCAATTTATGTAGTGGTAATTTTTCCCCAAAACTTTGCAAACTTTGCGACAGCGTAGAACAAAAACGATGCAACTTTTCAAAATAAATGGGATAACTTTTGATGTTCCACTTGTCTAGATCCCGTTCACCGATTTTGAGCTCATTTTGCCCAACGGCCAAGGAGGAGATAGATAAATGACAATGACAGCGAAAACGACAACTCAAATTTTTTCAAATTTCAATCTAAGATGGCGGACTTCCAGTTGGTTTATGGGCGTGGTCATCATTAGGTTTTTTTGTTCATCATCATATAACAAACACATGTACCGATTTTCATAGCTCTAACTTCACTAGGGCGTGATCTGGCCTAATACAAACTATTTAACTTTTTCTAGGGGGCGCTGTAGAGAAATTTCTTTACTGACTTTTATGAAACCTGTAAATACTTGTAATTTTTCACACTTCCGATGTGTGTGCAAAATTTGGTGTTCAGGGGGTCAAATTAGAGCTCAAAGGGCTGAATCAGAACAAACTGCAAGCAGTATTAATAGGCCTTGCACCCCACGTGGTACGCGGCGAAGGCCTAATGACAACATTATTTTGACCAATGTTTTGAAGGTCTGTTTAACAGAGAAAACTTCCTTATAAGAGATGCAGAGTTTTGAAAAGCCAAGATGGAAAAAAGTTGATGACAGAAACAACTTCCTTTAAGGATCTCATTGCAAAACTGCAAATGGTAGGGGCAAATTCTACCACTTCCTAAATTTTAATCGATTTCAACTGACTAGTACCCCATAATAGTATTGTCATGTATAACTCCCACCTGAATATTTATTTTAATTGTGTATCTTGTTTCTATTTTATTAAGGATGTGTTATTTTTCCTCTTTCTTTCTATTCTTTTATCTTATTATTACTCTGATGTAATGGTATTGCTGGTTTTTAGTTTTATTGCCCTGGCTGTTTTGTGGCTATGTATAATGCAAACGGTTAGTTGTTAAAATTATATTATGTTGCGTGTTTCTTATCAAAATCAGATCAATAAAAACTATATATATAAAAATAAAGATGCACAGTATGTAAACAATGCCTTTGACATTGATACAGTCTTACACAGTGTTAATTCATTGGTGAAATTACATTAGTATCCATGGGTGTGCGTGTGTACACTACTTCCTCCTGCTGTTGATAGTTTAGTATCAATTCTAAATATGATAATTATTCACTGACAAAATATTGATTTCTTTAGTAAGTACTTGCGAAATACCTAGAAGACTGTAAAGTAAGTTGGTTCTTATTTATAAATGAAAAAAAAAAGCTATATTACAGTGCAAGAGTTTCTTTCAATCACCAGCTCGCCCCCTCCCTTTTCTTCCACATCAAAATGTTCATATTCTCATTTTAATTTTCTCCTACTGTTTTAGTATGATGGGTATGCACCACCGTGCCACAGCAGATTAAGTGATCAATCACAACTTGTAAAACTGTGAAAATATCCCACATAAGCAGAATAAATGACACCACCATATGTCACAAACACAAGGTCTACTAATCAGGGAGGGTATAGGGTTGTCAAATGTCAAATTGCGTCAAAGTAATGATTATATAATAACAATGATTTTATATATATATATATATATATATATATATATATATATATATATATATATATATATATATATATATATATATATATGTATATATATATATATAATTTTGTAAAACACTAATTGCAGACATTTATTGCAAAAGATCTACAGTAGACTAGTTACTGTATAAATTGAGCTCAAGAAAAAGTTCCTTTGTATGAGCTGGTTTCATGAAGCCTCTTCTTCCACCATGTTGACAAGTTGATAAAAACAAACTATTAGAAACTATTTCATGCAAAGCACCCTGATGCATATCATTGAATACGTTACTTACAAAGCTACTCGGTTTTGTCTAAATTGGGACCAGTCACTTGTCAATTTTACTAAGCCACAATGTAAATAACTCGATTGCTCCAATTACAGGGTGTAATTATATATTCTAGATAATGTGTGGGGTCTTTGTTCATAATCATTCAATAATCCACATGAAATTGCAGCATAATGCTCAAATGTCAACTTCAATCAATTTCATATCAACAGCAATAAACAAATTTCATAACAGGCCTAGACATGGAGTAAATAAGCCAATAGCTGAAGAGTAGATATGTGTAATACAAATTACGTTCTTGTCATTAGAACAATTCATCTCAGTTAATTAAACTTGATTCCCCTCTGTATTCTAGTTAAAACTAATTAAATGTGGTGGTAACTGACATTTTCCAAGTCTGTAGAGAGATTCAGTTGGATAAAGTAGCAATTAGAGTGACAGGCCAGTGAGACAGCGCTTTCTAAAGTAGTGCTCTGCTCAGTTTTACCAGTGACAGAGGCTTTCATGGCATAATGTTGTGTGCTGACTAACTAGCAGCTGCTGTATGATTCAAGTCAGCAGTGTTGCTTTTAAAAAGTTCCTGTAATTGAAGGCTCCATGTATGCAAATACATCCCTTTGACTACTGTTCCACATCAGCAGAGCTGCTTCTTTAAGGCTCTAATCTGTGGGTGTCCATTGTTTGTCATTCTTTGTCTTTCTTTTCAATTGCATACTTTTGCCTCTGACAAATAGCTACTTTGCAACACTCTCCAGCGCACTGACAAATAGGATTCTCTTCATGAAGTTGTACAACATATTGTTATCCTTTGCTCTTCTTTTTCTTTTTACTTAAACCTTTCAGCCTAGATGAGTCTTGAATAATAAGATGTCTACATTTCTTTCGCGGTAGTACTTTCTTTCTGGTATGGAACATCCATCCATTTTTTTTTCATCCATTTTATGAACTGTTTCGTCTACATGAGGGTTGATGAGCCTATCCCAGTTATATATGATAGGTAGATGTAACCAGGGGCACTGCTAACAACTGTGGACCCTGTGAATAGTTAAATGTTGGCCCTTTCATGAAATTCACTATCTTGTTGATTTATCTGTGCTTCTGGTTCTTATATGACATTTTCACAACTTGTAGTCTGTATCCACTGTCCCCTTTGGACCCCTTTATTGGCACCCCAGGGGGTAATCTATCTTCACCAGTATTGCGCATGTTACTTCCAAACTGTAATAGATGACAGATTATTTGTTATTTAAAAGTAGTTCCTTTCCTTACAATGTTACTGCCTCAGAATTGTAATGTGTTACAGAACTCATATTACACACAGGCTTGTCATAAATGGCACCAAAATTTGCATCCTGACGTACATGTGGATGGATAGCTCCGTAAGTAATGCTATTACCTACTGTACAATGTTTGAAATCCCAGCAGGAATACGTGTATTTTCTTCAACATATCATTAAATAATTCTAATTAGTCATAGAAACATTAGTTTACCTTGTCATTGCTGCTCCTAACTACCTTCTGTAAAGCAGCATAAGGGTTAGTAATGAGCATCCATCCATGAGGCCAATGTACTGTCTTCTGGCATCTTCACCTATTTGCTGAACAAGTGTAAATATAATTTTCCTGCTGTATTTTTGATTCCTGAAGGTCACACGGTCTTGCTGTTTTTTGTTTTGTTTTATTTTTTTTTAGAAAATAAATTATGGGAAAAAGTTTCTTACAACACAAGCACTATTGAACATGCACCAAGTAAAATATTTCTGCAAACTGATTAGTAATGCCTTTCACTATTGTTACAGCAAAAAATATCCTGTTATTGTAATGCAATACTTTTGCAATACTCCCAACACTGACCTTCACTATCTATGGGTAAAGGAAGGTTACATGAAGAACTAACACATACACATGACAAACCATTCACTCCCACCTACAGGTGTTTTACCAAATTAGCCATCAGTGCATCTTTGCAGGGTGGTAAGAAGCCAGAGCACCCAGAGAGAACCCATGCAGACAAGGGGAAGAACATGCAAACACTGGCACTGGTGCCGAACCCAGGAGCTTTATGCTGTGAGGTAGCAGTGCCAACCTCTGCACCTCCTTCTAATTATTGAATAAGAAAAATATGGATATACATGGACTCTGGTAGCAACCATATAGTCATAAAACACATTCCTGTGGTATGTGAGGAAGTTAGTGGAAACAAGTGGCACCAGGCACGACAAATTACGCCTCTTCCACATATTGTAACTTATTTTGGCATGGAACCAGCTGATGTTCACATGTCTATACATGTGGATGCATATCATCATATCGATTTCCCCTATACATGAGCTAAGTTTTAAGTAAATTGAAACAAAATTGACATTTTATGACGTGTGAAATTTCACCCATTACAAGTAAATTAAGACTTTTTTTTTTTTTTTTTTTTTACTTTTACTTATTTTTCCCAAAATGAATCAATCTATTCGGAATCACTCAGAATCTATAAATCTATAAATCAAATTTGGTATAAATTAAACAAATAATTTTGCTGCTACAGACGTGAAAAAAAATATTACTATTGAATCTGTTTTTCAAAAAATTCAATGACATCTATTCTGAGTCAGTTCTGAGTTATGAATTCAACCAATAGATTTGCTGTTTGAGGTTTAACAAACAGACACACTAAAAACAACACCCCTTACCTCTTCTTCGGAGGGTAACGTAATAACAAATAATTAAAAGAGCACAATACTAGTTACACACCAAAAAGAGGAACCAAAGGGAACCAAAAAAATCTCATTTAACATAGCACTAAACATCTAAAACTATTGGTTAAATTGAGGATAAAGTTTGGAGTGATGAAAAGGGCACCCTATTTTCAAGAACTTACATGCAGTGAAATAATGCTAAGAAACTAAATTGAAGTAATGAGTGGTTTTGTGGATGCTCAATAAATCCTCTCTCACTGATGCATAGGCATACTTTGTTATATGTCAAGGACACCTACTGTGAATGCAGGTCTTTCTTTTTGGTCAGACGAAAGCAGCAGGAATAACACTGTTGGAGATCAGAGGACATCAGTTGGTCTAAACAGCTGAACACTCATTCATACAGACAAATGACTGTCTCATGTGAATTCCAACAGAGAAAAAAGCACTTCTACTTTTTCATCAACTATATGTTGAGTCACAAACACCATTCAGATTAGTGCAGCAGGGATTGTAATACCTAATTCTCTTTGAAGAGGAAATGTTTTATTCTTTAGCAAGGCTGACTAATGTATTCTGTGTGTCTGTTTGATGGGCTTATTTAGCTCAGAAAAGAAATGCTGTAAGGCCAATGTATGGATGTGTTTGGTGTCCAGATGAGATACAAACTTTAACTCTTTAAAAACTTTTTTGAAAGAAACATTAATGTAAAAATGAAAACAACATGCACATTCAAATAATGCAAGGTTATTCAAAAAGAACGAACCAAATTCATTCCACAATATTTAAATAAGAAAAAACAATCGAAAACTCCAGGCAAGTCACAAGTATTATACCCACAATCGACTTTTATTTCCCATCTTACAAGTGTTTAATGTGGCCGCCACCTGCAGCTCACTCAACATTAGTGCCATAAGAGAATTGCTCCCAGACACATAAAAGAATATCACCATCCACTGAGTTGATCCCTGTTGTTATTCCATGTTTAAATTCATGAAGCTTATCCATTCAGGACAGAAAAATCCTCTTTCAAATGGTCACTGGCTCTTCCCATAACGATGTATAACTGAAGCAATGTGTCATGAAACTGGTTCATTTTTGAATAACCCTGTATGAGCATCAACAAACGCCTCTTAAATTAAAGCTGGTTTTGATAGCTTTTTACCAATCTGCCGCTATATATCACAACACCACCTGGGACCCTTCCACAAGAAAGCCGTTTTCAAAGGAGGGGCCTTATCTAAAATCCTTGCATGTGATTAGATGAAGAATCTGTCCGTCATCTTGACTGATGGGTCGCTTCAGTCACTCACGTTGACCTCAAGCCATGACTCGACAGAGTGACAGCTGGAAGACGAGCCAGTATGGCTGCACCTAAACAAACCGTTGTATTGTCTGTAAATGACCATTGTCGTATGTGCAGGGAAAATCTGAGGATAAAAGGCAACATTGGCAACAGCCAGTGGATATTCCTTGAACTTCCCTTTGGAAAACAGGTAGACCAGCGGCTTGTAGAACGTGGTCTTAACGTGTCAGATGTTCCAGAAAAATCGTCTCGCATATGTCTGAAATGCCTTCGCTTGGTAGGGAGACACCAGAGTACTGTGGACACTATAAGCGAATGGCAAAAAGCTGAAGAGGAACTGAGTGCCAAACAGACAATGGTACAGACAGCCACAACACTGCCCAGTCATGGGACATCCCACTCGGCAACATTGATTGGCTCCTTCGTTTTTTCTGAAAGCCTGAACTACATGATACTAAGATGGTGGCATGAGCCTAGCATGTAGTTTGGCGAAACCCAGCCAAATGATGTGAGTCAGGTTAACTTTTTACCACCACTGGACAAAAACTGCATAATTAACTTTCACCATTATAGGATTCAAGCAGTCTGAGTGGACATGGAACTTATGCATCTACTCCTTGTCTGTGGTTCCATTCTGAGGAAAATCTATCCCATCATACCTGTTGTATTCACAGACATTTTCAGATAAGTAGTGTGTTATATACATGATCCATAACACTGATCAGAATAGATGCAGCAATGTCAGACTGACAATAATTATCATATTTGTACAGTATGATCATTTTGTTCTCTGTATGATCAATAATTCCAAAAATCTCAGGTACGATAATCTCACCCCTTCAACACACAGCTATTAGTGAATAGAAATTGGATACATCTTGCACTGCAGCTCATGCATGTCTGATGTTGTGCATTGTCTCACGTGCTTCTTTACAGCCAATCAATGCTCAATGTAGCACAAGTGAACAACAGTGGAAATGATTAGGCCAGGGGGGCACATAAAAGGAGGAGGAGAAAGACAAGGAAGCAGGTATGATAGAAAAAAAAAAAACAAGCAGTAACATAGCCTGCAGGCTTACAGAAGTGAATGGGGAAAAAAAAACATCTAACCCTGTTGTTGGCATTACTAGCAAAGCTTTCTGTTGCTGTTGCATTGCAACAGTGCTAGATTATTTAAAAGTAAAAGTACATTATAAGTTTTATGCACAGTCTGTGGTAATGTTTTACTAAATCAGATGGTCCCTAGCAAATTCATATCTGATATGTATGATAATTTTCCTCAAAATTCAATAATTTTAAGCTCCTGGTATGGTAATTTGTCATTTCTCATCTGGCAGCACTGAATAAATGTGACTTTATTGCATTACGCTGTGTCTTGATACTTTTAAGTTTTCCATAACTGCAGGAAGAGATGTCACTTAATAGTCAGGGACATTAAATTATCAATCACTCTGCAATTGATGACCACTGATGATAACAAGGGCCAAAAATATAGAACTTTGTGTGTAAATTTGGTTTGTAATCAATACAGACAGACGGAGAAAGGTTGCGAAATGCTGTAAATCTCATGAAATCACAGATGCACAAATGCAAATGGAAATGTTACAGCGGGTATCATGTATGAACACCACTGGTACAAAGTAATGGATTGACTGTGTGAGTCTGAGAATGTCATCTGCTGTCACAGCAGGCGATGGCAACCTGTGCTAGAGCTGGCGGATGTGGCAATTGTGAATGGGAATTCTAACACATGTCTAGCTATGGTGAGTTTGATCCCTGGTGTTGTAAGTCTGTCTGTAGCATCTATTTAGCCTTGATGTAGTGGTGTAATGAGCTTAGACGAGCCTTGTTGAAGCTGTCCGTTCACATCCTGCTAGCAACATACTGATGGCCTGTTCACATTAGAGTACTGATGATTGCACTTTCACCTGGGTTTTTACAGCCACACTGGTCACTGACAGCAACTGGAGGGTGGCTTTGTCCTCTTTTTTTTTTTTTTTTTTGTCTGCATTTGTTCTCATTGTTTAACACAGAGGGGGAGTCAACATTGTTTGAGATCAATGCATATTTTAGTCTTGTAGCCAAATATTTTAATGTTTAGTGCATGTGTGTGTGATCATCATCGGTCCTCCCTGAAAGCTGAGCAGACATCCTTTATTAGAACTCTCTATTATAAGCCAGGGAGGGCAGTGCTACACCTCAGTGATGTGTGAGGGAAACAAAGACTGGACAGGACGGACAGGATGGACAGGACGAACGGGGATAGAAATTAACAGACGGTGCTATTGCAATTAAAGATTGTAAGGTGGTGTGTTATTCCCAGCTACTAACTGTCCATCAATGAAAATAAATTGGAAAAAAAAAGAAGAAAACCAAACCAGCACAAAAGAAAAAGAGATTCAATAAATAAATAAATAAATAAATAAATTATAATTAATTAATTAATTATTAAATAATTATTAAATAAATTAAACAAACGGTACTGAGCACCACAATTGTGGATGGCTTGATAGTATAAAATAGAATGCAATAGAATAAAGTAGAATAGGCCAGAAGAGGATACTAGTGCAAAAGAGAATGAGTTTAGGGGAGAGATTCTGGAGAGATTCTCAGCACATTCTGGCGGGTCCCATCATTCACTGAAATGTAACTCAGCAGCGGCTTTGTCCTCAATTTGAAGATGTTACTGGATTTTGTCCAAAAGAAATCCTTAGGCTTTTTTCAAGACTTGAAGAAAAATGTTATTGTTTCATAGTCATGCATTTTAACCTCTTACCAGCCTTACATCCCATTCCCAGCACATAGATGATATTATTTTAATAACATCTATATATACAGGTCCAACATGAATGTCCACTTGTCACACCTCAAATGATAAGTTAACAACCTCATCTCGAGTAATCAATGAGCTGCTAAACACACGGATATATGACAATGGTATTTTTGCACTACAGTTTTTGACATTATTTTATGATTGACAATGGTAATGTTGTATGGGAAATAAATCTTTTCATAATTTTTGGTTAAAATATCTATATTTGAAGCATTCAATAATAATTCATTTTTGAAATTTTTGAATTGAAATGTATTCTCATCACCAGAAAAGATCCTTGTGAGACCCGTAACACGTCATGAGACTTTCATCAAGATCCGTCCATGACATTCTGAGTTATTTTGTTAACTAACAGAATCTCCGGTAAAAACATAACCTCCTTAGTGGACCTCTCTTCACTCAGAGGGGGGAGGTCTGCCTTGGCGGGGGGTTGCGCTCTCAGAGTGCTTTTCTCATTTTCCCATGCAATCAGGAAATACGCATTTATAAATATAATACTTTAATTTAAAAAAAAATCTGATAGTTATGTCTTAAGTGGGCCCTCTCACGAAGGGCTGGTCCATGTGGGCCCGGGCAGACCCCCCCCTTCACTCCGCTAGTAAGTAAATATATTCAGTAACTATATTTAGTCTGCTTATTTGGACCAAGAAGAGAAAGCTGAAGACATAATATTCTTTGTGTTAGTTCCTCCTTATTCCATCTCCTGCAGCTTTAAGCAAATTGATATTTTCGGCATCACTTTAACTTTTTGTGTGTTTTTCATATGCTGTTGATTAGCTACTCCATGAGCAACTGCAAACATCCTTAAACTTGCACTAGCCCCAGCCTATGATTATGTGCCATATTTAGTCATATTCAAAATGTGGAGCATGAGGTGTTACATAATTTATGTCTAGTGTAGCCTAAGCTTTCATTTTGTGCACTGAGGCCAGAGTGAGAATGCTATCCCCTGACACCAATCTGTTTTCAGTTTTTACACTTTTCTCTTTGATGTAAACACCAGAAAGGAGGCAAAAGGCCACGCTGACCAGTGTCCAGGGGCCTGCTGCACTCAGACTGTGATTTTCAAGTGTAGTGACTAGCATTCATTTGTCATGGGGGTCAATGTGTGGACAAAACATAGCTTTTCCATTTCATTCAGGCCAAAGTGAGGTGGCCTGCTGTTGGATATTAGAGAAACAGAGTTTGATCAGTCATTATGAAGACTGTCCCAGGACTCTCAACCCTCAGATGGCCCAGTAGTGTCAGCAATGAGAGAAGAATTCATCAAAAAACAATTAGAAGAGGTCTAGCATAGGGAATGTCATATAGAGAAAATGGCCAATGGTTTTCTTCTTGTAAGTAAGAGTTGAAACTTAAAGGGAAAGCAAAATTGAGTTGTCCATAATGTATTAGACCTTTAAAGCACTGACTTGTGGAGGCGCTGCTTTGAAGTCAGTTGTGGTTCAGATGCTTTTTTTCCCCTCAGTATTCTGTATATAGTTTGTTGGATGGTAAGGTTATATTCTGACTTTGCAATAGACTTGAAATTATTGTTATATTTATTTTTTATAATGCGTTTGTGTTTTTAAATTGTAGTTGTATACCAAGGCTGTCTGGACAGCATATAATAATACATGGCAGTGACTCTAAAATAACTGCACAAGGGAAATAGTACATTTATTTTACAAGAATCTGAAATTTTATTTAACACCATTACATTGTATGTACACAGCAAAACTTGCACAATATGGATTTAAAACTAAATATTGTGTTAAATACTTTGTTAAAACATTCAAAGTCATTTATAGGAAATTTAGCTGTCATTACAATACATGACACAACCTGTTGACCACTTTTCAAAATAAAGTCTTAAAAATATACATTTTACCCAGCAGTGATTAAAGAACAACGCTGATTCCTATTACTCCTGATTTTCAGAAGGAAAATATTGATGCACTGATATATTTATTCATCAATAGTGCTGCCCCTCTCCTTGTGCCTGCCTGTGCTCACTCAGGTTACTTAGAACAATGTGCATTGATTTTGATAGGAGGCAAACAGGAGAACCAATCAAAGAGGGGCTCAGAATTGGAACTCACGCACTCCAAATGAATGGAGTCTGTCTAGACGTAGCATCAGCTGCAGTGTTGAAGACAGATTTGTCTTAAAAGCTTTGATGACCTATCTTGTCTAGAAATATATAAAAAAGTAAAGCAACAGGAAAAGCACTCAGATTTCCTAAGTAACTGATATTTAATTCAAGTTTTTCTCATTAACTGTAGATTACAATTATATGCAATATTTAATTAATTTACTGTTACATATAACTACACTAGTTACTCCCCCAAAATGCATTTGTGTGATGGTGTCATCAAATAGGCTGATATAAATAGACACCTATAGAGTATGTGTTCTCTTTAAAGATGTTTATGTAACCCACAACTGCCTACTCATAGCCTTTTTTGGTTCCGCCATCAAGCCATACAGTTCTTTAGCCATACTGTAAAGGATACTGAGGATACTTTAAAACATTGAATCTTATTATGACAATTATATGTTTACACATGGAGAACTTGCACTACCTCCTTACTCACACAGGCTTTGATATTTTAAATGTAATACGGAGAAACCTTTGCACACTAATGAATTTAGAAACTCTGCAGAACTGGAAACCTGCTGTGTATCAGCATGCTCTAGCATAAAAGTGTGTATATTTTTGCAAAGTGAATGTAGGTTGTTGGTTGCTTTTCATCTCATTGGAAGTGTATTTCAGTGGTTACATGGCCGTCATTTGGGTTAAATACAGTCCTTACACTCATAAGTGATTATCTAAAGGATATTTTATGCTGTTATACTCCTGATGGGATACAAATGATGAATCAGGTGACCTTTAGCATCACATTTTCTTCTCAGAAGACAAGGAGAATATTCTGAATAGCAAATACAGTATGGACTGGTCATTAAGTCATTGTCAGTGGAGAACACACTCATCATGGCACAGCAATGTTGCTTACTCTGTCTCATCGATTGTCTGTAAAGTACATTATGGTCTGAGTGTTCAGATGTTTGACTGCATTTCATGTCTATTCTTTTCACTGACTCTGATATTATGTCTTCTAAATAAACTGTAAAATCATTTTGTATCACTGATGATTTAAATGTATGTTTTAATGTTAATGTTTTAATATGATTAATGCCTTTTATTTTTTACTTATTCTCATTTTAAATGTATTTTTATGGGCTTGAGTTTGTAGCTGATCGGTGGTTCTATTTTCAGGTTTAATTTCATTACGAATTTATTTATTTATTTAATTTTTTTTTTTCACTTTAGATTAGTGAAACCACCACCACCCCAGACATCCGCTGAGATGGTGGCAGCAGGTGGAGTACAGAGAGGATGATCCTGACGTCTTCTTTTCCTTTACCTCTGCACCTCCACCTTAGAGGCTTTCAATGAGACGGGACTCCTCAGGAAAAGCATGCGGCCTTTGACAACCTCTTATGGGTGCGGGTGGGAATGGACAGGTGTGGTCATGGGAGCGGAACATAAGCATGTTCTCCAGAGTCCCGCAAAGAATACATCTGCATTAAATACATTTCACAAAATGAATAAAATGTGTATTTGGAAAGTGCCAAATGTTGTATGAGCTAAACTCAGTGGCAAATCCAGAAGGCAGTTTTTGGATGTGCCAAAGTGAAATGGAGTGGGCAAGCCATCCACCACCCATGGTGTAAAATGTGGGGTTTTAGCAGAGCGGGAGCAGGATAAATCATAACATATCAGCAGGACAAAATATTATATACTATATCTGCAGGAGTGGGACAGAAACTTGTGCAAATGTGTGTGTTATGGGCGTCTTTAAATAATAAGGCTCAAGAGACCCATCACATGAAAAGAGGGAGACCGGGAGCGGGAGGGAAAAAAACAGTCCAGCGCAGACCTCTTCTATTTTGCGGGAATGAATTAGAATTTAGTGGCCACAAATTTATTTTTTTTTTTGCCATGTCATCAAGGGGGCTCCGTAGTTTTAACTCCAGGATCAGTGAAAATAATTTCACCCAAAAATGTCTACAAATCACAAAACCTACTGTGTTTGCCCCAAAATATCAGTCGATGCAAGTGAAGAGGAAATATAACTGACTGATCTATCACCCATTTATGGACAAACCACTCTTTTTTCCCTCCACATCAATCCCAGTGTGCCTCTGCTGCACCATCCTTTTATCCTGCCGCTCATTCCACTCCAAAAGAATAAATCAGGATAGATATAGGTACTCACCCAAATAATCAAACGGCTCATGAGATTTTGCAGTGGCAAATTAGTCTGAATCTGTCACAATAGCTGCACAGTGACATTGATTTGACTTTGTGAAGGAGAGAACTACTCTGGCAAATGAAGGCTGTCCCCAGTGTCAGGTCTTCATGGCTACGTCAGCACACACACATATGATGCCGTCACCCTTGTCATTGTGAATTAGGTATTCATCACAACACAACCATACGAAAAAGGTCTGATGATTAATGTGCAAGATATGGAACGTAATTATATATCACATCAGGACTGGCCATGTTTTTCTAACCTGTCTGGTTTTTCTTACTTGACTTGATAATTAGCCTTCCCTTCTGTGTCTTTGCCCCTTTGTCATGGAGAACATGGCAAAGGAAAAAGCAGGGGAAAAAAAACTGAAATAATGCATGCAAATGGAAAACCTCAGGTATTATAAATTCATAGCATGTTGTGTGTATCCTGCGGTGGTGAAAGAGACAGTTTGTGTTGCCCCAGCAGTCAGTGTCCCAGGTGTGTTTAGATAGTTGTGCCAAATGTCCCCAGAGTCGGTGTTAAGTGAATCTAAGCAGCTCTGCATCACTATTCATGGCAAATCATGCCCATAAAAGCACAAGTAAATGCTGTGATAGAATATGGACACATGCATGAAAGTGAACTGTGCAATATATCTGCTTTGGAAAGTTACCCACCAAAATTTAAAAGCTATTTTTATTTAAAAAAAAAAAAAAAAAAAAAAAAAGGTGTTTCAATGAAACTGGTCCCGAAAAACACGACAAGGAACTAAAAATTGACTGACTATGATGTAAGCTTGGAAGCATTTGGTGTCTATATTAAAAATCAATATTATTATTATTGAGACAAAAGAAATACTATTCCTGTTTGCACTCCTGTTTGAGATAAAAAAAAATAAGTTGACTATTTTGATTGATCTTTTGCTGATTTTGTGTATTCAAAATAAATTAAACTGAACTGAACTGATTTCAAACCATGTTTTCAACTAGGTAGCTTGTCATGTCCATATTTAGGCCCTATTTTTTCACCTCAATGCTTAATAATTCATTGATTTGGGGGTGGCTCAGAGCAAGAGTATTTTTTTTTTATTTATTTGAGGTTGTGAATAGATACATACATGTCCAAATGTGTGTGTGTGTTTTGTTTTTTTTTTTTTTTTATTGTGTCTAGAAAGCTGGCAAAGGGCCAGGTACCAAATGAACCCAGTTTCATAGAAACACTCATAAATGTATATTATATTATATTTTAGTGGCATGGAGCAGATTTATATTTATACAGCAATCAAAACAACCAATAGAACTCACTAATAATAAACCATTCAAGAATATCAGCCTAAACTTGGTCTCATTATAAGTTATTCAATCTGCTCTGGCCTCGGCTGTGTCCCTCTTAACACAATGTAGAATGCTGCTCGCCCCTAGCCATATGCTACTTTTGATTACCGCATCAACCCATTAAACACACAAACACAACCCATAAAGTGAAAAGCGATGCTGCTCATGGCTGTTAAGCTAGTTTTTCTTCTCTTTAGTTCATGTGAAGTGGAAGTGACTAACAAAGGATGATGATTTTTCCCTGACCATCAGACATCTCTATCACTCTATTTCTAGACACTAGTCACTTAGGAGAATATGCAGATTAGTTTTCAAAAGCAATAATAATCAGCCAGTTAAAACACAGTGAGCTATTGTCAAGGGGTTTCTTCTGTAATGTGTCGTGAGATTGTTCACTCCTCAAACATGTGCTATTGTCATCATCACCATTTCCTTGGCTGTCACCATAATTGTCTTCATCATTATCACCTCTTCATGATTCATGACTTCATTACCCAGCCACCTTTTATGTCCTAGATGAAGCCAATCCTCACATATACAGTCAAACTGCACTAGTTTCAATGATCAGTACAGCCTGTAGGGGTCATCTGATTGAGATTTATGACCTGGGAAGCAACACTTATGTCTCCATTACACAGGGACTGACCACAGATACATATGTGATGCTACTTTGTACATGTTCACTGTATGAGCCCATGAGCGAATGGGCTCAGCTCCAGTCTTTACCTACTATTCATGTGTCTGTAATTTAGAGGCAGATAAACAGATGGTGGTGTGTCTGTTATATGGTACCTTCCTCTATGGACTGGTTTAGCAGGGGGAAAAAATAAACAAACTATATAGATTTTGTTTGAGAAACCCTCATAGAGCACGTTTTTTTCTGACTAACTATCTGAAGGGTACAGTGCATGACTCATTTACACAGTCTAATCACTGAAGAATAATGTTTCTATTTTATATGGAAATCTCAGATATGTGTTATTCAGCCAAGATGGATCTATGACTTAATGATGAATGTACAAAATCAAGGGCTTTCCTACTAAAAATTGGAGTTATGTTGCTTAAATAATAAGCCTTAATGGGTGCTGCTTTTGTCTCAGTTCACTACTGAAACGTTTTTGTAGTGATATTTTTAGCTAATTATTAGCTTAATTTAACAAAGCTCGGCCACAAAAACAGTTCTGAACAGGAGTTCACAGACCATGAAAATATGACAAACTGCATTTACACAAATTATTTATATATATAATAATAGGATAATTAGATCAACTCGTATTAAACAGTTTAGAGCAGTAGATGTTTTTCACCAATAATGGATGTTTGAATCTTTGTGGTTTAATAACAAAATAAAATACAACACAAATGGATTCAGTGAAGTTATAACATTGTTAATTCTCCACATTGTTCTTGAACTAAGCATTTACATTGTTCTGTATGCTAATATAATTACATTATAACACAAGCATTGTGACCAGCACAAAAGAAGCGCTTGTACTTGGTTACTCTATGTCCACAAATTCATTCATGTCTTTGTTTGATGTGACATAGTCTGATCACTGTAGTTAATTTCCAAGTGCAAATAGGCATGATGTGATGCCAAGCGTTTGTCTCAAGGGGAAGTAGAGCAGTTGGAAATGTACAGCTTGTCCGGCTCTTTCTGCTCTGAGGTACCGGATCCAGTGAAACCATCAGAACTTCACCCTGCTGTTCTGAAAGACTGTGCTTCTAATTATGGACTTTTGCTGTCATAGTGTGAAAAGTGACTTGAGTTGGTGGGTTCTCAGACATCACAAAGACTTCAATGTGGAGGAGGTTGACAAGACAGAGGCATAGAGAGACAGAGACAGATGGTACAGTATGAGGCTTTTGGATCGTGGATGACATCGTGTTGAGCCTAGTGCATCAATGAGCAACATCACCTATGTAAGATGTGTAGAATCTTTTTTTTTTTTTCTTCTTCATGAAAAACCCTCCCTTTGCAGAAAGCTATGCATTTTTTTGTCTGGTTTGGATGGTTAGTCAGGGAACAGGAAACTTTATCCACCTAGCAGCAGAGTCAGCAGAGCAGACTAAACACCTTAGGCTGTTTGGCACGCTTGTGTCCCAGTGTGCAATGGGAAAAAAAATCTCACTTTAATTTAACAACAATGATTTTGCACCTCACAGCTAAACAACATCCTCAAGGCTGTTATGAACTTTGTATACTGTGTCATCACCCCATCCACTGTCCAAAATATTTCTCTTAGTGTTCATATTAAAAACAGAAATTAACCTCATTTGGTTAATATTTACTGCTTTTATAATCAGAACCAAAGCAAGATGAAAAAATCCATTACATTTAAGATTCAAGTATAGTCTTATCACAGCTACAGAATATATAAGTATCATTATACTTGTCTGCATCTTACAGTGTCATTCTATACTCGGACTATTCAGTGGATCTGTTACATGTCTGGGACAATAATGAGACTACTGGGGCTGAAACCATGCACTGCATTAGTCATTTGTGAACTGAAGTCATGCAGGGTTTCTTAGCAAATCTAATTTAATGCTTTTCATGCCATTTTAAACAAATATAATGCCCATGTCCAACTGCAGATACAGTTTTATATCTACTTGTATGATGCTTTAAAGCTTTAACAAGTATCTGCATGGTTCCTCATCCAATCACTTCTGCTCCAACTTGCATTTTCCCATTTTCTGACATTTGCTAATATTCCCTCCACTCTTTGGCACAGTATGAGCATGCTCACAGCGTGTTGTATTCCAAGCATCCAGTGTTGTGTCTGTGTATGAACAATAAACAACAGCCAATTAAAGGGTTCTGCCTGTCAATCATTATACTATACTTCAAAATTATGAAATATTTATACAATCAAAATAAATCATGAACAACAATGCCTTTTTCCATCAAGTATATTTACATTTTAATAAAAATACAATTTAATGCAATTTAAGGCTTTCATTTTCACAAAATCTGTTACATTTTTTTAGGACTTGTCATGAAAAAGATAAGATGTTATTTAACTTTGTTAGTGGTACTTGTTTACTCCACAGAAATGGCCATGTTTGTACGATATGTAAAGCAAATTTGAAGTGTCAAAATAAATAAAAGTAATAGGTGAATGTTCTTAAGGTGGAATATGAGCTATGGTGCATGTGAACAAAACAAAAGAATAAAAAAGAAACAGAACCTGGGTATTATAAAAGATGCAGCTCATGTGAGATAAATGTTAATTATGTCTGAATTTATTGATCTACTTGAACACATTTTTTGAGCTAAGTAAAAAAAAACACCTCAAGTAACAACAAGTGCTACCAGGCACAACAAACCCCACCCCCTCACACACATTTTATCTGATTTGCTGTGTCTTATACCTTTGCAAAAACACATCTTTGGTGACTGTGACCATAGGATCTATTCTGGAACACTTCATAACTTTTGTGAAAGTGTCATGGAAATTGGTTCATAAGTTTTGGCGTAAAGTAACTTTTTAGCAGAACAGTAATAAACTCACATCTAAGTAGAAAACTTCCATAAAGGGATTATTTGTCATTTGACTGATCATGATTTTCATAGCATTTTCAAAGTAAGAATTACTTAATATATAATATAAGAATTAAGAATTATTAGATATAACAGAGAACACCTAAACACAAGACTGTGAGATATATGGGGTGACACTGAGAGCACATCATGGAACAAGATCAGTATATTTTGATCTGATAAAAAAATTGTCAATAGATAGTCATGGTAGCAATGTGGTTTAAGACTGTATGAGGGCTACTGGGACTGTAAGCTGAAGTTCCTTAATCAAATTCTGGATTCCCATTCTTGGATACCCTGCGATGAACTGGCACCACATGCAGGGTGTAGCCTGCCTTAGGCTGTCGGTAGCGGGGATAGGCTCCAGCACCTTAAAGGATAAAGCTCTTCAAAAGATGAATGAATGACAGACAGATTCCAGTCTGTCCTGTAACATTTAGTGGTAGGTCTTTGTGAAAGTGTGGTGTAAAAGCTACAGTATATTTCAGCCAGACTATGCCAAAAGCATTGCTGTAAGCAGAGCCCTCCCTTTCTGCAGGAGTGACCTGATCTGAACCCAGTCCAGCACTTGTGTGTCGTTGTGAAAGGCAAGGTAAAGGAAGGTGAGGTGACTTCAGGCAACTCACACAGGTCATGGCAGAGGAGCAGAAGAACATTCCAAAAGGGATTCTAAGTGATTGTGCTGTAAGGGTGTACTTTCTTTTTTTTACTGCCATTGTCAGAAAATCCAGCTTTATTCCACTTTGCTTGTTCAATGGATATGTAGTAGGAGAAGCACAAATAAGCCTCTGGCTTTAGCTTTTTATTAACAATTGTCTCAATTTTATGTTCTTTATATGTATGTGTTTTCTACATAACCAAAAATATCAAAAATATTAATTAATTCTTTATTCAATTATACTATAATGACAGCTTTATGTGTACAAGTCAAAGAGTGTAATGAGTTTAAGAGGTCTGGAATGTTTGTGCAACTCTGAGGTGCAAAGGTCATTTTAGTTTATTTGCTCCATTAATCTATATTTGTATATTTGTATACTAAAATTCATTTTTAGAATAGCTGCACTATAGTCTTTAGAATCACTTGGATGGTGAGTCTGCTTCTGTGTTTCATGTGAAATTACCTTGGTATACCTTCCAGGATTCTGATTAGTTGTGCAGCAATCCTTCATTAGCCATAATGTCACCTTGGACTTGGACATGTGTGTTGCATTGTACAGTAACATGTTTAATGGAATTATAAAATTTGGTTGTCTGTCTCTCTGAATCGTTTTAGAATGAATAACTTGCCAAAGCCACACAACTATTGTGAACATTTTCCATAAGAGGATGTTTAGAGTTCACACATTATTGGCTTCTTTTGACTCAGATTTGATTAATCCGATTTGTGTGTCATGATGTTATCTTCTTACTGCAGCAGGTCGATTGGAGTCACTAGGCTAATAAAATAACCTTGTTAGAGGTACCACTATCTATAAACCAGATAAGAGTAAGACATAACCAAAAAGAGTTTTCATCCTAATAAGGAAATGGAAATGGGATGACTTAAAAGTTGAATTGTCAGAGCATTAAGTGATGATCAAAGTAAACGCTTATACATGTAACTGCACTAAAGTAGCTAAATGAATCTGATGAACTACAAAAATGATTTAAATAACAGAGTACATTAGAGACCTCCTGCTGTGGGTTGATAGGTTTTATAGAGCTATCTGTGGAAACTAATGCATCTGCAGAATTAAGTCAACAAACATTGAACATTAAGGAGGATGACTAATGAAACGAATACTTTATCATTTCTATAGGGAAAAGAATTGCTTGATACTTTTATATAATTCATTGCTGCACTCATTTGTTAAACAGTGTAAATGATAATCCTTCATTTATCAATGTCTAGGCAGATATATGGAGTAGGAGCAATATGTCACTGATATTATTGTGGCCAAATGTGCAGTTTACTTTCTGCTTTCAATTCTAAGATATGATTAAGTCGCAGAACTAATGTTTCTCCCATCATCTATCATCTTTTAGTTTAATAATTTAGCACGGTCAAATTAGAATGTATGTATCGACCGTGAATTAAACATGAGCAGTAATTTGAGCAGGAAATGAAAGGTATGTAGTGACATCCAAATGTACGACTAAATGACTCACCAAAGCAGATTTGAGAAATAGCTGTAAAAACACATGAAATATGCATGTTAGAAGGGATATTATTAGATCACAGATGTTCTATTCACTCTACACAAAGGTAACCCACAGTAACCACTGGAGAACCAGCACCTACACCAACCTGGTGCAGTCACTGTTAGTTAGCAAACCGTCAAAGCTACACCAACCGAAATGCCAACACTGATGGATGCAAAGGAGTGTTTCTAAAAATTATTTATGGATCCTTCAGCTTGCATGTTTGATCCGACAATACCATGAAATTCACCTTTTTCTTTCCTTTGGAGAGCAAGTGCAAATGATGAAAGCGGATCTGCAGTTGCCTTTTGGTCATGATGAGAGAGATAATGCAGCTTTAAACTGCAGCATAGAAGGTTTTATTTCAGTGTGAAAGCTCTCCTCTTTTTGAACTCTGATGCTAATTGTAAGCTTTGGCCCAAAATGAAGTGAGGCAGGCGCTTTTGCCCACAGGATCTAATGCAGACTTCCTGACACGCCATTCCAAATCTGAATACCCTTTTATCTCCTCTCCTCTCCTCTCCTCTCCTCTCCTCTCCTCTCCTCTCCTCTCCTCTCCTCTCCTCTCCTCTCCTCTCCTCTCCTCTCCTCTCCTCTCCTCTCCTCTCCTCTCCTCTCCTCTCCTCTCCCCTCCTCTTCCCTCCTCTCCTCTCCTCTCCTCTCCTCTCCTCTCCTCTCCTCTCCTCTCCTCTCCTCTCCTCTCCTCTCCTCTCCTCTCCTCTCCTCTCCTCTCCTCTCCTCTCCTCTCCTCCCCATCCATGCATTCAAATGTCTTAATTTTCAGTCAAAATTGAACTAACAGCATTGAATCGAACTCGATGTGAAGGAAATTATTTTCAAGACTGGAGTATCGATTACCTCATGTTCTTTTGTGAACTAAATTAGCTGTCTTTATCTCAGCAAGTGGATGCAGTTGAATTGTTTCAGATACTATTGGATTGTTTACATCTGTTTCTTTTAAGCGTAGCAGTACAGGAGTGTGTATGCAGCATTGCACAAGTGAATCTGTTGTTTTTTAATTATGCTACCTGATGGTTTCTGGCTTTGCTCCAAACAGAGACTCTTTGTTTGACATTTCAGTTGTTGTAATGCATATAGAATATATAATTTAATTTGCCAATCACTGGTACTAATAGTTTATACAAAAGCAGCAAAAATACTCTGGACGAATAATAACAGAGGAAAAAACCTATTAACGACTGTCTGCGAAGGTTGAAGCTGTAATCAACCATAATAAAAATGAAAGGGGGCAGACATTGGCTTCGCTTTGAACCATCTATTGTCAACAATGTCCACTATACAATACACTATTAATGAGTGTGCTTTCATAAAGAGGTCAGGAACAGCCACAAAACAATCTTACATGATTGCCTATAATGGCTGATTAAAATCAAAAATACAAGAAGAGCCACTCGACCGGAAAACGTTCAAAGACGTTAAAAGACTAAAATAGTATATGTGTGAGGAGCCTTTAGAGGGTAAATACAGTCCTCTTAATGGAGTGAAATAGACCTTCTTCGTAGCTGTCAAAAGATGGGAAGCAGGGTTCATTAAACAGAATTTGGACTCTCAAAGGAGACCTTAACCTACCTTCCTTTTGTAATACAATGTACTGTTTCTACCCCCTCGTCTGAGATGAAATATTCAATGAATATTATTATGTTTGTATAAAATAAAGGGCACAACAATGAGTAGTGTCAGTGCGGCTGACAAGTCTGTATTAACATTAATATCTTGACATAATGTACTCTGCTTTGGAACTCAGAGCTTTACATAAGGCTTTTTACGGCTTCTTGTGGGTAAATGTAATGTAAATGCGACAGAAAAAGCAACTTTATACCTTACGGTCACAGCCATAAATAAGAAATAGAGTTTATGTTCATGTCGAGTGTTTGACTATGCCACCTCATGCAAGCTCATCCCAGAGGGGGTAGCGCTGAAGTAACAGTGTGTTCCAGATGAGCTGGAATAAACACAGCGCTGAAGAGTGTGCAGAGTATTGTCAGCTTAAATATTTCACCTTATTGCAAATGGTTTGTTGAACATCTTGTAGATGGCAGAGCAGAGTGCATAATGTCAAAATGTTAACTTTGCCTGAACTGTCTCACAGACTTAGTTCAACATGCAAAAGGTGCTCATTATAAAGTTTTTAAAAACTCTAGAGTCTAATGTAATTTCTAAATGAGTTGAGGTTGAGGTCAGACTCTAGATTTCCTTAAAAGTCACAGATGCAAAGCAAAACAGTCAGTAAAAGTAGAAATGTCCTACAGGTGTGTATGTACATATATATTTTATTTATTTATTTATTTATTTTTTAAGAAACAATAATGAAGCTATTGTGGATTAGATTCAACATCACTGCAGTTTGGATGAAATATCTGTAGCTTAAAGTTTTCCGTCTCCCCTAGCCATGACAAATGAATAACTCTAATCATATGTCTCCTAACTCTGAGACTCATGAATCATTCCACATGAACAGATTAATAGGTCATGAATCTTATGAGGAACATTATATCTCTGCAATTAGAGCAGTCGAGCTGCAGCGCAAGCCTCATGGTATATTCAAAATGTTTTGTGAATATTAAAGTGAAAAGACCAGTTAGGAATACAGATCTGAGTGCAAGGCAGAAAAGGGTTTTCACTCCAGAAATACATCATAATAGTTGAAAGGGGCTTCGGTAATGACGGAGAAAATACCAGGGGAAAAAATTACAGCACTTGATGTGAATGATGCGCAAGTTCTGCCACAGTTATCAAAATGATGAGGATATCTATTGGCCCGTTTATAGATGATGGCTGCTGTTTAAGGATATGGTCATTACACACCATTCTTCCTGCAGAATACAGCTTTACAGAGGCTTAATCTAGCACTGCATGAATGACAAGGATGAATGAAAAAGCTCCTCAGGAGTCAGCATCTGGGCAAATCTAACATATCAGACATTATATAACATGATTCCTGGACACACACACAGAAACACTCAAATTGATCATTTAACCCTTCTCAACTATCTTCTTTTCCGTGACAACTTTTAAAGCTTTACTGATTTCTGCAGCACAGTGAGCAGACAGGGCATGTTTGGAGTGCTACAAGAAAGTGGTGCATTTAGCAGCATGTCATTTTAATCTGGAGATCTGTTTGTGATTGTGTCTGGAGCAGGAACCATAGACCATCAAACTACAGCAAGCGATGATCTACACATTCTATTTCAGGTGATGTCTTTGGGACTTTTTAACGTTAATTTCCTTACTGCAAAATATGATTCAAGAATCAGTTCAGCTCGTCCTAAATCATTTATCTGTGTTATTAAGTAAAGTCCATAAAATGTGTCCTGAAGATGAATCGCTTATAAAGAAGCAGCTCCTCTGGACCAAGAAATGTATGATAGAAGAGCATATGTTTTGTCATAAAAAATTATAGTTTTATATATATATGTATAGTTATGATAGTTTATTTGTCCATTTGCTCTTTTGGTCATTCACCAATAATGCATCTTCTTCAGGATCTTATTTATTTATTCAACATTCTTTTTCAGCGTGATAATGCAACTACCTTATAATGCCTATCTAGTAGAAACTGTTGGTATTTTGCAGTTTTTTACAATAACATCAAAATAAAAAAAACAAACAAAAAAAAAACCAATAAATCCATTGGAATAACACTTAAATATGCTACAAACTAAAAGTCCTTTTCTGACCCTGGCTTATCATGTAATTGTACTTGTTGGCAGCCTTGCTGTTATTGAAATTGACATGAACTTGGACCATCCATCAAAGTCTGACTATGGAAAAACTGAAACAAAGACTTTTGGTTATTATTTTTCAAGCTCATTCAAATACAGGCCAACATGTGTCATCTGATTTTTATTTCCTAACCTGAGCAATGCTCCCATGTTTGTGTGTGCACCTCTACATGTGTAGCACATACACAGATACACACAATTTCAAATGGGAATCTAATATAATGGTGTGCCTTTTTTTTATCAGGTCTCTTTTGTTATATGTGTTCTCATTTCACTGTAAGTGTGTGGGTATAAGAAAGGTGAAATTGAATTTGGCCCTCTTTTGCTCTCCTATTTACTGTGATAAACCAGAAGCTTGCACAGAACACTCACGCTGAATGCCAAAATAAATTAAATGTGGTTCACATGTACCTTTATAAAATACAGTGAAATGGAAAATATGCCTCGGTATGTGTAACT
Organism: Siphamia tubifer; assembly: GCA_020466265.1. Classification (NCBI taxonomy): domain Eukaryota; kingdom Metazoa; phylum Chordata; class Actinopteri; order Kurtiformes; family Apogonidae; genus Siphamia; species Siphamia tubifer. Next base: position 20,968,737 of record CM035789.1, read on the forward strand.
GTAGCTATCTATATATATATATATATATATATATATATATATATATATATATATATATATAGTGCCACTTAATGAAGATGCTTTTCTGTCTGTGGTGCAGTGGTTACAGAGTAGACTTGTATTGCTGTAAACACTGAACACACATTTCACATCTCTAAGAAAACACCCACACAGTGAAGAACACACATTCTCACTGAGCCTTTCACATAAACACATGAGTCCTAGATGCTTCATGTGACATCTGCATGATTCATTCACAAACAAAGGAAAATGCTATATTTAGCCCTCATAATACCACAATATACTTTGCAAAATTACTATTTAGTTTAAGATGAAGATGCTCCTCTTTATACTTTATGCACTGGCTTTCAACAGAACATTTTACCTGAGATCAGTCCCAGCCATGACTGGACTTGAGGATGATACATTCATTTACATTTTCAAGACTGAAGAAAACAACTGTGCAGTTCCAATGACATGATTTTAAAACTGTGTGAAATCTGCTAATGAAAAGTATATATATGTGTGTGTGTGTGTGTGTATGTAATTTCTACTTCACAGACTGTGGGAGGGGCTTCTCATCTGAATTCAGTCTATGGTGACGTCAGTCCACAAACACTGATGTACAGGTTCCACATATAAAGTAAACAGCTGATATTTCTTCCTTTTATGTCACACTAGCCATGATTCCAGCAAGAGACAAACACACAGGTTACATTTCCTTCAGGAAATGTATGGAAGTCTAATTTTAACTAAAATACTGCCTTACTGCTGAAAAATGTATTTAAATTTTTCCTCTTCTTTTTCGATTAAATGGACTGCAGTTATTGTAAAACAATTTATATTCTTCATTCTCTGTCACCCTTTTGACACAGTGAAATCTAAGATGAAGAAGACCCATTAAAGCTGAGCTTCAGGAGCTTAGCTGAGGAGTGTGAAAAAGCGACGTGTGTGTAATGGGTCGTTGAAATTGTTTGTTCAGCCAATAAGGGCACTCCTGAACAGGTACTTAAACACACACACCAACAAGGGACCTTTTGAAAAAAAAAAAAAAAAAAAAAAAAACCTTACCAGAGCATTTTAGCATGATTTAAACCATGTCCAAGTGGGGACCTGAAATTTCCCCAGTTGGTTATCAAGTCCCCTGTTCCCCTGTTCATGAATGTGTGACGACACTCAAGTCCACACATAGAGAACACACACACACACACACACACACAAACCAACATAAAAACACTACCCCTTTCCCCTTCAGGTGGCAGGGTAAGAATGCCCCTTGCCTACCCTTTTTTTTTGTGAGGGGGGGGTTAACAATACATGGTACCGGGGGATAAGTGTAGGTAGCCTATCATGTACTGATAACAGTGTTACTTGGTTCATTTTTGTTTTCGTCACTTTGAATAAAGGTTAATGAGGAAGGCAGGGACTGTGTGTGTGCATGGGAGTCTGCTGTGCACAAGCATAACAATCAGCCTGTCCATATGGCAGGGGTGCAACAGTTGGCATCTCTTTCCCCAAAGTTCACAGTTAACGTAGAAAAGATATCCAGCTCTATGAGTTAGAAGCTACATCATTAGCATATTCTCAATGTCAGCTGAAGGAAACTCCATATTAACAAAAGGCCAACAGTGGCCAGACTCCATTAATTGCCTGGACAACACATGTGGTTGGGTAACACTTCTGTTAGCTGTCACACGGGCATTTAATTTATTTATTTATTTATTTACTCATTTATTTTTCAAGCACTAATCACTGTTATATCATTGGACAATAGTTTGTTGATTTGTTTCTACATGCTAATTTTGCCTCCACTAACCATTACCATATGCCATCTGATTACAATAAACCACATTTAATTACCACTGATGACTCTTGCTCCATTGAGACAGTGGTGTGGTTTATGATGAGCTGCAAAATTTAATGGCCTGCCACCAACCTGAGTGAGAAAATATAGACATGGAGCTGTAGCAGCATGTGTGATGAGGGAAACATTCAAACCACATGTTCACTGTGTAAAGAGTTTGGAGAATGAAAGAGCAACATAAAGCTGCTATGCTGGCACATTTGCCTGAAAATCATTCATATCACAGTTAATACCCTTGACACGAGGCTTGATAAATGTTTTTGGACATAAAATGGTCATTCAGAATTTGATACAAGAGCACAGAATGTGCTGCAAAACTAGTGCAGAAAGTTGTGTAGAAAATGCAATACCAGCTGTGTCATTGTTAGACTTTAAAAATGACAAATGTGTTATGAATCCCCTGTGTTTGAATGTGAAAATGTGAAAAACAATATAAAACACAGTTCCCAAAGCAGGCTCTAAAGTGAATAAAGCATCATTTAAAATTAATGAAATAGACGAAAAATGGTCCCGGTCAATAAAGCAAATGACAAGCCTTCAGTTGATTTACAGCTTGAGAGGGAAGGTGCAGAATAACACTAAGTTTTTCATCATGCTATTAGCTTCCAGCTACTATATCAGAGCCTGAATGAACCAGCAAAGTTGTAAGCAAGCTTTATCAAATATTAAACTATGTCAGGTCTAATTTTCCAATGTCATTCTCGTGGAAATGTAATCATGACAACACGCACTAAAGTGATAAAACAACCACATATTCCATAGTCACAAAGTTACAGAAGCTAGTGATGGGCAAGACAGTTATTTTAGATGAAGTGAATCTCTAAAATCAGTATACTAAAAATATTTGTTAAAAAAATTAATCATCGAATCAGTCAACATGAGGGAAGAATAACCTGCGACTGCAACTCCCTGAACTGATGCATGGTAAATGGTTCAGGTTTCAGTTTAGTTCACAGCTTCCCTGTCAGACAAGTGTATTCGTAAGAAAATAAACTTGTTTCATGATATTTTGAGTGTCCCGTCCTATTGCTATTGTTTACACTAAAATTGGACTGAGCGAGTGATCTGTTCACTGGTAGCACTATCACATCACGAACCAGTTCTCTGGAGGTTCATGAATCAGTGAGTGATTCACAGCATTAATGTGAGTCAGTTCACTCACTGGTAATTTGTTCATTCAGTGTGTCGTGAATTGCTACCCTGCCCTGACAGCCTCACTGAGCTCCCCATGTACAGGTTCACAAGTCAGTGAGTGACCAGTTCATTCAGTCAGTATGTCGTCAATCACCCTTTTATGGACCCACATAGAAGGCATCACGTTCCAGCAGTTCCACTTCCAACTGGCATACTCCTACTAATTCAAAAAACTGGAAACACTTTATAATACCTACACACAATTAAGTATGTATTAACCATTTATTACCCATTTATAAATGGGTTGTTCATTATGTATTAACCATTTGTTATGGTTATTGTTATAAAGGTTCAAACTAGTGTCTTCCAAAGATAAAATGTAAAATTAGATTATTTTTAACCAACAGGTGCAGTGTTTGTATATCTGCTTTACAGGTAAACAAAGAAACTGTTGTAAACACTGCACCTGTTGGTTAAAAATAATCTAATTTTATATTTACACTAGTATGAACCTTTACAAGACATTACCAAATAGATAACGAATGGTTACTACATAATGAACAACCCATTTATAAATGGGTAATAAATTGTTAATACATAGTCAATTGTGTGTAGGTATTATAAAGTGTTACCGAAAAACCTAAATGAGAAAAGAAGAAATTATTTCATGAGGTGATTTGATTCACCTTGTTCAGTCAAAAGATGAGTTCTTTTTGAACAAATGGTTCACAAACTACATACAGTATGACTAGGGGTACAGTTTAGAGGTGAGTTCAGAGGGGGTGGACAGTGAAATGGGTGCAATTCTACATTCACACACAGAAATCTTCCATGTTATTGTCTATTACTTGTGCAGATATAGTATGCACTGAGAATGAGAGAAGTGTTGAGAGTGAGCACATGGTTGACAGTTCTCATTAAGCAGCAGCCTGCGAGATGAGATGTACTGAGACATGTTATGGATTGAAATGATAAATATCTGTCCAGGCCAATATGGCTGCTTGCACACAGAGCAGGCAGAGGTGGCAGAAATGGCAAAGTATATCTCCCACATCTAGGACACAAATTGCAGCCTTTTTGTCCAAGTGCAGCAACACTTTCATGACATACATTATTTATAACGTGAAAATGTAGCATTTAGGTCAACATACTATACACATGCAAGTATGATATCACCAGTCTATCAAACTAAACGTGTATATGTGAGACTTGTTGTTTTTCAATTGATTAACCAAATGAAACATGTCACACATAATGGGTCTCTATGGCTTAACTTTGAAGACAAATGTGCACGCTTGAGTCTTCACTTTTGTTTCTGTTGTTACTGCTGAACTGGTCGATGCTTACAGTTTCTACTGTAATGAGGGTCTATTAGCGACATTGCAGGTGAACCCACTTTCTGTTTTTCCTCCAATTAAGTAATAATTCATCTGAAATGTGTTGTCTTTACAACCTGCTATTTTGGATCCATTTTAAGTCATGGTGCCTCATCCTGACATTTCCACAGTTACATTTTGAGTGCATTTTTCCAGGTGAACCATTCTGGATTGGGGGTGGGGGGTGTTCAATTTAATAATTCAGAGGTTTTCTGTAAGTGCTACTTAGTTAAGAGTATGAAAGGGTTGTAATTGACTGACAATGGTAAATAGACAACAAACAGAGGTTTCCTTTATTCCAATCACATGCTTCATTCACACATCCATTTACCTCGACCTCCTCTCCATCAGCTTTTCTCACTCTATAAACACATCACACCACCTCTCCTTTTGGCTCTGGACAGACTAGTCAGAATGCACACAGGGAATAGCAGTTCGTATGATGGTACATGTCACATACGCTACATTAAGCATTTGAAAAATGCAATCTTATGTGAGGAAGGTTTTCATGGAAAACCATGGGTTGTCATCCACAAATTAGTGTTTATGAACAGGAGAGGCTGGTTTGGAGAAAAAGCAGCAATAGAAAATGTCTAAGGCTAACACTAACTTATACTGACACAGGTAAATATAGCTGTGCTGTTCATACAATATGTTTTATTTAGCAAGTCTGTTAATGTGGCTATGCAATCAGCCAGTTTGTACAAACCAGGAACTTAGTATCTTGCTCCTTTATTAGCTATTTTTCATTCATGATGACTGAAAATCTCTGACTGAAACTGGAGAAAACAAACGTAACCTTTGATTTTGCATAAGTTACTGTATGATCTCTGTGCAGTTAGTACAACACTAATACTCACCATCAAAAATAACGAATGGATGATATATTTCCATGTGAATACATGATCACACTGTGTTCTCAATATGCAAATGTGTGCATATATAAATGTGTAAAACAGTGATATGCTAATGTGTACAGCAGAGTGATTTAATGTAAATGTAAATCTGCATACAATGAACAAAACTATAGAATAAAAGAAATGTAAGTCACTGTTATCTTAAGCATTAAACTACAAAATATATTGAAGTTTCATCTGGATTACAAGTACTATATTTTAACATTAAATTAATTTCTAGTTATTCTAAATCATGACCATTTATAATCGTGAAATGATGTGAAATGTCAGAACAACTGTATAGCCAGACTAATTCTAAAAAAACAAACAAAAAAAAACCTTCTAACTATTAGCAAAAAAGGGACATAAAGTTGCAAGGGTTAACTCAAGCTGTGAAAATATATTATACAGACTACAAACCTCATCATAAACTTTCGCTCTCGACGATCAATCCAGAATCACCGAAGATGTCATTGAAAAATTAAGCATAACCAACCTTGTAGTGAACTCTTTTAATACTCTTTCACCTTTATCTCAATGAACAAGGTTAAAAAGGTAAAAAAAAAATATAGTAATATAGTATTATAATCATTTAGGTGTTGTCATGATGATCTAGGGGGAAAGGTGGTGACAGGTGTATGTATCACAGGAGTGGAGCGATACAGTCTTCTGAGTTGTTTCACTAAATGTTACCATCATTTTTTTTTTTCTTTTATTTGGTCTAGATAGCAGCAAGACTTTCAGTCTCGATCTGTACCATACAGTATCTGACCAGCCACATTTCAGGTATAAAGAGACTGGCTCTACCTGATCTCAGCTCACAGGAAGTAATTACTCCACCCTCTGATGAGGAGGCAAAGGGTATTGTTTTTGGTTCAGACCCAGCCTGTTAATGCCCCCCTACTTGGTTCCAGGTAAGTTAAATTGGTTAATTTCAAACATTTGTGTGACAAAAATGGTGATCTTGTTAAATCATTGAAAATAACTATTGTCACAACCTGCCATGACCTTTCCCCCAGATCTTCACCTCTCCTGTCTCAACCTTTGCTCCAGATCCACTCCAGATTACCTGGCCCGCACCGCACAGCTGCAAGCCTTTGCTGATCTGCAACTACATAAGCAGTGAGGCTTGCAGTTGCCGGTGCAGGACCATACAGTTTGGCACCCTCATCACCATAACCTGGACATTTCTTCCACCACCACGGACTCTGGCTACCCCCCAGGTTTTTTGTTCTGTATGTGTCTTTGTCATGATTTCGGTTCTGTTGTTTATTAAATCTGTTCTCCCTTTAGCACCTCACCCCCTCATGACAACTATTATAGGGAGGAAAGCTGCAGTGGCACGATGAAAAACTAGGGTGGTAGTAGTAGTAGGATGACAATGACAGTTGCACAAATATGGAAGAATTGACGAACTGAAAAGACAAAAAAAACACCCCAAAACTAATCATTAAGAAGAAAGAAATGAGACAGAAAAATGATAGAACATAAAGGAAATGATGAGAATGAGGTTGAGGATTTTTGGCATAAAACCAGATATAGAGCCATGACTGAAAAGTAAGAAAAAGAAGCAAATCTTTCAGCCACTTCTATTCACAAAAGGGATCAAAATGTCAGTCCCAAATTCTACAGTTACAGTTTCTCTTAAATATGTTTTTGATGCAATATTTAACATGTCCTGATTAACAAACACTGATTTTCAAGTAAAATACAAAGACCATTCAAATTGAACATTCCCTTCTCAAACCTGATTAAGTCCCCCATTTTTTTTTTGGTCAACCTGCCAAGCACATTTTTCTTAATTGGTCCTTTTCAAACAACTTGTTCAGAAGTGCCCATGGGGTTCCTCCCTGCACTGATTAATGTAAAGTACTACTGAAACAACGGCTCTGTGAACTAAACCTACAAACGACTCCACATTAAAGGTAATGAAGGTCAAGAAGGTGACGTTACCGTTCAATGCACCATGTCTGCCCTTTGGCTCTGAAATACTAAATGTTCCCTGTTCTTCATCAAGATATTACTAATATTAAAATAAAATGCAGCATATAAGTAAAACTGGAAATAGATTTAGTGATGGCGTGGGATGTATGTGTGCGATGCCATCGGCAGTGGGAGAAAAAGCTGATTGGACAATTCAAGCTTTACTTGGAGTCCCTGCAACATTAAGCAGCTGTAGTGACTACCACACAGTATTAGAAAAGTCCAAACACATCCGTTAAACAGCCTTTTTCAGCTTCTCCCATCTTGTCTGTTCCAAATTGTAAAACAAAAAGATGCAAAAAGCTTTATTCCAGCAGCTATTAGTCTTCTAAATAAAATAATTCAGTGCTGCTGAAAACTATGAATCAAGCACAGTAAAATACCTTTTTTCTAATCCATAATACACTAGTTTTATTTTTCTATATTTAACCTGTTTTAAGTGATTTAGCAATATTTCCTATAATATTATTCTCTGTAATTAGCATTTTTTCATTAAAATTAATTATTTTTCTGTATTTAATTCACTGATCACGTAGATGTTCATTAAAGCTCAGAGTAAATTTAAAGGTTACATTTAAGAAATAAGATACTTTTTTAGTCAAATCTATCATTAGCTGAACATGAAACACGTGTCCATCCACTATCATACAAACAAAATGAAATTTACTCTATCCAGAGAGCACAATTTATCTGGAATTTTTTTTTGAACGATGTCAAGCCGAATGAAAACAAGCTGAGATGAAATAGGAGTAGTAATGGTATTTTTAAAATGTAAGGAGAAAGTACAGTTAATTGCATGAAAATGTAAGGAGTAGAAGTAAAAGGTTGTCTGTAATATAATTATTCGTTTAAAGTATAGATAACCAAAATTTCTACTTAAGTAAGGTAACGAAGTATTTCTATTTCGTTACTTGACACCTTTGCATTTTGACCCCCCCCTCGTTCAACAAAGTGACTGAAAGGTCTTAATATTTATAAGATGACACCATGATACCTACCTTCTAAATCATTCATGCTACTTAACGTACTGCCTTACTCTCCTCTTGAATAAGGTTGTTCCATTTACAGTGCAGTAGAGTTCAAATATACTTTAAACAATAAACAGAAGCTCCAAAAGTCTCAGACGACATAGCAATGGTTCTGTTTGACCTAAAGTCTCCAAAGGATCCCCAAAGCACTTATTACAAAGTTGAAAAAAAAAAGAAAAAGAAAAAAAAAGAAAAAGCAAATGAGATCAGAATAACAATTTTCTTCACTCAATACTTCAAGAGAAAATTTCATTGGAAGTTACAGTTGATGGAACCTTGAATCTACATCTTTAAGTATTACACCAGAAAATGCCTCTTCATTGGATTCAATTTAATTCTATTTACACGTGAAAAGCATGCTTAAAACATACCATTCACTGAAATTCAAATCATCAGCAAGATATACTCACACAAAGCCAAAGAAAGAGCAGACCAACAGAATATGAAATCGACCATAATAGATGAGAGAAAACCACATTATGTTCTGGGAACAAGCCAAGGTCATCCACTCAGAAAGCAACAGATCCCACCACAGGATTAGTGAGGACATAGAGATCATGAAGCGGGCCCCAAGGACCATGAACAGGGATGAGGGAGCTTACATGTTATCCCACACCTGGGATGTTTCCTCTGTAGAATGACGACAGCAGGAGGTCATCCCTAGTTGTCGGGCATTCCTTAATGCAACATCTGACATGACATGTTACAGTAACATGGAGTGATGCTTCTGGGCTACAGGTAGTAACCGAAACTGAGTAGTAGTAACCGAGTTTTCTATCTCACATCTGCCTATACTAGTATTGTACAGGGACTATATTTGTTGCTATTTATTTCGCATATCACTGTTTATTTTGCATATTCTATATATTTTATAACTGTGCTGAGCCAATTGCAACAAAATTTCATTCAATATTCCCTATTTTCATATCTGAATGACAATAAAATCGAAGTCTAAACATCTCATCTCATTTTCTGAACCCACTTTATCCTCACTAGGGATCATATGGATCACTGGGTGCCTATCCCAGCGACACCGGACAAATGGTACCTGTACGATTTGCCAGTTCATCACAGGGCTGACATAGAGACAATCACTCTCACATTCACACCTATGGCCAATTTAGATTAACCAATTAACCTATCAGTGCATCGGAAGCTGGAGTAACTGGAGAAAACAGAAGCAAACACAGTCAGAGCATGAAAAGTCCATACAGAAAGGTCCCACCTATTGGTGTTGGAACTGAATCCAGGACCTTCTGGCTGAGAGGCACGAGTGTTAAACACTACACCACTGTGTCACCCCAAGTGTAAACATATAAAGGTAAAAAACTTTTTTTTTTTTTATGTCTGACAAGATAGATAGATAGATAGATAGATAGATAGATAGATAGATAGATAGATAGATAGATAGATAGATAGATAGATAGATAGATAGATAGATAGATAGATAGATAGATAGATAGATAGATAGATAGATAGATAGATAGATAGATAGATAGATAGATAGATAGATTCTGTGAACGCCATCGTTCACATGCACACACACAAATGAGATGTAAGAGTTATATATGGAGAATACAAATAATAAAAAAATAAAAGGTGACATAGCTGTAATATATGTATAAAGTGATATATCCATAAAAATAAATAAACAGAAAAATAAATAACTACAATAAAAAACACACATCAAAGACCAGAGGCCCTACAGCCAGCAGTGCAGTCATCATCATCATCATCATCATCATCATCATCATCATCATCATCACCTCCATCACCTCTCACCTCTTCACAATTGTCACTATCAAACTCCCAAGTGTTTTATTGTCCCCTCTGATAGCATGCATACAAAAGAGGGAAAAGGAAATCTTTATTGTCTGTAATTGTTTGTATTGTGTCAAACCTGTAACCACTATTGCTAACAGTTGTTCTTTTCTTCTTTTAACACTCCTTTGAAGCAATTACCTGACTTAGCGCTGAAGCATAACACCACCTACTCATGCACCTTATGTGTGAAAACCTATATCTGGAAAGACAATGTACTTTTTTTTTTTTTTAGATTCACAGGTTATGATTATATAATATTGTATTTACCACAGGTCTTTACAGCTGTTTTCAGTGACAGGGTATTCTTGTACCTCATGGGTTTTACTCTTGCAGTGGACGAACACATTAACTGGTGAACAGACCATAATAACACCAGTATGACACCCATATGACCAAGTAGGGCTGGAATGTCTGTTGTACAGCTGTGTCTGCCTTAGGAAAAGTAGAAGTAAAAGCAGTGACTTGGAAAAACCTATTCTGAGCAGGTACATGATACAGTCTATCAGGGCTGCCATTGGTATTGGCCTCTAAAGACTGAAATAATTTCAAGAACAACAAAGGGGTAATTTATCACCTGCCACGACCACGGTGTGCATTGTTATATTTTACCATATGTCTTGATATTGGTGGTTAAGAAATAGCTCCGAGGCATGCTGACACTGTTAAAGCAGTTTTTATATTGTAGCAGACTCACAGTTGTATCACTTGGACCTAATGTGCAGTAACAAAACTCCTGTTAATTGCATTTTGTGTTTACATGCAACGTTATGTTTCGTATCCCTGATGCAAATTAAAGCTACAATTTGATTCCACCTGTATTGATTATCGTTTTAATGCTTTTGTTATCTGCACTTCTTCGTAATCATTATACCCAAATGAATTATATTTCCATTCCCCTTCAACGTCTCAACCTCTGCCTTTCCACTTATCATTGAGAGCAGAGGGAGCGAAAGTCCTGTATCTATCAACAGAGCGATCCAACTCCTCAATGGAGAAATAGCCTCTCTTCTGTTCTGGCATTTATCATTTATTGATGACGGTAATTGTTCCTGGCACCACTGAACAGAGCAGCCCAGACGCTGTGGATATTAAATCACTTTATCACTCTGAATGAATGTTGCTGTTTCTCCAGCAGTAGACATCATGTGACGGTATACTTTCTGCCACTTTTCATCGTCATTTAAGAAGTTTGTCATTGAGGAACTGAGTTTTTCTGATGTCTTGTTTATATTGGGGTTTCTGTAAATGAAACTTCTTCGCTAATTGGATCTGTACCTCACTCACTGTGGCAGCACATGAGGTGGGGCTGTACAGCCGCTATACTAGGATGAGCAGGATATTAAACGTGTCATTTCCTCTCTACAGGCAGATGGGAAGTGCTCATTGAACCTGTCCTTGTTTAATTATTTTTGATGCCAGTTATTGGGTTGAACATAAACAGCATCACCTGGGCAATGGGTAGCTCAGCTGTTAGCATTCATCTTTTTTTGGTATAATTTGGGGTTATTTGAACAAAAAAATGACTTTAAAAAACATGAAGTGAGGATGAATCCCACTCAACATGAACACTTCAACCCATACATTTAACCTTTTTAAGTGATTTATCACCCTTCGTTATAATATTAGCCTCTGCATTTTAATATTTTTAGTGAAAATATGGTATTTTGCTATATTCAATTTACGAATCATGGAGATGTTGATAAAATCTCAGAGTATAATTGAAAGGTTATTAGAACAAATGCATTAAAAAAAAGGACATTTTCAACAGAAAAAATCAATAATTAAAGATAAAAACAAGCATCTAGAACCATTATTATTTGTCAGACTTCATGGATTTTACTGTTGAATCAATGTTACAGTACAGAAGTTGACAGTGTTTCCATTTCACTACAGAACCTCAGAACTTCCAAATGGGTCGTAGTGTATCTGATGGCATTGAAAAGACAAAAACTACATTTTATCATAAGTATTAGCCAGAGAATATATTTTCAGGGTTACAATAGTGATAGTGTTACATTTCTATTTTACACAATTAAAAGCTCCATCTTCAAAATGTTTGTAAGTAAAGGCTTCATTTAACTGAAAACAACATGTCAATGTCATTGTACTTTAATGAAGTGTTTGGAAATGCATCTTTTTTTTTCTCTGTTTCATTGTTTGCTTTCTTGTGGTCTCTCTTTCTCCTCCACTCTGCAAGAAAGTGTTTCTCTCATTTACTCTTGGAAAATAAAATTGGGTAAATAATGCTGGAGACTATTTTAGAAGCACATGTCACTTTTCTAACCATTTAGAAAGCAATCTACTCAGATGTTCTCTGTTGAATTTTTAACATTTGGCTAAAAACTTGTTCTAAATACTGCAGAACCTTTTAGGCTTAGTGAGATGGAGCGGTTGAAACACATCTGTGACATAAATCCATATTTCTTGTCTATTTTTCTTATATTTCTTGTAATAACTTCACTTCTACGTGCTATCGATGAGACGAAACGTGAGAAGAAGTGATAAGAAGCTCCTTGAACAGCATTGAGCAAGCAGTCATTGTTGTAATTTGGGGATTTGTGGGACACAAAGCTTACAAACTGCTGCTTTAGATGACTAAGGGGGAAACAAAACAGTTGAAAATGAGAATATTTCCAAATACTAACAGCTGCACTAAAGCAATTATCATTATTCACTGTGAACAAAGGCAATGAGACCAGTCACAACAGAGAACAGGCAGACAGGACAGATGAAGGTTAAGAGAAAAACAACGCAGATCTAGGATGGTAGCTGTCACTAACATCATCCTATCAATTCTTTTCAGAGACTCAACTCTCAAATCACTTTCACCTCCATAAATATTCTGTTCTTTGCTAATTTTCTAGGACTTTTTTATCTGTTCACAAAGCTGAACGGGCAAGTGGGAGGTCTTTTGAGGTTGAAAAAAAAAAAAAACAACCAATGACAAAGAAGTGATTGGAATATTAACTATGATGCCCAATAAACCATATCCTGTGCCTGTAGCAGGAAGTGTCAAAGAAGTGAGATAATTTTAGCAACTCAGCTGCGAAATGAGAGCAGATGAGACATTACTTCAAATACCAATGCAATCTGATAAGAACCTGATAAGAAATCAATTAGCTGAGCCAAGTATGAGATTTTTTTTTTTATTTTTATCACAACCATCTATAGATCCATGGCATATTCACATTAAAGCAACAGAGGCAGAAATCACAGGGAAGCTGACAAATATACCTCCTCCTTCTGAGGTTTCATCCTCCATGTCCACATGTAATGATTAAATGTAAAGATGATGACACGTTTCATGTCGCCATGGAAATAAGAAGCTGTCATGTGTCACAAGAGTAAAGACAGGATCTAAACAGTGATCAATAATTTAAGATGTCATTCAAATATTTACCCCCCCCCCCCCCACACACACACACACACACCTCTGTAAAAGCACACCTAATTACTTGTTTTCACCAAACATATTTATGATCTTCCAACATGGCGTCGATATTCTACAGCTGGTCAATAGAGTCCAGAGAATCTATAGAAGTCGTAACTCAACAACAACAATGACTGAAGCTGTGACAGACACAGTATTTATATTCCAGTGATGTTCAGAGCCTCTGCCAATCAGACTTTTCAGTCAACATAATAAATTACATGTGCTGTGAGCAATCAAATAAATAACATTGGAAAACAGTCTGGAAAACAAGTGGTGGCATGCTTCCCGGGCTGCTTAATGGACCCAATGGAACACTACGCACACTCCACACACACTAAATATTCAGTAACACAAGTTCTAAATAAAAATAGTGAAAAACTTCAGGGATTTCCAAATCTAATCAATCAACTTTAGTCTTGGTAAAATATAGAAAACATCACATTTTTGGGTGGGGAACATCAGCTCTGCTGGTCAAACATCAAACTACAGCTATACTCAACTGTTCTTGTTGTATTTTCATGCCTCAGATGTTTTCATTTGGTGAAAGGTCAGAACAGTTTAGTATAGAGATACGCGGATGACGTATATATTTTCATCCGCAACCGCTTCTTAAAATCTCTATCCGCCTGCTAACCATTTGCATGAACGATTTTCCTCGAATTTTCAGAACCGAACATGCCCGCCATTCACCGATTACTTTTTAGGTCTAATGAAGATGCCTCTGCTGTTAGGATTATGACTATCATCTTTTTCAAACAATGTAGTTCAGTAGTAGCTTATCTTACCAGTAAACTAGAGCCTTTGCTGAATTTTTAAAAAATCTCTAATTTACAGCGATTTCTAAATTAGCTTCACCCACCGCACAACATGAACGTAGGACGGAGTATTAGGGCCACATGTGAAGAAAAATATTTTTGATATGATGTGATTAAAGTCGAAATTTTTACTTTAATCTTGAAATGTCAATAATGAAGATTAAATCAAATTTCAACTTTAATCTCAAAATTTCGACATCAAAAATATTTTTTTCTTCACATGTGGCCCTGAACGCGAGAGGGCATAACCTTATCTTTTAAAATGTTTAAAATTTTATGGATGCTGGCATATTACATCTGGCCTGGGGACAATGGTTGAAAATTTGCTTTTTTAAATGTTAATACTGACACATTTACAGAAATGTTCATTAATGTGTGCTGTGACAGCATACCATCAGCTATTTTACTGTCATTTTCAATTATTTGTTTACCTTTGGAATAATATGCAAAATGTTCATTATTTTTTTATTTGAATGCTTCAATTGCAACCCATCCAAATTTCAGTAAAATATTATTTTTTGTCTCGTCATCCACCTGCCTGTGGGTGCGTGGTTCAACTGCGCATCTCTAACCCAGACTCTTCTAATATAAGACATTGTTGTTGTAATAGATGCAGTAAGTGGTTTAACATTGTCTTGTTGAATTTATCAAGACCTTGAAAAATAATATTGTCTGTTGCTATAAAACCTGCATGTACCTCTCAGCAGGGATATACAGCTTTTCCAGATATACTAGCTTCCTGTCATGTTCTTAGGCACTGATGGACCCCATACCATCAGAGATGCCTTACAATTATGTTCTATTAACATTTTTTAAAAAGTATATATTCTTGATGAGGTTTGCATACCATTGTTTCATTTAATTATTTATAGATTAATATTGTAGTTTAATGAATTTTAGATGTGTACGTATAGGGAGGTTAGATTTTAGTCAGGGACCACATTCATTCATTGATTTCTAGCTGCTTCATTTCCAGTAGTGTTATATTCAAATCACCTAAGCTGAGACCAAGTTATGACTGAGATTGACCAAAGCACAAGACAAGGCCAAGTGTTTGAAAAGCTGGATGAGACTGAAACAAGACAAGACATTGCATGGGAATTATGCAAAACAGTTCATAAAATTTTACATAACTGATGTTATAATATATGACTGAATCCCTTCTTATCATAAAAACTCAAATAACATCTTTAACCTTATAGGACCAGATGTAATTGTGACACCTGACTCTCGTTACTTCGAGTGTTTTTCCTGACCTGTTCTTTCAGTCGGCATCAAGTGTCAAACATCATGTGATTCAGCAGGATGTGAAGGTTCAACTGGTTCATTAGTCACACTTGCTGGGAATTCACTGCAGGAGATCTGATATGATATCAAACTTACAAAGCTTGTTTGTTTTTTTAATGTTGTTTTATTTTGATGTTATTGATTTCCAAAGGAATTTTTCTCTACTACCAAACCTTCTATTGATGATCAGCACTGCACTATTAAGGCATTTTATCTGAATTATTTAATTTGTTGATAAGATCAGTAGTTCAAAAGCTCTTAAACATTGTAGAACAGTAAATGCTTTTAGATTCCTATGGTACTTTGAGCTTCCAAGTGATGAAACTTAAATGAAATATAATCTCATGTACATATACCATTCAACACAGTTGCCAAATGATTTAAATATTTATCGTTTAATTAAAGTATATAATATAGCTTTTAATAATACATTGTAAAATGCATAATTTGGGCTTGAATCATCAACCCAATGTCACACTGAAATATTCACATTGTATATTAAAGGAACAGTTCACCATAATGACCCGAGCATTTGTCTTGCCGGTCTGTTTCTTTTTGTTCTATGAAAAACCAGAGGGGCCAGAAACATCTCACAGTTTGTTTTAGTGGATCCAACTTTAGGGAAAGAGCTGAAAGTGTCTCTTCAAAGACGTCCCTTTTTCAGAAGTGTTTAGTCCACCACTCCTTGGTTGTCAAGGAGACAACATGACGTTGAGAGCAATCCTATCTCTGTTGTTACAGATAATAGCTGGCCTGATTCCTGATCAAGGGCTGTGCTGCCGAGAGCAACTGAGAAGGATTGTCTGATCCCCAAATGCAACCCTCTGGCATGAGGCTTTTGACAGATTAATTACACCATCTTACCCATGCCATGCCTGATAGGTGGCTGGGCTGGAAAAAAGGCTGGCATGTGCCGGTGGATAAATAGCAATGCTGTCTTTTACGAGGCTGGAAACAGTGGTGAATGGGTCCAAGGTGGTGGTGTTTGCCTGGCATAGGGTTACACATAATCGAGTCTTTGAGAAGAGGACAGAGGCTGAATAGGGGAGCCAGGATATCATCGGTTCTATCTTTTAGCCCATTGTATCTCTGTCAATGTGGTGAATGCATGTGTACAGGGAAAGGTATGGAAACATTTGAGACATTATCTGCAAAGGACAGCTGATAGCACCCTGGGAGAGAACGACACATTAAATACTGGCATGGTTTGTCTGTGGAAAAGGTGATGGAGGGATATTTGCGTGGTTAGGTTACTTCTTTGGTCCTTTCTTAAGGATCTGGGGCTTTTTTGTCAGTGTTTTCAAAGTTGTGTACTTGCAAGTGAATGTGAGGCAACGTGATGACATCAGACATGTAGCTATCGGTCTTTTCCACTTCTTGCCAGTATTTGGTGAGCTGTTAAATATTTTATTAGTGTTGGTGGTTGTTTTTAGCCGGCACTGTTTTGGCACTCACCTCAGATAGCATTAGGTTGACTGGAAAAGTCAAAGTGGAAAAAGGGTTTGCAAATCAATATTTTATAAACATGAACACAAACAGCTCTGTCATCAGGGTCTCTGAAAAACAGTATGTCAAAAAATGTTATTGCTGTGAGCAGGTTAAGGTTAACTAAGCAACAATAGGCCACCAGGGTTTACTGGAACTGAATTGCCTGAAGTGAACTTCCACTTACTTACACTAAGTGTCATCTTATACTGTACGTCCCTGTGATATTGCATCAGATAGCGCACACGCACATATGCAAAATAGACCAATGGCTATGGACACACACTGAACCTCACAAATGACCACTTTGCCATTCTAAGGTTTCAGTGCATGTAGGGATAAGTACTGTAAGCCTGGGGATCACACGCACACACAAATTAATACACACCAAAGTACGCACATACTGTACAAAGAGGCCAAGGCTGACTTATGTTTCTTGGTCAGGGCAGTCTATGCTGTACATACATGAATGTAAGTGCAGTGAAACTTTATGAATACATGAGTTTTAAAGAAGTAATTACCAAAAAATGCCATTGGCTACATGAATATTCAGTTCGTCGAGAGTATCTTAAGACACAGTGGATGCTAAGGCTGTCACATAGATTTGTTTCTTTGTGAGTTGTTTCTGTCAAACATGACCTGTGTCGTGTACGGTGTTGGCTGCTCTGCCCTCAAGCCTCACACTGTGATAATTACATTGTATCGTGCCCTGTGTTGACGTTATTAAAGATGCACCGGTGACTAGATCTTGCTATATTTTTAGAGTCCAGGCTGCCCTTTTGTCCTACCACTCACTCCTCTGGGGATGATAGTTTGGATTGGCAGCTGTTGGGGGAACTGTCTGCAAAAATGAGAACAAGGTGCTGCAAAGAGAGAAAAAGAGCTACAGAGGAAGATGTCAACTGGTCCAACGAGTACAGCAAATATGTTGAACATACATGATGTCCAACCCCCTCCATGGGACATAACTTAAGAAAAACAAGTACAATGCTAAATGGAGAAAGAAAAAATTAAGTTTTGGTCCTTTTTTAGTTTTGCTGATTTGCTCATGATGTTTAAGAAATTAAAAAATCATTTTGCCATTGAAAGTGGCAACATGATATTTTAATCTGATCATTTTCCATTGTTTTTTTGACAATAACCAAAATAAGTTAAGTTTTTGCTTCGATATCTATGGCTTTGTACTGACAAAAACAGTACTGTACTTTTAGGCATTCCATTCTATCCTTTTTGTCTGTTTTAGGGTTAGTACTTGATTGCATAACCATTTGTTGTCTTTGATGGTCTAATACATTTTTCCACAACTGAATTTCACCAACACCACAATGTCTGCTGCTTGGCACACCTTACTAACCTGACTCTCACCATCTGGTATCACAATACCATCTGGGACCCTCTCACAACCAATATGTTTTCGAAGGAGGGGCCTTAACTAAAATCCTTGCATGTGATTAGATGAAGAATCTGTCTGTCATCTTGACTGACACACTGCTTTAGCCACTTACGTTGAACTGAAGCTGTAACGTACCTCAGAGCAATAGCAGGAAGACGAGCCATCCTGCAAGCAGACCATCAAAACAAACGCAACAGTGTGACTGCACCGAAACGGACCACTGCGTTGTCTATAAATGACCTTTGTCGTATGTGCAGGGAAAATCTGAGGATAAAAGGCAACATTGGCAACAGTCAGCGGATATTCCTTGAACTTCAGCCAACCACAACACTGCCCAGTTATGGGAAGTCTCACCCGGTGACACTGATTGGCTCCTTTGTTTTTCAGAAAGCCTGAACTGCACAATACTCAGATTGTTTGAGGAAATGGCAAGGCCCCATAGCGTGTCGTTTGGCAAAAAGCAGCCAAATGATGTGAGTCAGGTTAACACTTTATGTCAATTTTTAAGAATTTCATGAAAAAGTATTAAGAAGTGAAAGTCACTACAGGCTGGTTATGTTGAAGCTGTAGTGACATCGTCAGTCAGATAAGTCACCTCCATGGCTTTTGAGTGAATACAGTTTATCCATAATTCTGATAGTCTGATGGGTCAATAGTTTTACCATAAACTGTGACTTTCTTCTTGTTAAACATATCTTTTTAACCCATAAACATCATGTGTGTAAATGATGACATTAAAAGAGAATCAAATAATAACCTGGCTTTCCAAATAAAGCATCCCTAGAGGTATCCGAAAGGAACGGACTGTGGCTGTCTACTTCAGCTGGAATATTATTGAACAAAAAGCAAGAAGGTATGTCATGTGGATCTGAATATATAGTATTAAATCAAATCAAAGAAGTGGAGAATGATGACACCCACACAAATGTGTCCTGCAAAAAATATGTTTGTGGGAGGACCTCAGCCAGACAAATGCATCTTACTACAAAATAAAATAACCAAGAAGAAGAATTTCTTGCAATATCTCTATATATCACCTAGCATCATCTAGGTCTGAGCAGCTGCAGGCCACAGGTTGTCAGAAAAATATTCATGATATTTATGGACATGAAGGGATTCTCCTGGTGACAGACTCGACATATTGGTCCATCAGTGCTCCCTTCTTGAGGCAGTAACGACAGTCCAGGATTCATAAATCAGAAGCCAGTAGGGAGGGCGGCTGACGTTGATGCATGCAGGGACATTGGAAACACAGCAGAGGGAGAGCAAAAGACAAAGGGACATGCTGAATGACTTCATATGCTCAAGACAGTGATGAGTAGTTCAGCAAGTGTAATGTAATGTAATGTAACGCTGGTGTGTGTATATATTGCAATCTGGGATTCATAAATGCCTAAGGCTGCAATACATCTGCACGATACCTGACATGAGCTGTAGACATTCAGCTCTTAGATACTGTATATGTGTGAGATTTCCATTCATGCAACATACAAATAAATTCGTACAGATTCATGGCCCAAGGCTATGGCCATAATGAGTTACATTACCATAAGGTTGAGGTTGAGTGGTGTGGCTCAACATGAACCTGTCTCATACCCCGAAGGATCAAAAGAGAAGGTGGACTACATTATCTTAAAGGCCACACCAATCCTCACACAGTTCATTAAAACACGAGCAGTAAAACATCTTCTGAGCTTACATTCATCACCTAAGCTTACGAGATTATGAAACGAAATGGTAATGTATAATTATACTTATAGGAGGATTTAGAATTTCTTTAGTAACTCACTAACTACATCTTTGCTGATCATGGTTATCTTTACGGATCATTTACTAAAAAATGAGAGCAGTATTAGGAATGTCAGGCTTAAGAGCTTTAAACAACAGTAATTATCACCCATATGTAGGCTTAAACTACAATGGCTAAAACCACAAATTAACACAACACCTCGCTGATTAAAGTAAAAACACACATCTGTATAATGGAGGGTTGGGAATCTTAGTTGTAAAGCTGATACGATACGCATCTCGATACAGCATCTATGAGCTGAAATGTTAAAGTGCGATTCAATTCACACCTAAACCACAATACAGAGCAATTAAGTCCATTCTGATTCAACACATTTATTCTTTTAGAAAATATGCAGTGCAATTCAATGACCTGAATTATTTATTTATCAAATAAGAGCATGAAAGTGGCTTTTTGCAATTTCAGAACATACACATACGGTCAGTGACTTTGTTTCCAAAGTCATTTCTCTCCATGTTTTTAACTCAACTTCTTGCTCAGAATGAATTCGTAATGGCATGGTGGTGCAGTGGATTGCCCTCGTTCCTCACAGCAAGAAGGACCCTGGTTCAAATCCCACACCAGACCTTTCTGTGTGGAGTTTGCATGTTCTCTCCGTATCTGCATGGGTTTTCTCCAGGTACTCCAGTTTCCTCCCACCATCCAAACACATGCACTGATAGGTTAATTGGTTAATCTAAATTGCCCATATGTGTGAATGTGAGAGTGATTGTTTGTCTATATATGTTCAGCCCTGAGATGAACTGGAGACTCATACAGGGTGTACCCTGCCTTCACCCATTGTAGCTGGATTAATCCCACAGTGACCCCTGCAAATCTAGTGAAGATAAAGCGGGTTCAGATGATGAGTGAATGAGTGAGTGTATTTGTAATGTAGGTAAAACAGAAAAAGGTTCCGTCACTTTAATGCCCTATTCACACGGGATAAGTATTATCTATGGACCACTGGTAATTTGGAATAATTACGGAGAATGTCTGAGTTCTTAGTCCCGTGCGAATTCGTCATGTCCGTGATTTGCTCAGTAATAATTTCACCGCAAATTACCTACTGTGTTTAGGCAAAAAACAGAGGTCCAGAGGTAATTCAATTCCCATGTGAATGCAAATGTTTGTGCTTGTGATTTCAATTACACACCTTTTGTCTTTTTCTGGAGTTAATGATACAGAAAGTGGCCAGAATTGTATGGCAGCATGCGATAAGGAAGATATGGTCACGCCAAACCGCATGTACGCTAACATTTATAGCTATCTGAGGTTGTCTCTATAGATTAAGTTGGTTGTTTGCCAGAGGGAAAGTCTATGCTAAGAACTGCTGATTCATTTGCATTGTAACCTCGAGACTGCTTTCATCTGCACTGACCCTGCTCTTATTTTCAAGGTGTGGAGCAAATTTACAGACTGCATCCCTATCAATGGGATTTTTCCCTTTGTGGATACAGCGCTGTTCTTATGCATACTTTGTTTTCAACCTACCTTATTAATGTATTGAGACCAAACAGGATGTTGTGAACCTACGACATATCCGGTCATAATGTCTGTAATTTGCCTGAATTACAGACTTTTGTTTATCCCGTCCGAATGCGCCACACAATAACACAGAGGTACAGGGGTAATTGCGAATTACCAGTGGTCCATACTGTAGGTAATACTTCTCCTTTGCGAATAGTACATAAGAGACACTTGCACGAGGTATTCTGGGATGCACTGTTGGATACACATATCATTGTTTAAGGAAGTATCTCGTATGTATAGCAGGATTTAATACAGTTGAGCTAATCAAAAGTTCACATTCAGAAACCATATATGGTATCCTCCTTCTATGTCACATTCTGATTCAGACTTTACAGTATTCATCCACGGCACTCACACTGTACGGTGTTAATGTGGGTCTACAGTAAAGAAAAAACTTTACTCAAAAAATAAAGTAGAATCCATATTTTAAAAGTGTATGTCCGGGGATTCATACAAAATCTGGAAAGAGTTGACTTCTTTCCATCAAGAAAGAGACTAATGAAAATGGTAAGATCATAGGACCAATATTTTGGGAGATATTAGTAATTGTGGAATACAATATAATTTAATTAATGTTGCTATAGTCAGAACACTTTGGCAGTGACTACTGGACAAATGCAGTACAGGATACACAAATACATAACAGCATCACCACCAATATTACCAATGTGCCCGTATAATTTATGTTTTAAATTGATGTAAATTGTGTAAGGGAGATTTAAGATTAAAACATGTAACAAAGCTTAAAGTTATACTGTAAGTGTGTTTATTTTAAGAGGAAGGTGTATATTCACAAAAATTAAAAGCAGTTTTTCCAAGTTAATACTGAACACATGGAGCATCAGGCATGAGAGAGTTGTCAAAGAAAGTCGAGCAAAAACCACATGAGTAATGAAGCAAATTAAAAGATAGAGAAGTGATTTTGCAATAAGTGTTTAATGGGTAAAAAAGATACCATAGCACTTTTTCATCATTGTAGGTGTCAGCAATGCACTCCTTTTTCATGTAAAACTATATTGTCATGCTGTGCTGAAAAATTTATGAATTATGCATAAACCAAGATTTAAGCAATCAAGCAAAGCAGAGGGTTAAACAAATCAGGTAGATTACCAAAACAATTTGGAGGGAAATGATCTCTTAAAAGATATGTGATCTTAATACAATGTTATCATTGTTAAAGGTATAAAATATTTATAATTTACAATGATATTTCGAACTGTAGGGTACTGAAACTTGGTAATGACACAAAAAGAGTCATGTTTAGATTCTTTTAAACTTAGACTTTATCTATCATTTGAAATTTTACATGAAAAGTTTTTGAAACAGTTGGCTCAGCAGGCAGAAGTAAGAAATACAAAAAGGAACAATATAGTCTCCTGGTACCCAGTCTGTCATGACCTTTCCTCCAGTGCTCTCCAGATCCACCTCGCCCCGCACCGAGCAGCTGCAAGTCCTTGCTGATTTGCAATATTTAAGCAGTGAAGCTTGCAGTTGCCGGTGCGAGGCCATTCAGTTTGTCACTTCCATAACCTGTCTCAATAACATGGACATTTTTCACCACCACATACTCTGGTTAATCTATCACCCAGGTTTTGTTTTCTGTCTCTCATTTGTTTATTTTAAAAAAAAATTCCCTTCAATACTGAGCATTGGAGTTCTTTCTCCACTTCACCCATCATGACACAGTCAGAGGCAGGTAATTCCAGGTTCATCAAATCAAAATCCTGTCATGTATTGGTCCAAATCTATTCACAGAACACATGTGATTCCACTAATTATCCAATTTACCTGGATGAGGCATCGTGCTCATCAAAATGAGCTGGTTCAATAAACAGGTTTCAACTAATACATGGCAGGGCTTTGACTTGATGGACCTGGAATTACCCACCGCAAGACCCAGTAATACAGTTTTGTCCTCTGTAGAGGGCAAAAGCTTCGCAATTTTACTTAAAAAAAAAAAAATGCTGTCCTTTGCAAAGGACAGTCCATTAAAAAAATTTGTAAAAATTATTTTTAAAATATTCGCAGGGAAAAAAAATGTATTATCTAGTTTCCAGTCAAGACAGTTGTTGTTATGTTAAAAAGCTGAAACATTTGCTTTTCTGTATCTCAGGAAGATGCATGATAAAATATACAAAATATAATAAATATGCATGTAAAAAACGACAAGTGAGTATAAAAAATGTATGGTTCTATGATAAAAAAATACTGAGAATACAGGAGTTCATCTTCGACTTAAAGTGCACGAATACAGTGGAGCTTTTTACACACGTGTGGCCCAAATATTCAATATTAATCCTGTTGACTGCTGATGTTGCAATAATTTATTGCTCCCAGACAAAAGTAATTGAATGTATTGTGTCTGAGGGGAAAGGTTTTTAGCACACAGGACGGTGAAAGCATCCCATGTGTGTTCCAAACAAACACAGGGGCTCAGTTGGAGGAAATGTAATCTTCTACTAAAAGCTGAATCACAGTGTTCAACCCCAGCAGTGAATAATGTGAGTGAAAAGTCTCCCGGTAGCAGAAAAGATCAACGGTAACAGATTGGCTGTGTCTTCACTCACAAATGATTGATTGCCAGATAAACAACATTACCATTTTAGTTCTGCCCTCAGGGTTGCTAGGAACTGTTTCCTGACTGGAGGAGTCATTGATCAAGGCTGCAGCACCAGGTTAAATATAATTTTCATGACCGTGATCATGGAATTTAATTATTCTTGTTTATAAAAACAACATGCAGTGTTTAGGTAAACAGGCTGATTGACATCTCTTGCAGATCCCCCTGGATGCAGTATGTATATTAATGTTTGCAAACTCTGTGACAACTCGTTGACATCAGCTCAAATGAAGCAAAGTTAGAATATGTGGCAGAGGAGGAAAATCGAGCTATGCTATGCAGAGGCGTAGAGCATCTCTCCTCCAGCTTAAATCACTGTGTCACCCTCCCACTTAAAAAAAAAAAAGCTGCATAAGATATTCATGCGTGCCAGTAACCTAGATTTTTAAATGTTTTATTTGGCTGCTAGTCTC
The DNA here is from genome assembly GCA_020466265.1 of Siphamia tubifer. Lineage (NCBI taxonomy): Eukaryota > Metazoa > Chordata > Actinopteri > Kurtiformes > Apogonidae > Siphamia > Siphamia tubifer. Next base: position 20,993,610 of record CM035789.1, read on the forward strand.
CTGTTGCCGAGCAGAGCCTGTGGAGGTTCAGTAAGGCGTCCTCTCATTGCTTTGATGTCTGGACTAAGACTGTGTTTGCGTGCATGAATATATGTGTGTTAATGAAAGTGTATATATATATCTATATAGATCTTGACTTGTAATGATGCCAGTCATAAAAAAAAAAAAAAAACTATTCACAGATACTTATAGTGCATAAAAGTAGGGCAATGCCAGAGATCTTCTGCACAGCATAACAAGTGTCTGTAAAATTACTGTGGATGTGCGTCGGGAAGGAGTATGCTAAGTCCTGTCACACTGGCACTGGATATGGCTAGGTGACCAAAACAAAGCTAATCTACACCACAGCTCCACTGCGTATAGCATTACAAGTGAATCTAGGCAAGTAAAGAAATAACGATCTCATTATCAGAGTCTCAGTTACTGACAGGGTGACCAGCCAGAAGCGTGTGCGACACTACTGTGATGCTGGTGTTATCTGAATCCCTGACTACGAGGAAAGGACCGAGTAAGCAAGTGATCAGGTGCAAGAGACTCAGTCAATCAAATCAACATGTTAAATGTGCTTGGAGCAGATCCGCAGCTGCTATCCAAATACATGAGCTTAGAAAGAAATAAAGAAAGCTCCTTGTCTGATGCAATATTATTAATGTTTATAAATCTGAGTTGTAATATTATGGATGAATAGGGGTAGTTTAATGTCTCCTTCTCTTGCATTATGTCTCAATCATTGGCTGCTTTCTCACATTTACATTTCCTAAAAGAGGAGGCAGCAGCACTATCGCAGCACAATGCACTGCTTGTTTATTCCTGCAGCAGAGCGTGACTCTGGGACTCCACTACATTTTCACAAAATTCACACAGGAATAAAATTATCTACAATAGACACTATTTGTGATTATCGAGAAGCCAGACACCGTCCACAATCATTAGGTAATCACAGCAGTTTCATAGGTTTTTTTTTTTAAATTACCCTATGCCTTTGTAATGCTACCAAAGGGAAAGAAAATAAAACTTTTCGCGCTTTTATTGTAAAATTGACTGAAGGTAGCAGTAAATTACTATCCACAAGTTGAAAGTGAATGTTTATGAAATGTAAAGACATCCAAAGTACAGAGAAGAGGGATATAACTGTGTTGCCTGAACAATAATTTGTCATAAACAAAAGGTGACTATTGTGGGGTAACACTTCCCACTACAATGAAAATAACAGACCTGATACATATAACAATTTAATTCTCAACAGTGTATTTATTCCATCCTCCACTACAATCCAAAAGTGGAACAAGCAAAGTTTTTAAAGTGTGACTCATTTTGCAGGTCTATGAAAATAAGTGACAAGTCCAGGCTGTAGAATGACTGCTTTATCGCTGTCGGACGATGCTTTGTGGTTCGCTGTCTGTGCACGTCACAGACACAGAAGACATAGAAGAAGGCAGACACAAGAGAACAAGTGAGAGTCTGTGGCTGTGAGTGTGAGTGTGAGTGTGTTCAACAAACTAATGGCTGAGTTGGAGGATGTTGCATGTGAAAATAAAGTCTAACAAGCCAGTCTAACACACAAGACACATCCTCTTGAGACAGACGTATGCATGGTTTAAACCTATCAAGACCTACATGAAGTACCAGTGAAAAATACTCTCACTCTGAAATGATTTCCTTAAGGTCAGTGGCTAGCAGGTGCTGAGTACTGTTCATACTGAAAAGTCCCAAGAGGCAAATTTGTGGTTATATATACTATAACTAAAATCAAAGTTGATTGGAGTCGACTTGGCAACCCTAGAGGAAATGTAGCAGAAAAAAACTATGATGTTTGCAGCTGAACCACAGGCACAACAGAAGTACTGAATACTCTTCTGCTTAAAAATAACCCACCAAACTTTGTTTATTCAATATTTATGATCTGATTATCTGTTTCTACACCTTTTTCCTTCTTTTTGTCAATTTTATTAGGCCTTTGCCGCGTACTACGTCAGGCGCAAGGCCTATTGATACTGCTTGCAGTTTGTTCTGATTCAACCCTTTGAGCTCTAATTTGAAGGTCAATGCTGTGTGTATATTGGTATATGGTGGTTGGCTTGACAAAAACATTATTCATTTTGTGTCAAGTATTTTGATTGTTAATTTCAGTCAGGTCAGAGTTACTTTCATTTGTGACTATCAGCAAATTACATGTACTTTGTTGTATATTTATATGTTCTTTTCAAAGAACATAGTTGTTACTTCATCAAAAATTCTGTTATTACGATATTTCTTCAGGTGAGCTGATTGGCATAAAAAGATAACTATGCCTTTGTTTTTGTCTTGGTCTGGATTCGAACCCGTGACTTGCCACAATTTCTTCACCCTTCTCCCCCTCTTACCAACCTCTGTGGCTCAGGCTGGTAGAATGCATCATATGTAACTGAAGAATGTGGGTTCAAGTCTCCTTTGTGTCACACTTTTTTGAAGGCCAAAACTCAAACAGTAGATTTAAAGTCTTTAAAATAAATACTTTGGTAGCAAACCTCAGTGGCACAGGCTGGTTTGATAGATAAAAGAAGAATGTGGGTTCAAGTCCTGTGTGAGTTGCACTTTTTTGAAGGGCACAACCCAAAGAGTAGACTTAAAGTGTTTAAAATAAAAAAGCTCAGTCACCATCTTAGGTGGTGCAGGCTGGTAGAGTGCTTGGTAGGAAACAGAAGAATGTGGGTTCAAGTCCTGCAAGGTTCTGAAATGAAGGGGTCGGAGGGTCTGCCCCTCTGAAAATTGAGGAGGTAAATCCTGGGGGTTATGGAAAGGAAAATAGGAGTCCAATGAAACTTTACGTTCATGCTAATATTACATAACTGTAATTTGAAAGAGCGTCATAGCAATGGCTTCCTCAAAGGAGAAGGAACCATGAGCCAGGGGTGCATGGTGGGAGATGAGGGCACCCGGTGGCTGTGGATTTCTGTGGCCCTGCCCACAGCGTCATAGCAATGGCTTCCTCACCAGGGGAGGCGGTTGGGAGGGACGGGGAAGGCCTTTGCTTGCAGTTTTAATTTTACTTTCTTCTTATTCTCCTCTTCCTTGTTCTCAATCTTCCTTTTGCTCTACATCCTTTACATTTTCCATTATTTACATCATTTTTTCCTCACTTTATTCTCTGTTGCTTCATAACAGCATAGCATAACAGCCTGCCAGGTCTGTAAAAGGGTAATTTTTCTGGCAAATCAAGTCGCTGAACAGAAACAATCACCTGCACACTGGAAATATCACCCTACCTCTGGGTAATACGCCCTTTCTCTCCTGCTAGGTTATATCCTTATCCACTTTCCTACTCTGTTTCCTATCTGTCCCTCAGGTCTACTCCAGGTCTACTCCCCTCATAAAACACATTACTTTCAGAGGCACAGGTCGTTCACATTTTGAGACCAATGAGTCACTTGTGAAGCCGAAATGACCTCCCCCCACAGATCAGTCAGCTGCTAACTCATGTTGATGCAGTAAGAGTTGAAGAAATATTCCCTTATTTCTACTGCAAAAATACTTTATTTGAGCCCACACTTTGACAGATAAAAAAAAAAATCTCTTTAAAAATAAATGCAAGCCAAAACACTCTATTTCATATTACAACATCCAAGCCTTGAAAAGACATTCTTCAGGAGGCAGCGTTCAGCTCATTTCATGTTGTTTGAGAGGAGGGTTATAACCTTTAAGTCTATAGCTTCCTCAGTTCCTCCTATATATAGATTTCCACTGAAGAGAACTTCTCATCGAAAGTCCACAAATGCAAAACCCCAAAAGAAGAAAAAAGTTTTGAAAAGAAATCAATGTGTTGTCTGGACAACTTTATTTCATCTGTAGATATCATAAACTATATCTAAGAAGTTAATGAAGCGACAATGACAACAGTCATTGGTTTATAAATAATTTGAGACTTGGGGGAATTTTCACCACTTTTACTTTTTTTTTTTACGTTAGCAGATGAGATTATGCTAAATGCTAAATGTATTGGCTCCTACAATGTATGTTTGAGTAAAAACAAGAGTCCATTTGATAAATTGACAAATAATTTATTTTTTTTAATTTTCAGGAAATTTTCAGTGGCAAACTATATATTTCACACCTAGAGTGTTCTGCATGACCTAATTCATACTTCTTAATAGGAATACTAAACAAAACACACAATACAACAGGAAGTTGCATCACAGACAATGTCACATAGTCATTACTACTTTCACTACAGCCACAGCTACACCACATGCATCATCTCAAGCATAATCTTCAATATTTATTTAATATAAGGGAAAAGAAAATCCATTTTACTCACCAAAACGACTGCTTGTTTTTTTGCGTCTAAATCCTTTTCCTCTCCTCTCAGTCACTGTGGGTAGAGAAGACAATTGTTAACTGTAACTCAATGTATTTTCTTTTTATCTTTGTACAATGTTGCTGTGCACATACAGGAAATGGTGGGATCATCTGATCCCACCTTCATCACAGCTCTGTAATCCTTCTGGAGGTAATAATAAAGCTGTGATAAAGATGGAATGGTGATTCCAGAACACTATACACAAGGAACACCTCTCATTCCACAACCAAATTGTGATGTTTTGTTGATGTATTGCATGTGTGACCCCCACTTTGGGGGGATTTAGAAATGAGATATGCCATTGAACAGTAAACCACTGTATCAATGTGACCAGAAAGATGTCAAACTGGGAGACGCTGAGATCCGTGAACTGTTGCCACTTCAGGCGCAGGACTCTATCCTAATCCAAATAATATTTGTGGAATGGGAGGCCAACTTTAGAGAGATTAGCAACATCTCTGTACACAGAGTATTTCTGATGTGCAAGTTAAATATACTATATACTGCATTGCATCACCACCCTTTTCATTCCAGAATGTCGGTCTGTTGTGTAAAAGTCGAATCTCAAATTTCTATAACAACACATTCTTGGATTAGATATGTGATTTTGACCTTTCTGCTAAATGCGACCTTGACCTTTGACCTTTTGCAATATTGATAATTTTGCTATATGTATATATGCGTCAGTGGGTGTAATATTATGATAATATGTCTAGTATTGATTAAGTTATAGTGTGATATGCCTATGCTTGACACATGTAAACAGTGTTACATGTTTTACATTTTGCGACATGTCACATTTGACCTACAAAGATCTCAAAAACTATTGGTCGTAGATGGTAACAGTAACTATGAGAATTGTAGAAATCTTCATTCTGCATCATTTGGTACCTATCTAAAATTTCTTTGACCCTCCGTTCTTGACTTGTAACCTATAATGTGACATTGACCTTTGACCTTTATGCAAATGGTTCATTGCATGTGATGTACATTACCTATATGTATATGCCCATGTAATTTCACAGTGATATCTCAAATATTCATTGAGTTATAGCATGATATGTCTCTGCAAACACACACACACATACAGATATACACAGTGATCACAACAATCTCTCCCAAGGAATGTTGGGTGAGATTAACAACTGCAAACCTTGAGCACAAAAGTGACAGCTAATGAAGATTATGAATATGTGACCAAGGAGGTAAATGCAACAGTAAATGCAACAAATTAAATTACATCAAAGAATTGACACAGCAAGTGGAGGTTTCTGCTTCCAAAAACAACCTAAAGGATTTCAACCTGATCGCAAAGAAACTAGTAAACAAGTCTAGGTGGATAAATACATAGATCTGCAACAACCAGGGGCAATTCCTGACCACCGAATAAGAACAGCAGCAATGATGGATGGAGCACTTCAGGGAACTAGTAAACACCACCACCTCCACTATCTACCCAAATGTTGGAGGTAAGCTACGACCCATCAACATGGTCTGAAATAAAGAAGGCAAAAAACGGATTGTGCTGTGGCAAGGAAGAAGGGTCAGATGTAATCCCTGCAGTCCATAGATGTGCTTGACACCTCAACTACCATGCTTCACCAGCTGATCAAATATATATGGGAGGAAGAGATAATAATGGATTCAATTTCAATAGTGCTTTTCAAGGCACACAAACTGCTTTACATTATTGATTCACTCTCACATGTCGCCTGTGGTGGTGGTAAACCACATTTTTTGTAGCCACGGCTGCCATGGGGCAGGCTGACTAAAGGGTGGCTTCCAATTCGCAGTTACAGCCCCTCTGACCACAACTGAACATTCATACACCAGTGTGAGTGGCACTGGAAGCAAGGGGGGGTGAACTGTCTTGCCCAAGGACACAATGGACTGACTCGGACAGAGTGGTAATCTGATGGCCAAGCCTTTGGTTATTGAACCTCCTGAACCATGGCCACCCATCATCACCAGATCATACCAATGGACTAGAAGGACACTCTCATTGCAGTTGTGCCCAGTGATCATCATGTTATCAACGCCTGGCAAAGTATTCAATCACATTATTCTGGAAAGGCTGCAGAAGAGGATTCATGAAAGACAGAGAGAACCAGGCTGCTTTTCAGAACTGAAGATTGAGCAGTGACCAAATTGCATCCTTCAGGATCATCCTCAAACAATCCATAGAATGGAACATTCCTGTCTATGTCATTTTCATCGACTTTGAAAAGGTATTTGATCGCATATACCACATCTAGCTTGTGATTCACGATGATATCCCTCCAAAATATATACACGTCATCAAGAGGAGGTCTGCTCAATATTCCGGCATCCCAATGTTCCCGTATCAACCAAACCACCCGGGACCGTTGACACTGAAGGGTAAGCGGAAACAGACTCTGTCCAACAGCCAAATCGTCTGCATTTAGGGGGATGAAGGCGTGCCACCCGAAGATGCCTCGACTGTGGCGGCCCCCGCAGCAGCAGTGACCCAAGGCAGTGACCCCCACCCAAGGGGCAGTGTGGTACTGATCGATGGCAAAGTGACCCTCAGACAGGTGTAGCCCCGGGAGGGAGTGTCAGAACATTGAGATGTCGGAATTATTATCCCATCAAGAGCTTCAAGCTCGGATCACAGTTTATAAGGCATACTTCCGACCACTCATGGAATATGCCTCCCCGATATGGAGTGGTGCTGGCACAACATCGCTAAGGCTGCTTGACAACCTTCAAAAGAAAGCAGTACGCCAACTGCAAATTAGGGACCCACAAAAGGTTGGCATTTTCCCCTTGGACCACAGGAGAAAAGTAGCAAGCCTGAGCACCTTCTACCGGCACTTCTTTATACAACCCTCTGAGGAACTGAAAGGAATTATGCCAACCCCAGCATCTAGAACACGTGTAACATGTTCAACAACAAGTGGTCACCCACACCTCGTCAAGGTGCCAAAATCCCACACACACCTCCACTTATCCTCATATGTACCAAGGACAAGTAGACTGTGGAACTCACTTCCAGCCTTGGTCTTCCCTACCATCACAAACACTTTTAAAACCTCCGTCAATAGGGTGCTCCTGAACTCTGCTTAGCCTTACTTTCTTACCAACATGTTTATTTACTATACTGTTGACTGTTATTCTCAAGGCTAGGTTTTAGAATTACATTGTGCAATATTTTTGTTGTTGTTGTGCTATTATTATTATTATCTTGATGAGCCGGTTTTCATCACAAATGATGATAACAACAGGCCCTATTTAAACATGAATAATAAAAAAAAAGAGTACATACCAAATTATGCAATGTCAAGTGGATCTGTAAATGAAAAGAGACAGGGCTGCCTGCACTTTCCATCCCACCTCCTCCTATGTATCACATGAATCATGAAGCAAATAAACAAAAATAAAAAGAATGACATTTTACTGCTCTCCCATATACACCAACATGCAGGACAAGACAATATACTGTTGCTGGAAACAACTGTAGCTGAGCTTGGACTTACAATAAATGGGACAAACACCAAAATCATGTGGATTAACAATGAAAGCATGAATTCCATAACACTCAAGGGATGTTCTCCTGAAGAAGTCAACAATTTACCCTAAGAAGTGTGATAGCTGTTGATGAAGGGTCAGAGGAGGATGCAAAGGCAATAATTGGAAAAACTAAGTATCATTTAACACCCTGACCATGGTCTGGAAAACATCTATCTCAAGACCAAGCTCAAAATCTTTAACTCCAATGTCAAATGTGTACTGCTGTATGGATCCAAAACATGGAATAACACCACTACCATCATAAGCAAGCTGCAGACATTCAGAAGCAACTGTCTAAGATGCATCCTTGAGATTAAAAGTAATAATTTATTGAATTTGGCATACTCCCAATATCTGAAAACCTAATTCATATGTAAAAGTGAATTTTACAAGGACTTATAATATTATTTTCTCAAAGTATAAAGCAAATCCTACATGGTCAGTTTGGAAGCATTTTATGAAATCTGGTGGCGTGAGGAGAAACAGGAGAAAAGGAAGGAGGAACAACTAAAGCCCTGATGGATAAAGTTTTTAACAACTTTTGGAGAAGCTGTAGTAAACTGTACCATCTGGACATCTGTAACTAGGACACTTTGTCCCCTGCCATCCCTATTTTTGAGATCGATATGTTTTATGTTTCTGTTTAATGTAGTATTCCCAACGCACATAATATACCTGTGGATTACAGACACAAACATGAAAGGGTGCTTTTATTGAATTTTCATTTTTAACTATTTCTAAAGATCACGTATAATACTACCAGATCCACCAGGTAACTTATGTTATGTTATTCTCAAGTACCACTGTAAGTCACTGCCTCCATCAGTCATGTACAGTTAGTGACACGTTGCCTCCTTTTGTACATAAGTTGTTGCAGCATCAGAAGTGATGATGACTTGTTATGTCCAATTACCTGAGCTGTGATGAACTGGTCACTGACCCCATGCAGTAGACAACAGATTGAGATAAAACATTATTGGATCAAATAAGTATTCATTTACACCCATTTCCTTAAAATTGTTAGTCCTAGTTTGTGCCATGAACATGTACTTTCCACTCAAATCTTGCTGACTGCTGCTTTTTCCCTTGCACTTGATAACCCTGAATCCATGAGGGTCTGTCAATTCCAACTGGCAATGGCTGCTCCCCATAGGTTCTGCCCTGCACGTGAATCATGTAATAAAATGCCCAGTGAGATGTATTGACTGTGATTTATTATAAAATGTGTGCCTTACTCTCTTGTAATACTGTACTTAAAGTTAGGGATGTTAACCGATTTGACCGATGGTTGACCGCCTCGGCGTTGTCCGGTCATTATTTTCTAAAAAAATATCTCTCCATAGCATATCTTTAGGAGTTTGAGCATTAGCAATACAAGACGGAATTTATTTATCCCCAACCCGACGAGCGAGCGAGATCCAGGAATGGATGACAAGGTCAAGATTTTTTATGAATTTTGCCATCCCTACTTAAAGCACAGTGAATGTCATGAACATGACAAATACACGTGCACTTTAATGTGGTTAACAGCCATTGTGTTCATTACACATGTTAAAGGTATTTTTCTTAATAGGGGCCGTATTTTGGTAAACTCACCTTTATTATAGCCCTATTCTGATGGTACTTGTTTTACTTCGGAACATCTTGCAATTTCAAATAATTACCGAGGTTGTCAGTGATGCCTGTGAGAATCAGCCATGTCAGTAATTTTGAAAATAAAAATGTTCCCACAAATGACCTCCTACATTTTGCTAAACTCCGATGTCCTGGGATCATTTTAATCCAGTGAGAATAGGCAAAATTGGATTTGGACAGAAATAGATGGGATCTCATATGTGTTTTGGCTTTTTTTTTTTCTTGGAGGCATTTTCTACATGTTTTGAGCAAATAATGGCAGCTGCATTGGACTGTTTAAAAGACGTTTTAGGGCTTACCAGCAAGAACATATTGGCAAGCCACATACAGTAACAAAAAGAAAAGGCTAAAAAGAAGGTATAAAGTCATTGCATCCACTATGATGAAATCCAAGTGAGCAGATGTTATGTAAGATGCAACATGTTGATGTCACATTCAGGCATTGGACTTTGCTTGTCCCATGAAAATAGGCCACATAAAAAGCAGACATAAAGGGGTATTTTTTTTTATTAAACAAGTTCCCAGGTAGAACTAATCCCATCAGAATAGGGATTTTGGTTCATTTATTTGTGTATTTTGACCCTAGTAGTCCATAAAGTTTGAGTTTCCAGATGCAGCAAAGCTATCTTTATATTTATTTTGGCAACAATTAAGTGTATTTGTACAATTTTATTTATTTCCTGTCTAATTTGTTACATTTATGTCATGATATTTGCAAATAAAAGGCCAGGACTTCCAATGAACATTTTTTTCAGCAGCAGTGATTGTAGTTAATACTGAAAAAATGTCCAAACTGCAAAGCAATTACCTAAAATGTTCAGTTGTTGGTTGTATTAATGAACAAAAGTGGTTGGATGGGACAGTCAACAAACTGGAGGCTGAAGTGGCTCCTTTATATTTAAAGGGCCAGTGTTCAAAAATGATTACATTACTCAGAAATAGATGGGCCTGGGGAGTTGAAATAACGAAGCATAGCATTTACAGTTTAAGTAAAATACAAGGAAATGTTTTAAAATATGTAATGACATTTTTTAAGCAAAATATCACTCTTTTACAGTAAGCAAATGAATTATTCTTAAAGTATATTTCCAGGCTGTTCCACCTGATCCAAGCATAATCTAAATATTGTTTTTTATTATTATTATTATTATTATTATTATTATTATTATTATTATTATTATTATTATTATTATTATTATTATTATTATTATTATTATTATTATTATTATTATTATTATTATTATTTCTTTATTTTGGCTTTTTGTTTTTGACAGAATGCAGAAGAAACACCTCTTTGTCTTTGCTGTTAAAATAGAATGTGAAACTATTTCCCAAGCTTCACATCTGGAAACTACAGTGTTTTAAGAAGAGCATGAAGACTTTTGACCTTGGATATTTTGTAAACCTGTTTGGGCTTGACAGTGATTAATTCCAGGTTGAAATACCAGGTCATGGAGGCAATAGAGATGTGTGATAACAGCACAAAACAAAAACACAAGAAGACAGGTACAGCCCATTCAGTCTACATACCACAGTCTGAAATAAAGGCTGAACAAAATCTATCAGAAACATATAAAAGACTTGAGCCTCATCATTGTTTTATCAACATAACACAGTACATCATAAAGAACAGATATTAATCATTGTCAAGCACAATAACAAATGCTGCATGGGGATGTTTCTGGCAAGCAATTATCCAACAGACCTTATTTATGTTGAGTCCTTTCACGTAATTCTCCAGAGAATGAAGGTTGATGATGCACTGCCTTGTTTACTTTCTTGCATGTTAAGATGAAAGTTCTGCCTCCAGTTAATTCTGCTGTAAATTCAAACATTGACAAGACACTGGAGTGACAAATGCCCTGCAATGACAAGGAGCCGTGGAATACAATATGTGTACAATCAGGTTCTTCCTGTTTTGTGTGTGTATGTATATATATATATATATCCTTTGTCTGTGCATGTGTGTGTTGCTAGATTAAAAGGAGAACGATAATTAAATATGATATAAAGGGCAAAAGAAGAGCCTATTTCAAAATGAGATAGCCTTTCTGACACAATGATTGCTTGGCATGGAAGTAAAACTCATTACAGAATATTAATGAAGATATTAAACATCAAAATAGAATCATTTTTGATGAGGTGATCAATCAATTTTGTTCTTTAAATATTAAATAATGGCTTTCATTTAATAATTGACTGTTACACAATATAAAATTATATCCAACAACATTTTTAGAAACATTTCTGATCCAAGTTGTCCCTGTCATGCTATAGCCCCCCTGTAATGAATGCATGGAAAGGACAAAAACTCCAACTTAAATAGAACACTACGTATAGATTTGATAAACCTAATATTTTTATAGAAGGAAACCTGTGATGGCAGTGCCCATGCCACTGACAGGTGAATTTCTATTAGATACCAAGGTCATCTGTGGGACAGATACACTCTGTGCTTAGAGTAGAAAGGTACATGACCACAGAAACAGAAATTATTTTTAAATCAGTTTATCTTTGGCTGAATGTCACTATGTGTGTGGTTGTGTGCATGCACATATTATACGACTGTAATCCAGCAATCCTACCTCATCTGTCTCTGAGGCTGATGGTGGATATTGAGGCCAATAATTGGCATTCGCTGGAAAGATCACTAAAGCTAGAGTGATGTCTCTCCTCCATACACACAGTACACTACCCAATGTCATTTGTCTGTGGATTTAACAATAAATTGTGTCTAAGATGTTTTTCCCTTTTTATATTCAGTAACTTCTGTGGGTGATATCACTTTTTTAAAGACCTGTATTCATTCAAGGTTTTTTGAGAACACAAAAACTAGGTCCAAAGAATAAGATACGTAAAAGAAAATAAATCATGTAAATCTATGTTACTTACACATAAAGGCTTGATGGCCACTGAGATAACATTTTGATGTAAACCTTACTGAACTAAACTCAGGACAGACCTGGGCTTATATAATTGTATAATAACTGCACATCAATTAAAAAAGATAAATCCAGTATAGCAGCTGCGCTAATAGTGCCACAATGATATATGTAGCTATATATATCATGTGTGTAATTTCAAGCAAAAAATTGAAGTTTAATTTGTAATGTCTATGCAAATGACAAACTGATTCTGATTCTGAAAAAAATGCGATTAGAATATTTTTTTTTTAAATCGTGGTTATACAACAGTAACTACCATTGTGTTGAAGGGCCTGGTGGACCATAAGAGAGAAAATACAGTAGAGATCGACACAGGTTATCTGAGATATATGTATACACTGGATGCTAATGATGCTGCTGTGGTGGAATGAAAAAATTGGATATTTGTATGTATCATATATGATTCTTTTCTTTATGTATGATATGGCCCCATCACCTGTTGTTTTTGTTGTTACCTTTTGTCTAAGACAGCACTGTTTGTTCATGTACTTGTCTATGCTGTTTGTGTCTATGTATATTTGACTGTTCATAATGACATGTTGTATATGTGAAGGAACAGAAACTGTATTTTGTCTTTGTTATACATAGTATAACCTTCCATTCATGTCTCTTTGTCATCGTGCTTTATATGTGTATTTATACTTTTTCTTTTTGATTGTGTGGTGTTATATGAAAAACTCAATAAAGATATTTACCAGAAAATAATTGCAGTTGTAACTCTGAAATGTAATTGTATTAAAGATTCATTGTGTTATTCACTCAGCAGGACTGCGTTTAGTTGTTTGTCGTTGGTTTTGACATTTTCTGACTCCATTTGTAACAATACTGAGTGTGTTTTACATTTAGACACTGTTATTCCATTGTTATTCTGATCTGAGAAGTATGAAGTAAACACAATATTCTATTTGGATATTCTGGATTCTCAATGGAGCATTTTCTGTTCGAGATATATCATTTTATGGTGACTCTTTGGACATAAACGGAGTGCATTTGGAAATTTACATATTCAAATTGAGTTTCCAACACTCAGTCCATGTTCATATTCAGCTGGGGTAAAGATGAAGATCCTCTCTGGTACAAATGGGAACACTCCTGCTATTAAGAAGCTCAGTGGAGGGTATCAGCACATTTATGAAAATGAGAAAATGTTGACAAGATGAAAACTTTGAAGACCCTATTTTTTTAATCAGTCTACATCCAATATTAGTGGAATATTAATTCCTGATAGGCATCTAAAAAGTTTATTAGGTATTTTGTCTTTGTCAGAATACAGACAAAAAAAATGAATATTTTCTGCATACTAATACTGTATAGTCACTCTTATAGTTGTGATAGAAGCAATGAACAACTTGGAAGATTAAAGATGTTCAGTGAAAAACTAAGCTCTTCATAGATATCAGCAAACAGGCTTTCATAACTCATGCAGGCAATAGTAAACATTAGCTTAGTAATGGAGTCAGTAAATGCCAGCTCCAGACTGTAATACAAACTTCAGCTAAGTAAGCAAAAGTGTAAATCATACATACACTGAACTTGGAGTGTTGTATGGATTTTATGTTAAATTCACTGTTCATCTGCATTTCTGCTGGGTTTGTAAAATGTCAATGTTGTCTTAAACTCTTAAACAACCAAAAAATAAAAAATAGAGAAGACGACGAAGCTGTATCTGTACTGTAAATATACACAAGCATTGATGTTCGATGCTGCAGAGTTCCTTCAGGCTGATACCAAACTAGCAGCGATACTGATGTGATGCTGACACTGTACAAATACACTTAATATGTGAAATAGAAAAAAATATAAATTGCGCCTCAGTTGGTAAGAGTGGGTCATCCAGTGACTGAAAGATCGGTAGTTCAAATCCTGGCTCGGACTGTCCACATGTATCCTTGTACATTTGAATCCTAAATTGCTCTCAGTTGGTCTGGCAGACAGTTGCATAGCCTGCTGGTGTATGAGTGGTGAATGTAAGGATATGTAAAGCACTTTGAGCACCATGAAGGTGGAAAAGTGCTGTATAAATGCAGCCCATTTCAAATCACAACTTTATAAAGAGGATAATTAATTATTGTTTAAGAGCTATTATAAAAATGAAAACGTGCATATTCATTCATCTTGCATGAATGTGTTAACATGAAAATACTGAACATGTAACAAAAGCATCTAATATTGACACTTTCCCTCATTCACAAGGAACAGTAGTATATTTACCATTTCCCCTTTAGTCTTTGCTGTTTTTTGAATGATACAGACTGAGTCAAAGTACACACTTATCCAGCCAGAAGGTGAAATAGTTCCCACCAATTGCATATTATTTAGACAACATCTCAATAGTTTAGTTACTTTACACTGTGTTAACGTTATACAGCTCTAAAAAAATTTTTGTATGAAATTAGCATGTCTGCATTTATGACAGCCGTTCTTTTTAATTGCAACACAAACACACTTTTTTCAACTAAATAATATTGTCTTTTGCTGGAATGCTTTATTCGGCATATAGGGTAAACAGGTACAGAGACAGAGTTTAACGTCTGAATACAGATTCATTTTGACAGTCCTTCTTATGGCCGTCTTCAGAATCGTTTACACGAATAAATTATGTGAGTATTAGGATAAGTTCAGACTGACTGACACCTCCGTTCTCCAATGGCCTTGATACTGTATAATAGAGCTCTGTGACATTTTCTGCAACATTTTTGACTTGCTTTAAAATACTTAGACAGTTAAATATATTAACGTAAGAAGTTACAGATCCACAATAAACACCTGATCCAGGTCTTATTTAAGAAGGAGAAGAATAAAACTACTACTGCAGCCATCATTATCTTCTTACAATAGACAAAAACAGTGCCATTAGTCCTAAAATAAGTATTCAAAACTACTGGATTTGTTCCCAAACTCTGATGATAATGGACCCTGTCTCTCCTGATCCGACCCCACTTTGAAAACTTCTAAAGGAAAATGGATGGACACAGGCCATCGAATAATTCTGAGTTTCTTGAATTCTTCTTCTAGGAGCTGCATAAAGTCATCCAACAGCAAAGGTGGAGAGATAAGACATATGAAAGCTATCATTGAAAATCAGGATCATTCTACCAAATTATGATGACTGAACTTTCTGTAAGTTACAACATAAGTATCATGAACACAGTATTATAAACACCTGCATCTTTTTGTTATTTTGACAATTTATTATGGTCTGTAAATATGTGCTCTAAACAACAATATTTTTGTTTGGAATTTAGGAGAAATGTCAGTAATTTACAGAATAAAAGCAGACTGTTAATTTTACTCAAACACATAGAGTCACGGAAACAATTATTAATTTTTTTTTTCTTAATATCTTGTTCATTTTAATGCCTGGTACAACTAAAGGTATATAATTATATAATATATATAATGATAATGAGCGTCTAATCATTTTTTACATGACTGTACCTTGAAACAGTAAAATTAGAAAAAGGAATCGTTTTGCAGTGGTTTCTAATTTTTTCCAGAGCTGCATATGACCTCAAATGACCGAACTATCAATACTTTGATTTGTGAATTGATCCTAGAGTGTAAAGATCTGATATTGGTGATATTGATATTCCAGTATGGATCTACACATCAGTGATATAAGAGCCTTCAGAGGACGGTACATCCACACAGCAACCATGAAAATGAAAAGTGGTGGTTGTTACTGATGTTACCTTATTTCCATTGACGTGGCCCAATGACAATAAAGGGAGTTGAGTCATTTAATACAATGTCACCTCGAATATAGAAATGTAAATGATTACATGTTGTGGAAGGACGCGATGGATGAATGACAAAATAGCCAAAGGCATCACTTTAATAGGTAACACAATTGCTACAGTGAACTTAAATAGAAAAATGACATTACTGTGTGAAATAAAGTTACTAGAGCTGGTTATTATGCTTTTAAGGAAAAACAGGTGCTCTATCATTATCCTGCTTTTAAAATGTGTATTTAACCTCACAGTGTTGTGGTTGTGTTGCGGCGTCTGCTTTAACAGAAGGAATATAAAAACCATTTGACGTTTTGCAAGGAAGAAAATGAGTGATCTTCACATCACTTTAATGAGGATGGATAGCATTCTGTTAGGCTTTGTAACCCTTTTCTACAAACACAAACACTGGCTTTATGAATCACAATCTCAGAACTCTGAAAGGGAAAGTGTGGAAATAAATCACCCGCATCACGTAGGGTTGGTAGATGTATTGTCATCATTTGAATGCAATGGGGGAAAATGGTTTTGATGTTGAAGAATGAGAGCGGTTCAGAGTTAGTGTTATTTATGCTTTTGCTGCATGGATGATGGTTTACCTGGCTCTTCTGGTTAATGCACAAGGTTTATGAATACACTAGTGTTCAATTCAGCCAGTTAAGACTAAATAGTATTTCATGAACTATAATAATAGTGATACAATGAATGTGAGGGATGGTCTGATCCAATCACGTGATTGGAAATTGGAGCCAATTTAGAATTGGAATTTGTTATGTATATGTTATACATATTTATTTATCAGATCTACACTATAATGTATATATATATATATATATATATATATATATATATATATATATATATGTATATATATATATATATATATATATATATATATATTTATTTATTTATTTTTTATATATATACATTTAGCAGACTTTTTTTTTCCAAAGTGACTTACATTGGTAAGTCAACAATCAAGCGCTCTCTCTTTCAATCAAAATAAGAAGAACAAAATAGATTAAAACAAAACATAAAACTGCTGCACAATTAAAAACAAGACACAGTGATGGAATAAATTACAAGAAGAGATTAAAATAATAATAACAAGTGCTTCCAGGCACAACAAATCTCGCCTCTTCCCAAACATTTTACCTGACTTGCCTTATCTCTTATTGTGAAAGCACATTGGTGACTGGGACCTTGACCTTTGATAAACATCCACAACAATTTAATGGAAGGTATTCTGAACCACCTCACACCTTTCCTGAAAATTGTGTGGAAATTGGCCCAGTAGTTTTTGCATAAAGTTGTTGAAAATTAGACACACACAAAAAAAAGAACTAAAGAAATACCACTCTCCCCTTTCTCCCCCAAATAACAATACTGGCAGAGTCATTGTTGGCTGATGTGTCCTTGAGCAAGGCACATAACCCCCCTCCATCTGCTCCCCAGGCACTTGATATGGCAGCCCACTGCTCCTAGTTACTAGTGATGGGTTAGATGCAGAGGACACATTTCAGTGTGTAGAGTACTGTACTGTACTTAATGACAATGACGACTATTCTAAACTGAAATCTGTAAACTTGTGATTACAAGAGGTTGAAAGGACAGACGTATTTTTGTATTATTGAATTTATAAGGTTTATTGTATAATGGTTTATTACTTGATTGTTCAAGCTACCTCACAGAAATACTAACAAGACAAGTGATAAATAAAAATAAGGTGAATAAAACAAAGTGACGCACTGGTTCTGTTTAGTTCTTCTGAATTTTTAGCTCTTTCCAACAAAGTAGCAATGAGCCTTTGCCATCACGCTTCGTCCGTCGTCGTCGTCGTCCACAATTCACTAAAATCACTTCTCCTCCCTCAATTCTCAACAGATTTCAATTCTGGATCTAAGCACTGGGCATAAAACATATGATATTGTTTGTCAAAATGTAAAATCATGTACAATTTTGTTTAGAACTTTGTATATTTTTTGGAGTCTGGCACTAAAATCGCTTCTCCTCCCTCAATTCTCAACGGATTTCAATTTTGATTTTATGATCTATTGAATGACTCCCTTTTGTTGATAGCAAGACATCACAGCTGTGAGGTACGGATGAGCACAGGGCCATTGGTCCTATCTTTTAATATATTATACTGTAGAAGTATTGGATTGGGGCTCTTATTAGCTGTTACAAGACCCAGAACAATATGGACCCCAATGCAAGACTCCCAGACAAAAATAAGATTTTAACAGCTTTATTAAAAAATTGATGACTATGTGTTGAATGGGCTGCTGCAAATAATATCGTCCAGAGACAAACTGTCAGAGCAGAAACTAGGGGACAAAGCAAAATCTCAATCAGGGCACAGAAACAAAGAGTCAGAACCAGTATACAAGCCAACAAACTCAGAGGAGATCCAAAAAACATTACCGGAGAACAAGTGAAGGTCAGATCAGGTGTCCAGAATCCACAGAAGTGCCAATGGGGAGTAAGCAGCGTCTTGGACAGGGATGGAATCCAGATCCGGTAACAGGTGGCAGATATCAGGCAAATAAACAGACAAGGGGTAGACAAACGACGAAATGCAGAGAACAAAAACAAGGTCAGAACCAGAAAAACCAAAACCAGAAATAGATCGCTCATTTAATGTCTGGGTAACAAACAAATTCATAATTAGACAGGGAAACAGTAGGAGCTTAAATACTACAGTACAAATAACAGGTGGGACACATGAGGCTAAATGACCACACCAGTGCCAGGAAGTCAAACAAAACAAAGTGAACATGAGTCAACATGACAAAATAAAAGCTTAGACATTAACAATGACAGAAAAAAAAAACAGGAAGACCAACAGAAAGCTATATAACAAGACAATAAAAGTGCAGATTGTAACATTTGCTGAGCGCTGAAAATAGATTAGATTAGATTAGATTAGATTAGATTAGATTAGATTAGATTAGATTAGATTAGATTCGATTCGATTCGCTTAGATTCGATTCGCTTAGATTCGATTCGATTCGATTCGATTCGATTCGATTCGATTCGATTCGATTCGATTAGATAGAACTTTATTGATCCCTGGCCAAAGTTCTCAGGAAATGTAAAAAAAAAAAAAAAACCCCAAAGGACAAACACATCCTGATCTGTAGTGAATGTTGTTTTGGTTTTCACATCTGTTTTAAAGGTTTTTTTTCTCATTTGTACCATATTTATTACACATAAAATAATACATTGGCAGGTGCAGCTGCAGGATGTCAGAGCTTTTAATAGCAATGGTCCTTTGTGCTATTTTCAGGGAGGTCAGTTGTCCTTCTAAGGTCCCCCAACAATAGGAATAAATTATTTTAAAAACTGTCAACAGCAGTGATTCAGGAGTGTATCACACCATAAAAAATATGCCCTTAAAAATAGAGTTGATGAAGCCCAGGCATCCTATTATTCGAATGAATCAATTGTTTATCAGGAAGCAACTAGGTGCAATTAAATGTGGAAACTTTTAACAGCAAAATTCTCCATTCTAAGAATCTAGTGCATGCTCTTATTGTACCAGTGAGAATGGAAGAGGCCTTTTTAACAACTGTGTGGAACATGTAGCTGATGGTTTCTATGTTGTGACAGAGTCAAGAGTTTGGAGTAGATTTAAGATGTGTTTTTATAAGGAATGAAGTCAATAATATGTTTACTGGGTGTGGGTTTGTAGGGAAAGCAAGTGATTATTTGATGTTATTTGGTGTTTTTAAGAGACTACTTTGCACAAATAATGAATAGTAATAACAAGAGGGTTTAATATTAAGAACAATTTATAATGTATCATTTATTTAGTTTTATAGAAAATACATTGTAGAATATTTTTCAAAGTTTTTTTGTTTGTTTGTTTTTTTCTTTAGACTGTAAATTCAGCCCTTTCTTTAAAAGCAAAACTATATTTCTGTTGGAATGTGTGTGTTTTATTTTACCTGCTGACAGATGGCTGCAGGGAATGACTCTGACAGACCTTTGACAATTGTGCTCCACTAAAAAACAGCCAGCAGGTACAGGTAATATAAACATATTTCAACAAAAATGAAAATAACATAACAAATAAAAATGATAGACTAATAAGCACCATGAGAGTAAAAGAAACTTTCACTCAAGTTATTTAATGTGGATCCAGACAATATAAACCTTTAGGGGTCAAGTTTGATTTAGTTTTAGTCCAAATTTCACAGATGTTTTTTGTTTTCTCTGATGATGGTTTTGAAAATAAGTTATAATTTCCGTAACAAAACAGACATATTTATTGAATTATTTTGCATATACATAACATCAATCAGACATAAAATCAAACAGTAAAGAGGCAGGGAGGGGTACAAAGCCTCCAACATATACAAACATAAACATTTCTAGAAAAGCACTCGGAGAAGGCAGACTACGCCAAGGTAGATCAGACCCCCTTCCTGAAAGACATATGTGCCCCCCCGCCAGCCCTTTATCACTTCTTCCTTGTGCCAGTATCATATCCTGAAAATTTCAGTCAAATCTGTCCATAACTTTTGGAGTTATCTCGCTACAAAGTGCACACACACCCTACCCTCCACTGCCCCCCACATACCTCCACCGATTACCAGCAAAAATGAATCAGTGGTTCCTTGTGTCAGTATCAACATTTACTGAAAATTTAAGCCAAATCCATCCATAATGTTTTGAGTTATCTTGCTAAAAAATCCACAAACAAACATAAATGCTGGCAAAAATATAACTCTAATAAAGGTAATGTGACTTCCAGAGACCCTACATATTTATAATTCCTAAAAAGACTATATATATATATATATATATATATATATATATATATGTGTGTGTGTGTGTGTGTGTGTGTGTGTGTGTGTGTGTGTGTGTGCAATATCATAATTTTTTTCCTTAAACATTTGTTAAAGGATATCTCTGTTGTGCTAAATATCCAATTATTATAATTAAATTATCACATTTCAACAGATTCATAATTTTGAAGACTACATTTATAAAATCCAGATTGCTTACTGTAAGTAACACTATGTAGAAAACACTTCTCTTATGTAGGTTGGTTGTTTTTTCTTTACACATTGTGATACAGTGTGTAAAGAAACAGTTAAAAATCACACACACAGTTAAAAAAAAAGAAGAAAAACATAAACCTGTAATAAAATCACCCTGGTTGTATACAAAACACATGAATAATACAAATACAGTACTATGCAAATGTTAGATATGTATATTTATTTCTCAGTCTCTTTTCTTCCGAACTTTACTGTAGTATATACAGCAATAAAAACAAAAGTTTCACTGAAAAAATTAGGTTCTATAAACTATAGTAATCACATTTAGCATGACCTTCCTTTTATAGTTAGCATGTGTTTAATCCTTTTTATTTCTGACAATAGGGAATTTCTGGCATTAACTTTATGATTTTTTTTTTATTCCAGGTTTCATTCAGCACATTGTAGACGATTCTTCTTGTCATGGGCTGACACTAAATTCTGACTTTAACCTTTGGAACCCAATTAGTTCCTTTTTGTGTGGGTTATTATAAATATACATGTTCATTTCTGTGCTGCAAAAACAACAAATCTAAAAACTGCCTAAAACCTTTGCATAGTATTGTTTATTTGGCTGATGATAAATGATGCACATTATTACATGATGAAATGAATAAAGTAAAAGTTGTTCATCATGCTTATACTTTAACTTGCATTAATTTCTGCACAGTAATTCTAGTTTGAGGAGGAAATTATCTTACAATGAGAATAGATTACTTTCAAAGATGAAATTCATCACAGCAAAGTGTCCTAAAATAGATCCACACCTGTTTTGCTGTATATCATTTTTTTTCTTGACTCTGACATTTCTAAAGGTTGCACAAAATTATAGTATTTTAGACCATGTCAGAGTTTACTGTTTTCAGGCAGGTTTGGTTCAGGGTATGGGTTCTCCCTCTGGAAAAAGAGGTTTTTTTGGTTGGTTTTTTTTTTTTTTTTTACAATAATCTCAGAGAGAAAGCTCAGTATAATTTTTTGAGTACAACATGCAGTGTAGTCTTAGCGAATAAGGAGAAATGACATTAAGATGCTGTGCTTGTGTTTAAAGCTTGACTAAATCACTGCATCCAGATATTTACTGTTAAATCTAATCATCATTATCTGTTCTATCTTCATCTGTCATGCTTTCTTATTCCCTCCTCCTCTTTTCACTTCCTGACAGATGATACCTCTTCATTTTCCTTAATTGACTTCAGGTTTCAAGAGATTTTAAAGGAAAGACAAATTATCCATCAAATGTTTAACCCATAAAGGCCCAATGTTAATTTCAGTCAGTTCCCAAATGAATTTTTGTCTTTTTTATATTTATTTATTGCCATTTATTATACTGTATTATCACCTGTATTTAGCATTTTTTTACCGTAAACCACTTATGTCATTTCCGATATTTGATTTAAATGCCCATGAAAACACAGAGTTATTTCAAAAGTTATCGTAACAAAGCAGAAAAAAAAAATTAAAATATGAGTTTTGCAGCAAATCTATTAAAAGCTGAACATAACCCTAGTGTCTCCACCATTTTACTCAATCAATGTTGCAGAAGATTATGGTGTTTCTATGTTCACTACAGAGTGTATGAATCATCAAATGACCATAAAAAGATGAGAAACTATATTTAACACCCATCATTTACATATATTGATAGAATTAATGGATCAACAGATATTTCACAGTGTAGATCAGTTGATAGATTTGATTTCCAGCAGTTGTTTGGTCTTTAGGGGTTCAGGAGGAAGTAGCTATTGTAGCTATTACATTTTGAGACATCATAGTAAAGTAAATAACCTGGGCCACCTTTTCACAGGTTGCACCCCTGTATGCATGGCCCGGCAAATTGAACCCAAGCCCTTCATCATGCACATCCACTCACACATCTCCAATGAAAGGATAGTTGTATGACCTCAGTGTTATGGTGCAGCCAACACGTTAACCTCCTAAATCAGAGCTATGTGTGTCAGCCAACATGCTGGAAATAGCCTATTTCACAGGGGATGAGAGGCTAATCTCACTATAATGACTATTCTCAGGACTTGAATCACACATACAGTATAGTACACACTCAAATACTTAAGTTGTGTTTTGTTTTGTGTTTACATGCGTGCAGCAAGTCCGAAATATCTGATAAATCACACACTTTCATTCCTTTCACCCATTTACACTGTAGTTATGAGCATTTCTTTTTATATATTTTCCTTTTACCTTCTAAAATTGACCATTAGAAATCCTGTCAGACACCCAGCTATCGTACATCAGCTCTCTCTCTGTCTTCCTCTCTCATTCAGGCTAAACCTCTCTCTCACTCTTATCTCTCCTTGAAATGATGAATGAAAAACAATATTGATCAAAGCTGACATTTCAAATTTTACAAAAAGCAACACGAGGATATAGGTTCACATTTAACCACTTACAGAATAGCAGGTGGTGTGATGTTGTCCTCTTGTGGCGATAGCAATCATCCATCTGGAGGTCATATCAGTAAATAGTATCAGTAAAGATTAAAAAAAAAAAAAATGCTGTAAACATCCAGGTGCACCCCATAAATGGTAGTATCAAGGTAATGGTTAGATTTGTATTTCCCAGAAGCTTTTTAAACATATGCATGCACTAAAACCTTATATTGAAAGTGCTTTTATCCTGTGTAGTTGATACAGAGTGTGTGCACGAATATGTGTGTGGCTGTGCATCAATATCATCTAATACAGTTTGTGCTGCTTGAAAATGAATTCAGTGACACTACAGTCGGGGCTGAAAAGCTCAGCCTGGCGTCAGCGTCAGTCTCAAATAGCATTATGTCTCAACATACATATGACCTTCTCAGTGAAATGTGAATTTTTAATAGGAATAAAATTGCCCTGTCGTGTCTGCTTTCTAATTCTCTGTATTATTCATGAATGTAGCAATAATGTTACTTGAACTATTTCTTACGTTCTCTACCAGCTCTGGGACATGTGCCTTAGTTTGGACGTTACTTTAAAACTGATATCTTTTCTTTTAATAGAAGAATGAAAGTAAGACTTCACATTTTCAACAGCCTGATCAATATCTTTGAGCACAAACAAATCTGTTGCTCTAACAAGGAAGATCCAAACTCTAATCATAGGGTGATCTCTGCCCACTCACTCTCTTTCTCATTGGTCATTGTCATAATGCCCACAAATCGATGCTTTTATTGGCATCTCTAGGGAATGGCAACTTAGTCAAATACGCACACACAGTCACACGAAGCACTGTCTATAAGACGTGCATGTACAGATCCACATCAAAGCTTCACACACTCATTAGCATGCGCCACAGCTTCTGTGAACATAAGAAATGAACTGGTAATGGATGACGTTATCAGCTCTGCAGTAGATGATGACAAATGCCATTAAGAGAAGCACTCAATCGGTTGGAACACGTCAAGCCGGTTATTATTCTCCTTTCTGTTTTGAGACACAAGTTATTTTCGGTCAGCGACACCATATCCTAGCAGATACTTGAGCAAAACAGTTATTAGAAGCTCACCATGCCATCCAAGGTTGTTACATCAACCCATTTTCCCTGAAAAAGCCCCCGCAAACACCCAGATTATTCAAAGCAGCAAGAGATTTTTTATTTTTTTTTTAGCTTTTGAAGACACCCCACCCTCAATCTGCCCCCAACTTCCCCTAAAGCACAATCGATGCTTACCAACAAGGTTGCCTAGCACCAGTTGCTTAGTAACCACCAGCCCATTGCTTTCTACTACAGAATGTCTCACTAATTCTATGTCAGAGCTAAATTTAGAAACGCCTTTGATTCTCGCGGATTGACAGAAGTTGGCTGCACAGAGGGAGTCTTTTCTCAAACAGAAGCGTGCTTGATTTTAACCCTTGATACTGTAATTCTCTTCCTGAACTGAAAAGCTGCCAGCAGCTGCAAGGAGATCTAGTCTCATTAAATCAGTGCCTTGATAGAACGTATATTAGAGCAACTGATCATCCACCAATCAGATATTATTGCACTGTGTTGAGAGATAAGTATAGCTTTTATTATTTGTCGAATAACAGAGAATAGAAATAGACCTCATATCATTTATAAATGTATATAATAAAGGTGTACAGAATGATCTTGCTTACTGGCAGCCTAAAAATAGCAATACTTCTGTGCCAGGTTAAAAGGAGAAGCAACCAAATATAGCCAAAGGACTGAGGACCACTTTGGAATCTTACATAACATTTTGGATAATAAACCCTGAAGGCCAGCTCCTCCTTACAGCCCATCCCCCTCAAACCATCTCGACAACATTCATGTTTGCTTTGATGGAAACAACAGAGTTACAGAGGCTTGCAGGACCTGATGCAAGCCTTGACCAAGAATTCAAGGAATATGTAGTGCAGCTTTCTTAGGTTGAGGGGGGGGGGCAGTTGTGATTGTGAACATGGCTAGACATTCTCTTGTATCTTCAGTTAATTATTAGAAAATGCCTGAATCAAGCCATTGAACACCTGTAGGATGCCCACGACAGAGTTTGACATCATTCATTCACTCATGTCAGATTATGGGGATGTTGGAGTTTATTCCAGCTACCAGTGAGTGGCATGTCACCATGACATGTAGTTGAACCCAGGGCTGACATGTACAGATGAACAACCATTCACCCCCACAGTCACACATGTGGTCCTTTTAACCTATTGAGCTGCATGTCTTTGTGAGAATCTTGAGAGAGGGTTAATGGAAAATGTAAAAAAGACAAACTAAAAACTGTTTCTTTATTCTTTTACACTATCAATTTATGTTGCTTTTGTGTATTTAAGGCATTTCTTGTGAAACAATGTGTTGCTGTTATTTTCACCTGGACTCACTAGAGGAAGAGATCTGGTTCCTCAATAGCACTTAAATAAAGTCAATTAACAAATAAATGAAGATTTTAATTGTGGCCTGAGTGAGGATTTGGCTACCTCACAACACCGGTCTCCTACCACTTTGACTGTCGACCCAAAAAAATCAATGGAGGATGTCATGTCCTCCATTCTATTCTGTGATAATACAAATGGACAAAAACAACACTTAAAGGTATCATGCCTCCCAGGGGTTACAGGCTCCCCATGCACTGAGCCCAGGCAGACACTGGGCAGGGTAAGATACCACACCTCAACAAGGTTACACAGTTCCTTTTCCTGGTGGGGTGAGGCCCCCAGGATGGTGATAGATACGGTGATAATCCAAAGCTCAGACAGATATCATTTTGATTTTCAGCTGTTCATATATGTTCCATAACATAACATGGAACCTTTATTTTACACACATCCATTCCCTACATAGCCAAGATACAGCACATAACATTTGTAATGAATATAATTAATTTTTGGTGGCCTAAAGTAGCATTTTAAAAGTGTGCAATGGATAGAGTTTCAAATTTGTTATTCTCTGAAAGATGCAATTATAAATGTAAAATACATATTTTCACATTTCTTAGAACTATAGATTCCAATGACATAATTCAAAATTTCAGACGGAAGACAAGTTATAAAAACCTGAAAATAGCCAAAAATTCTCACATCTTAATTTTGGTCACAATTGTAGGGTACCCCCTGCCTACTTGAAAAGATCATAACTTTGGAACTATTTACAATTACCCCTTGAAATGTTGGATTTTCCCATTATATATAATGTTCTATAAGTTTGTAAAAAAATTTGTAAAAAATCCTGAGAGGGTCAAATGGACACATATAACGATAGATAATCTAAAAAATATATATACAGTTTTAATCTACTCATTGTCTATGATTGAATAAATAATAGATAACATACCCTGCTGGCTGAGAAAAAGGCTCTTCCTGTACCACACACTCAACACCTCAGATCACTCGACCAAATACCACCTACTTGTCAATAGTCTTTTTAGGCATTGCAAACACAGTAGACAGACAAGTTAAAGCTGCTGACACATCCTCCTTCCTCCTCTAAACTCTGATAGACAGAGAAAGAATCTAAAGAGAGAGGCAGTGAGTCTCGGCTAGAAATACAAGTGAGGGGTTGCAAACTAATGAAACGGCAAATGAAATTGAGCAGAACTGAAAACTGCAGAAGGCATGTCTCATCACATCATCCTCTATGAAGTCCTTACAGTATGTTAATGAACTTAGAGTGAAAGGTGATTTGATTTTTTTTCTGTCTGCATAAAGTCTCTGTCTACCTCTGCATTGTATGTTTTCACATATGGACTTATTAAGACACAGTAGCCTTCACCCTCATGCTTTCTGAACATTTATCAGTTTATTAACAACTCAGGTAGGTGAGACAACAAAACAACCCACATTACAATAGAAAGCATTACACTTAGATTTGCATAGAGTACTTCATCTCTGTTTGGCTACCTCTTCACTTCACTTTACTCCACATATATAGGCTGTACTTACAAAATGCAAATAAAATGAAAACACTGCCAAGTAAAGTCACAAGGAGTATCTATGCAAAAGCAGAAATATCAATTTTTCTGACTGAAAAAAATATAGCGTGATAAAACATGAGGGTAAATATTGAAATTTCTCTAGTGGGATTAAATCTAAATACAGTGGTACCTCTACTTATGAAAGACCCAGCTAACGAATGATGCAAAAAACCTTTGCCTCAATTTTTCGCCTCTGAACACGAAAGAAAATTCTATTTATGAAAGGAAACTGAAACCCCCAAGACATAAATACAGTACATTACTATACGTAACTATGTAATGTATGTAAATACGTTATGTACATACCATGCATAGCATCCATTGGCTATGAGGGAGCTACCCATGATGCTTTTCATTACCCTGTGACCCTCATTCATTATGGAGTTACTGTTTTTTTCATGAGTTTTTCCAAGTGTGCTCATTTAAACTTTATTACAGGACATATTAAAAAATTACAGTAAACCTGTTTGGTTTAACCCGTTTCTACCGTCGCTTCCATCAGTCCTGCTCACCAACTTGCGCTCACTGCAAAACAAACTGGACTACCTGAAGCTGGATTTAAATGCCAAACATGATACACCAGACTGCTGCATCCTCATTCTCACCGAAACGTGGCTCAACTCTTCTGTCCCGGACACTGCCATTAGCCTGGAAGGGCTAAAATCTAAATCTACATTTTCTTTTCATACATATTTCACCCCAAATCACTACATTTTTTTAATTTTTAAAGGGTTTGAGGGGAAGTATTGGGGGCCTTGGAATTAATTTGGCCTTTTACATGTAAAATGTGACTCGATTCATGAAAAATTCACAGTATGAAAATCACTTCTGGAACTAATTACAGTAATTTTGTAAGTAGAGGTACCACTGTACTGGGATAGCCTACTGGTTCACATTATGTTGAAGTGACATATTTTACTTTCCCGTCCTCCTCACCAGACTTCTCTGTCATTTGTTGCTAGGTTGGTGGTTTACAGCTAGTCCATCTGCTGTGGCTGAAGACAGAGTTAGTCAACCAAAAAGGTGGATCTGGGCCATGAAACCTAGAAAATGCGCTGAAAAATACTTATAGGAAATTGCTGAGTTGAGTGACAATGATTTGTGGTTTTGACACTTCCTTTTATTCTATTATATTGCTTTTCTTTTTTTTCTCAAGATGCTTTTGCCTCCTAGTCCGTTTTCCATCTCAATCTGGCTTTATATTTTCCACCCGTATCTGTAACTAACATTCAAGGAGCATCATTTTCTTCAATTGTTCTCTTATTTTCCTTCAAAGTCTGTTATCACCATTTGAAAAACTCCACATTTGTCTCTTTTTACCATTTCAAAGAGCTGCTTTAACTACCGTAATACCTAAATGCACGGTGCGTCATTTTCAATACCCTAAGCTGAGTATGCAGCCTAGCTTTTTTTATTGTTTGTAGAAATACAAATTGCTATAGAAATGGGTAAAACCTGAGAGGCCCTATCGCATTACCATGAATGCTTGCAGTCTGTTTTATATGGTCCTTTAGAAAGCTTTGCAGTAGCAAAATCCGCTTCTCTGCAAAGCTAATATGGTCAACCATGCCGAGGAGCTGAGTATAAGCCTCTGAATTTAAGAGACGGATTCACGCTTAGTTATTTGCAATGCATGTATATCACTGTATTGTACTTACTGTACACCTATGTAAATACAATTTCACACAACTCAGCCTTTAGAAAAAAATTTTCTTATCATTTCATTTTTACAACACTGTTGACAATAGAGGCAGGTATGGAGACCTTCTCCTAAATGTTAAGAAAATGGTCTCCACCCATACATAACAAACAGTGCTGTTGATTTGATTATGATACAGCTGTCATATTCTACAAAGACAGAATCAGGGCCATCCTGCACTAACAAACAAGCCAAAATTGAAATAAATTGACAGAGTCACAGACATGTACAGTTAACAAATATCGCATTAGAGCAGGGTTGTGAAAGCATGTTGGATTAAAAGAGACAGGTCATCAGAATCTCAATCAGGAGTGGATGAGTACGCTGTTGCTGTGCTGATGAAGCAGCTAACAGGTTCAATCTGTGCTCCTCAGGTACTGTGACAGTTTTATCTGCTGTTCCTCTTCTCTGAAAGAGGAAATGAATGCCCTGACGAGGACAACACATAATTTTCTCATTAGTTAGATAAGGTATAGGGTTTGATTTACTGCCATAATATTAGTGGCTCTTAAATGGAATAAATGTAGCATTTCTATTTTCTAAATACGAAAAACCCCACCAAAATTATTAATAAATTGCTTAGAGGAAAAGCTCTGAAGTTAAGCCAATGTTGCCAGTGTATTGGAACATACAGATATGAACTGAATATATATACAAGTGATACTTTGATGTATTTATGTGACCACTAGTATCACTAATTCCAATGTGATTTGAATTGGGGTGAAAGGAGTGAAAGGGACAAAGTAATAAAAGCAAGAAACACTGTTGTTTTCACCACTGCACACAGCTCTAAAGGAAAAGAACGGATTTTGATGCTGACATAGGTGAGTTTGATTATGAACCTTGTGTATGTACATTTATTATGTGATGACAATGTTACAACTGTTTGAGCCACAGTCTAGACCAAACTATAATAGTTCTGAGGTGATTGCTTATTTTACTGTGAATTTTTCTGTCGAAAAAAAGAGCTAAGCTAACAAAGCTATATTATAAACTATCATTCGATGTAGCATGTGAAGATTATTACACAGTAAATTTTGCAGTGTTAAATCAACACTTAGAGAGTTTATTTAACTTATTCTAGAGTGTATTTGTTCCCATTGTCTCCAAATTAACACTGCAAAATCTACAGTGTACTCACAGTTTTATGTTAACCAGCTGATAAACAGGCTGCGAGTTTCAGTTTGAAGAAGAAAACTTGATAATACCATAATACAGATGTTAAAGTTGAAGTTGAAGTTAAATAAACTCTCTAAGTGTTAATTTAACACTGCAAAATTTACTGTGTATAGATGAAGCATAACAGCCCCAGTTAAACATACCTTTTATTTATTTAATTGCTTTGCAACAATCGAACCAATTTTATCATGAAGTTGTGAGATGAGCTTCCCCTGTTTTAAAGACCAGCGGCCACCACTGGAGTATATAGCATTGATTTGACAGTGGTTTTTGTAGTCTTTAGTGTGTCTTTATGCACAAATTCCTCTTGCTGTTGAGAGAAAAATCAATATTGCATATAAATCCTTTAACAATGTCTTAAGGTGATACTTGGACTGTTTGGTGCTCTGTTAAAATTAGATACAATGAGTCCATTCAGGTTTTACTGCCATCTGCTTCTGTTCTTCTTTCTTTTTCACAGTTCATTTTTGGCTTTGCTGTAATGACAGAAAAGGACCGGTAGAAAGAGACAGATGTGTCACACTGTGATGTCCAGCACCCACAAAATCATGACATGTTACTGTTTTGCAGTAGTTTCAGCATCCCTGCTGTCACTGTGACACAGCTTTATGACATACACTGTGAAATTGTGGTGTCCAAAGAGGAAAAATATCTCCACTGAACAAGATCGAAAACGGGATGAGGCAACATATTGTCTTGTATTACATGACCTCTGAGGAGGTGTGTGTTTTCCGACTCATTTCTATCATTCATAAGCCAATATAGTGTATTCAAACAAATTTTATGGTGTGCCAAAGTAGAAAAACATACTAAACTACATTAATGATATCAGATACAGTAATCTGGGCTGTATCAGAAGTAACACTTTGTGGTTTCATGAGTAAAACACTTCAATACTGACCATCCCTCAGTTTGTCTAACAGCAAGACATTACATTACAAAAGCAAAAAAGGCTGCATGAAATTTGCATGAAACTAGCAGTAATGTTAAAACAAGGGCCATGGATGAACCTCTTATAATTCAGTGCAGATCCAGGAAAATAGGTTTTTCAGTTTCTTTACCTCTAGAGACCCCCCAGGATAACAGAGGTACCAACTGACAAATTAGAGCTAAAACTCAGTTAAGACTAAGGAATAAGCCAAAGAAAGACACTGTAGTGCTCACCTGTTAGTATAAGATGTTGTTTGTTTTTCTTTTTTTAAATAGAACTACTTGTACAACAATGTACTGACTTTTTTTCTTGCATTGAATGGAATTAGGGATGTAATGGCACAGGTTATCCATGTTGCGGTATGTATCATGGTTGTTGAGTTCATGGTACAGTTCAGTTTGGGTTGGAGGCACAGGCCAGCTGGAGCCCAGTTGTGTGTCAAAACATAACTGGGAGCTGCTGGAGACCCTTAAAGCTCATTTATCGATACATCCAATTCTAATGTTGTCATGCATCACTGCCTTCATGCATCATGTATGGTGGCATGAGTGTTTCTTAATCAATCCATCAGAGGGCACTGCTATTAATGATCATACTGGCCAAATGCCATGAAAAAGACTAAAGGGTTTTTTTGTGAAGAAGAAAAGGAAGAAGAAGAAGGATAAGAAAGTCAACAGTAACAAACATGGCGATGACAGTGGAGGTTTTACTGATGTGGATACACTACTAATGTTATTATTGAGAAGGTCAGTTGGAAGTAGAAAGGCTGTGCTCCTCTTCCAGTTTGAACCAGGCTCTGCTGCTGCATCCTGCTTGAGATGGGCTCCACGTCTGGCTCCAAATAATGACAGTAGAATTCTGTAAGTCAGTCATCTTACACAGTTCTAATATAAATGACAGTTGTGCAGAAATGTCATTTGAAAATGACAAATGAGCCATACATACCACGGTACATGGTCGTACCAAACTGTGAGGGGCATGCCGAATAATACAACATTTTGATGTGTACCGTTAGACCCCTAATGGAAATTGGAATAATTGCAAAACATCCCAGACTGTACTTTTTCAAATGCTTGTTTGCAATTTGTCTAGTTGTAAATCTTTGGCCTGAGTTAATCTTCTGACCTTTGTTACACTAAGTAGCGGCTTGGGTGTGTGTAGTCAGGTTCATGCTCACCTGTAGTACCAAACTATATTTTATAGTAGCTCTCTTAAGTTTAATTAAAAATTCCTATGAAATCATAATGGACTTCACTGAAATTAATTAAATGTTTCAGTTGAAACTGAAACACCATTGGAGATAGGTGCGCTGTATCTGCTGTGATCTTCCTGCTCTGCACTTCTGCTCTGCTTCTATAATGAGACCTTGAGAGGGCTGCTTGGGTTGTCTGTGGGCAATACAGATCTGTTCAGATGTCCACACTAAGCTGATTGCTTTTCTTTCAACCTTAATGACTTTACGTATCCTCCTACTGTGATTTCCCAAGAGTTCAACCTTTGTCTGAAAGGATGTTTGTGAGAATGTGCGTGTATTCCACTGTGTATGCATACAAGGTATATATATATATATATATATATATATATATGTACATTTCTTTACTTTATGGTTTCCTTGAAAACACACTGAAAAAGTTCAATACTATTATTGCAGCCATCTACTAGTGTGTGTGTGTGTGAATTGGGTGAATATGCACTGTAAAGCCTTTTGTCTGTGAAAGGTGCTGTATAAATAAAAAACATTCTTACTTACTTTTAAATTTCAAGTCTGTAGTGTCAGAAATTGTCCTGTAAACAATGAAGATCAACAGCAACTGACCACCTCTGGGAGTTTTATATACGTAATATACTGATTATCAAGAACTGAGAACATAAATATAATGTAACATGGAAGAGATGTATTTATTTTTTGTTATTGAGATGTATGTTTTTTTCCACCAGTTGTAGAAACATGGCTTTTCAAGGTCTTTATACTCGCTTTCACAAGGGTTTGTAGATTTTTTATTTTTTTTTATCACCTGAAACCACAGGAAGTTGCAGGTTCATTAAATCATTTAATGTGATTTATAACCTAACCCTCAGGCCATACATCATTTAGAAGTCACAGGGCAAGAGTTATACACTGTGTTACAGCTGTGGTATCATTCATGTGGTATCATTCCAATA
This sequence comes from Siphamia tubifer, assembly GCA_020466265.1. Classification (NCBI taxonomy): domain Eukaryota; kingdom Metazoa; phylum Chordata; class Actinopteri; order Kurtiformes; family Apogonidae; genus Siphamia; species Siphamia tubifer. The sequence goes on from CM035789.1 coordinate 21,027,220, forward strand.
CTAGCCTTATGGTGTGGAAGAAAAAGCTCTGGAAGGTGAAAAGGTCTCAGTGGTGGAGCAGCAGGTTGAGAGCACCTTACAAAGGCTCTGCTCTCCACACGACACTTTATAGCATGACCTTCGATCACAGCATGACTGTGTCTTTTGTGGTGTACATTTTTTGAGCACCAGCTAAAAGCTTTTTCAGGCCCCTTTGAGGAAATAGATTTGGTCATGGAGAGACGAAAGTGACACAGAGCTGCAATCTATACTCTGAACTCTGTAATTTTCTCTCTCTCTCTCTCCTCTCTCTCTCTCTCTCTCTCTCTCTCTCTCTCTCTCTCTCTCTCATCTCTCTCTCTCTCTCTCTCTCTCTCTCTCTCTCTCTCTCTCTCTCTCTCCTCTCTCTCTCTCTCTCTCTCTCTCTCTCTTATATGTTGGTAAAAGAGCATTAGAGCTCCTTTCATTCCCTGTATGGATGGCAATTTTTCTTCAATGGACAGGGTTTCATTTCCTCAAAGCACTCATGTTCTGAACTTCCCTTGTCAACTTGACTATTTCTTCTATTTTGCTGCTTGCATTCAAATTTTCTCTGTGACAAACATATGCAGATTTAATGGTATGGAAGAATGAAAGATATTTATTCTGCTTTTTTTTTCTTATGAATACTAGTGGTTCCCTCTATTTTATGCCAGCAAAAACTGGAATTAAAAGTTGTTCATTTTAGTATCCATAACATCTGAAATATACCTATTATTTGTGAAAACCACAGGCATTGAGAAGTAATTACAGTTACACAGTTCTGGTTGAATTCACTGATCATATATCTGCTTTTTTATTTATTCTAGGCATGGAGACACAGCTTCTCTCCTCAGTTGCAAGAGCTCGTTGTCTCTACAAAGAGCTGTTCTTATCCTTTGATCAGGCTTACTGACATCCAAGATGGACGGCATCAGAAAGTAACTTGCCTGTTGCAGTACTGTAGATAAAGATTAAACTTGGTATCACTTCAGCCTGCTATCTGCACAGAACTAAGAATCACACATGATGCAGTTCTGAGTTTTACCTTGTTGTATGCATATTCACCTTTGTGTGTTTCTATGAGTAATACCATGGTTTGCAGAGCAGGAGGCCTGGTAATTAGTAATCATCTCACCGTATGTTACATGCAGAGCTGTGTGCGCCTGCAGTGACAGCTCTGGAGTGATGCAACAGAAAAGAGCAGCTAGAAACAGTCAAGGAACTGGGCTGGACTGCATAAATAACTGCAATGAAAACACATATATTTAAAAAGAGAGATTGAAACAATATAGCTCTAACTGAGGTGAAATGACTGAAAAAAAAATGTATATTTAGAAAGCCAAATAGTGTTGGAAAACATATTTAATTTAGAAGTTTTTCATTTTGATCACTATGTTGCATTATTTGAGTAAAACTGCATGAGTGAAAAGCAGAAATAAAGAATATCTACAATTCCTTTCTGCATTTTTTTCCTCTTAGTCTTGAGTCAGATGAACTGTAAAAATCAATGAAATTACTTGTCCAACTTTCCAGTTTTCAGAGTAGAATGTAGACTCATGCCCATGATGCATCTGGCAGAATGTGATAAGTGATTGGCTGTCAGTAAAATACTTGACCCTCCCACATGTCTGAAAATGTGGGAGACAAAAGTGAGATTTACAGATTTTCTGCAGCCCAGGGCCGGTCCTAGAGATTTTTCCCTGGGGTGGCAGAGGTGGGCGGGGGGGGTTTATGGATGAAAACTAAGTCACTAGTCATTGAGTTTGTACAATCAATGAAAAATGAAAAAAATGATTCCGCCACATAATCAATGTTATCTATCAGTGCATAACAATTCCTTCAGAATGTGATCAACATCCATTCAAATGTCATATTGAAGGTCATTAATGTAAGTGTTAAAACATGTCTGCACTGTTTAGCAGTCATTTCATTTACTTTCCCTTTAGTTTATTTAGCCCTACCTATTTTGGCAAGTCTACTACAGTATACCCCATACAGGTCAAAGGTGACTACATTGGGAGGCTATATGGAGGAAGTGTGGTTGACTGGGAGCACAAAGCTGATTTTAATGTACAGTCTGCCAAAGTTCTAAATAGCTTAAGGAGCATTGTATAAGAAGAAGAAAATATTTTGAAAATACAACCTCAGTCTTGGTTTGTGGATTTTGGTCAAACACCACAAATAGTGACAAAACCAATAGACTTTAAACATATTTTAAATGTGTATATTATATACATAAAAATAATGGATATTTTTATTGAAATACTATTGAAAATAAAAAGGGGTGGCAGGATAAGATTTAACCAGGGCAAATGCCTGTGGAACCGCCTATGCTGCAACCTGAAAACACAATTCAACTACAGCAGGCTTCTATTTATTTATAAAATGTCTATTCAAACTATCTAACAGTGCATATTTATCTAACACACATTGCTCTTGGAAGGAGTTTTGTCATTTATTGAAAAATTGGGACACCAAAATCATGACAAATCTTTCTCCAAACTTGTCTTTCAGGTGAAAAAGAACACCATGAATATTTGACCAATAATATATTTTTTTCACTTTGGAGAAAAGACAAGAAAAGTAACCAGTAATTGCAATGTTCTGGGAATAAGAACAGCGAGCCGAATGAATGATCGATTAAAACCTCAAAATGACTGACATGAAGAGTTGCAGATGTATATTTGAGATACCACAGCGGGAACTTTACTTCATCACTTTTCCCTCGTGATAAGAGTTGACAGAAAAATATGACAGCTCTATAAGGAATTCTGCTCCAAAGTCAAAACACCTAAGTTTAGTTCAGAAAAAGAGATATACTGTTTTTCAACTTTTTACTATATAACCTCTGCAGATGTCGAATGATGTTGTAAATTTTCTTACCAATTTATTAGAAATGCCCACTATATTTTAGTACTAGCACTGGATGTACTAGACCACAGATTGCTCAAGTGTAATATGTGCTTTTCCCTGCAGTATAAAAGAGAAAGGACACAAAGAAACTGCTTTGCAAAAGAAAAAAACCTACACAAGCAACACTGTCACTCTGGCAGAGTAGTTCATCAGTCTGAGATTGTACTCAACACATACCACCCTCCACTGATATGAGCCTCACATCCACACATTCAAAGTTGTTCATTCACACTCTATTGCACACTACTTCACTCCCACTGCACAATGCATGCTATTACTTTCTGGAGCAAATATACATTAATAACAATATGTTGTTTGATGACTTAATGCAAAAGAAAATATGAATTCTGTGGAAATATCATATCCTCTAAAGTGGTTTGTTGTTTCTTGTTTTTTTTATTATTATTATTATTATGTGATTGTGTGTTTCTATCTAGTGTTGCAACCCTCAATTATTTATAGATGTGTTCTTGTGTTCTCGCATACCTTGGGCTGTTCTATCAGGCTGCTGAGTACTGTCAGAGAAGTATAAATAAGTCAGAAACGTGGCTTTATATCTCTCACACATACACACATGCATCACCAACTGGCACTACACTCAACAGTAACATAAGGGGTTTGGAAAAAGAAACAAAAGCGCACTGGTTGGTGTTCACACAGCAACAAGAGGGAAAAAAACTGCACCATAACTGCATCAGAGCCCATCTTGGCAAACAGAAAATATAACAGCGTGTGATAAAAACACACATAGACATATTTCTCTCTGTGTATAAGGTTGATATGAACCTTTTATTAAAAATCAGATGCTGCTGTCACTTAATAGAAAATACTGCCTGTGCTGTAGTTTGCTTGGATACACTTTAATTATGAACTAATTTCCACCACTTTTAAACATACACATAAACAGATTTTTAATCAGATTTTCACTTCCAAATGCATCGCTGCTCCTTTTAAAAACACGCACTGTACAAGTAATACTGCTCATGCACGTGGCTGTTTGTGTGTCCATGTGTGAAACTGCACCACACATGTTTCTCCAGCATGGCAATGGTGATGATGGATGGTGGGTCAGCATGAGAGACTGTGTGATCCATGAGCAGTGTGAGTCTGTCACCACACTGACAGGCTAGGCTGAAAAATGATTAATCCCCACTTCCACTGGGCATTTGTCATGAAGATTCAACGCATTGTGTGTATATTATACGCATTTCACATAATATGCAGAGAAAACTGTGAAAACGATGCAAAAGTTCAACAGGCATCTATGTCATGGAAATTAATTTGTAGATTGTTGAGCGCTGGCTATTTTTAGAACTGGGTCTTATCTTTGTATTATGGGCTCCTATATATATTTATATATATATATATATATATATGTATTGATTGTACACATGAAAAATGTTACACAGCTCTGAGAGCAGGAGCAAGAGAGAGAGAGAGAGAGAGAGAGAGAGAGAGAGAGAGAGAGAGAGAGAGAGAGAGAGAGAGAGAGTGAGATCAAAAAAGCCCCCTCAATGTTTTATTTGAAGGAAAAGAGAGTAATGCCTCCGTACACTTATAGCATAATTCTCTAAGTCACATTTTTGGCCAAACTGTGATATATGCATATTTTACTCTTTTTTTTTCATTTTATGCAGATATCACAATTTGGCCAAATATACCACTTAGGTGACTATACTATGTCAAAGCTGAACAAAGAAGTAAGTTTAAAACATTGGTCAAAGCACTTTGTCAGTACAGTGTCAGTACCATTGATCAAACCAACTAGAGACATGTTTTTTTTTCTTTTCAGTTGAGTATGCTGTGGTATTAAAAGAAAGATAAGTAGTGTTGATATCCCAAAGCATTGAAATCAGGAGGAAGTGGTGTACCAGAACAGTTTTATTGCTAATAAATCAATACTATTCATATCCTTTATTTAAACTCAGAGATATATTGAGGACGTAACTTAATTTACAATATAGCTGAGACAAAACAAAACATTTGAAACATATAAATAGACCAAATACTGACAAGTAAAAGTGACAAAGACCATTTAAAAACAGAGAATTTTACTTAAAAACAGGAGCAGCTGCAGGTAAAATAAGATGGAAGTATAGATATAAAACATAATATTTTAAAGACAGAAGTACCAAAAAGTAGAAGTGATAAAGATAAACTAAAACCAAACACTTGAAAACAGGAATAGCTGGCGGTAAAATGAAAAAGGGATTAAGGATTTAAATTGTCATTAATGACAAAAGTGTGGCAAGTTTCAGATAGATTTGGAGAGTGTTCCAGGTTTGAGCTGCACAGTAAGAAAAAATGTAACTTTCCAAATTCAGTACACATAAGGAACCTACAGTAAGTGTGATACAGACTTGCATTAAAAAAAATGATCCTGAGATATTACCACTGTTGACCTTTAGTGTGATCTTGACCTTTGACCTTCATTGCTTCCTTGACCCATTATCTATCATTCCTGAAAGTTTCCCCAAAATCCTTTCAGACCTTTTTGCGTAATCCTGCTGACAGACACATAAACAAACAGACAGACACACAAACAAACAGACAAATGGACCTGAATTTAATACCCCCTTGGTGGAGGTAATAATAAAACCCAATGTCTATAATGCCCATTGGATAGAAAGGGCCATTCAACTTTAGAATGGTGAGTGTTGTAGTTTCCATTTATAATAAATCTTAAGGCTGAATGATAAACCATGTCATGGGACTGTAGGGTTGTAGCTAGTTGAAATCCCTGGACCGGCAGAGAAGTGTTGGCTGATATGCCCTGGAGCAAGGCACTTAACCCCGTTTTCTTCACCTGATTTGGTGATGCATGTGTGCATGATCTAGTGATGACTTAAAGGCGGAACATGTGTGAACCTACTGACAAAATAAAGATTGTTGCTCTTGTGTAGATCCGTAGACTGTATCACTCACTGAATGAAACTCTTTTTTAAGTGCTACACACAGAGCATGGTAATACCTAATTTTTTTTCCCATCAAATAAAAACTCATAGTTGGTTATTTTAACTGCCAATCCACATAATGCCAGGGATGTTCTTCCTTATATAAAAAAGAGACTTTAAAGGAGTTATATTTTGCTAAATCCACTTTGGTACATGTATTTGTATAGTTGGACCCTAATAATTTGAAAAGTTTGAATGTGAACCCTTCAGGTGCTGTAAAGCTATCTTTATTTTTTCAAAAAACATATGGATTTCTACAACCTATTTTAATCCATCCTTAATTTGTTATGTCTATAGCTAGTTATCTCATGATATTCACACATATAAGGTCCTTCCTTTTTCGTTTCTTTTTTTTTTTTTCTCTCTGAGTATGCCATAATTGTTAGCATCAGTGGTTGTAGTCCAGACTGAAAATATGCAACAACTTCAAGCAGACTAAGATAAAATGTTCAGTTGTTGATTGAACTGGACAGAATAGTGTGGCTCTCCAAAATCATGTGCTGTCATGGCCATAAAACTATTGCAACTAAACAGCTTTATGGCACTTGCCCAATTAAAAAAAAACAAAAATACATCAAAAAAGAAAAACGTAATTAAAAGCTGGCTTTGTTTATTTTTAGTTATACTTTTTATTCTGGTGTCTAACTTGGTTAGTGTAGACTATATGGACAAACTATATCTGTTTATTCTCTGTATGTATTTGTATGTTGTACACACTGGACAACACGCATATTCTACATTTTGTACATACTCCCCTGCCTCCTACATTATGTTCTATCCTTTTATTATCCTCTTGTTTTCATTATTCTATCATTGTAGTACTCCTACTCGATGTAAGATTCAAATCAGGTTAGTTCTACAAATACGAATTGCTGTAGTTTTGTTGCCAAGATGGCTGACCATATTGTGCATGCATGAAATAAATGGGCTAAGTGCACAGATGGGGTAGACACAATGCAGCACAGCCAACAACCTGGAAGGGGCGGGCTGTGAAGTGGCTCATCTGCATTTAAAGGGCCAGCGCTTAAATGACATTTGTGGTGTCATTATTTAGAACTAGGGTTGAAATGAACCTGTGGAGTTGAATTAATAAAGAATTCAGACCCAAGCATAGCATTTACAGTTGTCCCTCACTATAATGCGGCTAAACTTTTGTGGCCTCGATGTTTCACATATTTCACAGAAGTACAATTTTTGGGTGCCTTTTTGTATTGGAGTATGAACACACATTGTCTCCTGCGTCTTGATTGGCTAAGGAACTGTAGACCCTTGTCAATCATTCTTCTCCATGCCGTGTCTCCTGTACAGTATAGAATGCATTAAACTTTGTCAAATTTACATAAATGTTCGATCACTAGCACTAGTTATATGTTTGCAAGCTTTGTCCCTGACAAACCCACAATGTCGATGAAATATAAAGGTATCCAAAAGGCAGAGGAAGATGATAACCATCGCACAAAAGTTGGATTTCTGGACATGGTGAAGAAAGATAGAAGTGTTTGGTGAGGGGTTTTACAACCTTAAAACATAGTATATAATAATTGTAAAAAAAAAAAAAAAAAAAAAAAAAAAAAAGAAAGAAAGAAAGAAAGAAAAATCCGTCTCCTTTACAGATTTTGCCTATTGCAAGTTATTTTTAGTATGAACGACCACTGTACAGTTTATGTAGACCACAGGGAAGTGTTTTAAAATGCATAATTCCATTTTAAAAAGCTAAATATCACTGCTTTAAAGATGTAACACAGCTATTGGTAAAAAGGAGGAGAATAATAAATCCTTCCACCACTGTCATAGCTGAACTCGACTCAATAGTCATCCTTATTCCTGCACAGTACTTCCAGCAAACAAGACCAAACTACACCTATGCAGCACACAGACAACTCATCTGTTTTTCATACAAACTTCCTCACCTCAGTCATGCTGCTTTTTGGCAATGTCTCTACTACCCTGGCAAAACTTTAGTCATGTCAATGTTTGTGTAAAATTTGGCGAAGCTTCAATAGAACTTTTCACCTTGTATCACGCACTCCTGTCAGAAGAAACTACCTCTCACATCAGAAGCCAACAAGGTAAGCTTGGTTGGGTGTGTCTAATCCGTTTGTTGCTTTCACCAGTTAAAGAACAGAGAAGTGAGAGAATTACCAGATTTGCCAACAATAAATCCACGAGTTTGCTTAAGTAACATAGGCAAAAATCCAATAATGCATTTTGCAGGACCTTTCTGTTCAGTTCTTTGAGGATTAGAGTGTTAACCTCTAAGAGCAAAGAACAAGGGGTGCGACACATATCACACAAACCCACAAAAGCAGATGAAGAAGAAGGCACAGTCAAATGTTTGCCCTTGTATTGTGATGGATGCACAGCATATGTGAATTTGTGAGGGATGTACTTTATATTTCATGTGCATTTCTGAAAATCCAAAACTCAGATCAACGTCAGAATGGCTGACACAGTTAGGGGCTTTAGTATGATAACAGCTGTGTCACCCTATACATCTCAATAAGCCCCTGACTTACTCACTCACACCAGCTGCAGGAAGATACGGGAACACACACACATACACACAGAAGCAGGCCGAGCAAGGGAGGGGCTCATTAAAAGCGGGTTAGAGACATACACATAAATAGTAGGTAGTCTTTTACGGGATTCACCCATGTTGTAAAACGGGACGAGGATGGTGGAGCCAGTCCCACCACAGACATCTAAGAGATTACTGAAAGACGGATTAGGATAAAAGTGACACCTTAATTGTGTCTTGTCTTGTAAACAAAAGGCTGTCAGAAGACTTACGTCAAATGAAAATGCATTTAAAGAGGCCATTTCAAATAAAACCCTGCGAACATAAAAGCATGTAGAGGTCCTCATTGAAGGCAGCAAAGAGAAAAGTAAAAAAAAAAAAAACACTTTAGCTGCTTTCGAATGTCAAAACTGATTTTATCTTTCTCTTGGTGAAGGCACTGAAACTTGAATGCCCTGGAGCATTTCAAGTGTTAAAAAGCTTCTCGGCTTATGTTGCTTTTGATGACTATAAAAGTCCAAAATAATTTAAAGTTTTCTAAAAGCGTACTGGCCTTTGTCTCAAAGTCAACAAATCAAATATAACACTCTAAAATACCCAAAGATGGATTGAGAGATTAAGAAATATAATCTATCAGCAGCTTTTACATGTTCAGAAATGTTCTGAGTATTACACAACAATCTGCAAATATGACCCTAAAAAACATCAGAGAAATTTTAACTGGAGCTGCAGCCAAAACACATATGTTGTTTTTGTCAGTTGGGTTTAAAACTACTGAAATCCGCTCTTAGCAGATTCTGAATACAGCATGTGCTATTTAAAGCTGGTTAGAAGTCACTGAGTCATGCAACACACCCATTGAACATTAACATTAGTATATGTTGTACAACTTTAAAGGAAAATTTTGTCAGCAGTATCTGAAAGTATGATATTAATTAATTTTTCACATGTATTTTTTCCTCATCTTTCTTAACTTGGTGTCACTAGTTATGAAATATGAAATAATGTCCTTGCCAGTTTGGCTTCCAGACTTCTAAAAAAGGATAAAGCAAACCATGACATGGGTTACAAGCCAAAATTGGAATATCTCACTTACCTTGAAAATGATAAGATCAGCTTATCTCTCAATTATTCAGTGCTAAAAGAAGGTTTGACAGATACAAAAGTATGGTTCTGTAAACACTCCATTTACTTAAATTAAAGCGAAAAAGGCAGGCAGTTAAGGACCTGGCTTCAACCAAAGCTCTCTGCCCTGGGGCTGTTTCAAACATCAGCTTGGCACTACACAGAGCTGGGATTTAGAATCACAAGTAACTGGCTCTGTACCTCTCAGAAATCCTTTGGAAAGACAGTTCAATGTGGAGCATGTGGATTTAGTAGAATCAGTGATTTAACAGATACAGCTGATGGCAGTAATGGAGTCTTGCAGTTCGTGGTCTTTAGTGTGGAGATCTAAGAGCTTTTCACTGCCCTTCCTTTGCTCCTGTACAAAGACCTTTGCATGATCACTCTCACATAACTGTAGGTGGACCATCTCCTGGTGTGTGACACGGACAGGATCAGTTTCATGTGGTTCAATGAGCTGCTGTGAGAGCGAGTGTCAGGCAATGTGGGACATATTAAAAGTCCCAAATCACCCTGTCACTTTACTGTGTGGAGACCAGTGTGCTGTAAATCCCTGTGTGCTTCTTGCCACACAGGAAAGTTGCTTTTTATCACAAGACTGTGCTTGGACAAGCAGCAATAACTCACTGAAAGCCTCCACCAGATGGAGGACATGATTTTCTGTCTAAATTAATGGGATAGATTGGACATTCTCAACACATTCAGAATGTTGCATCAGCCTCTCATTCTCCTCATTCTTGCATACAAATTTACTTCCTCCTATTCTTGCCTTCTCTCATGTACCTCATGTCTCCCTCTCTTCCAACCCCCCCCCCCCCCAAACAAATAAAGTAAATGTGATGCACCTGCATACCTATTTTCCATCACATAAATATGTGAAAGCAAAAGAGCATCCAGAAACAGCGGTGCCCCATCACAGTGATGCAGCTGCATCTGACTTTGCAGTAACACAGCAGGGACACAGTCACAATGTTACTCAGCTCCCTGGAGTGGGTGTGGGGATGGAGTGGGGGGTCCCTGTACCTGCAGCTGCACAGAGACACATTGTACCAGCACAGCTGCCATTAACTATCCCTATATGACCCTTCCCTTGTGACTGCACACTACAGATTGGCTCCTACTGTGAGGGCTCAACAAGCAGGGTCATGCTCAGAAGACCAAAAGTAATTGCAACGAATTTAAGAGGTGAATCAGCCAGTGGAGAAAACCTATATACTGTACATCTACACCAATGAGCCTCTGATAATATGACACTGACACCCATTACAAAGTGCAGGTCTCTTTTACTTTGCAAAAAGTTGGTTATTGTTGTTTAATTCCCTGCTAACAGATGAAATTATTACAAATGTTACCCTGCACTGCCCTCTGCTGGTAGATAGACAAACCAAACTATTGAAGTATTTATGGTAATAAAAAAAACAAAAAAAAAAACAAATAACAAATAAATTAAACATGTTCAATTTCACTTACACACCTTTACACATTCTAATTGTTTTTGTGATTCTAATTTATCTGGTAACTAAATAAACTAAAAAGTGTCATCGCTCTCACTTTTCATCGAGACTGTTTTTCACCTCAGCCCTCCTTTTCTTGTCACAACCTGTAATTCCCAGTTCCTTCCCATCGTGACTCACCAGGCATTACTTATACATACGCAGCAGGATTGGAGAAGGGTGACGTGTATATTGACTCCCACACATACGCACATGCTCACCTGTTCTAAAAGGTGACTTTTACAAGGCTGTCTGCCAAATCACCTAGTAAAGCTGGGTGGTCACAGCCAGACACACAAGGGCAAACTTAACTATAGATGTCCTGACAATGCTGCTCTTATGTGATGGATATAAATGTGAAAGTCCTAAATAAAAACAAAACAACATGTAATTCTGCTCTGTGTATCAAATTAACCATCTGACAAAAAAACAATATCAAATTAACCTAAATTAAACATAAGCCAATGTCAAGCTTGGATTTATGGATTTCATGTGTGTATCCTGACTGGTGTGTGTATCCAGACTATAAACAGGTGTGTGGTGATGTGGAGAGGAGGGGGTTAAAGTGGTCATTTTGTTGTTTCACTCCAATTCAGGTTGGCCGTCATCTGATCAGATAGGCAGGTGTCCCTTCCAATGTCACAGACTCTCTACGGCTGAAAACTGGCACGAAGAACCCAGACTTCATTAACAGGTCAATTAGCATTTCCCAGACAACATCTGGAGGACACACTGCCCACCCAGCTGCTGCTATGCTTTTTTCAAGTTCCCTCTCTCCTCAAAATAACAACTCAAACTCAACTAACGTAAAATTCAAACTCTTAAATTTGTACGGTGTTATTGAGCCACATCATTTGAATATATTCCTGTATGCACTGCTTAACCCTTGTATTATGTTGAAAAAAATCATATATTAACTTGTGGGTCATTTTAACCCATTCCCTTTAAATCCACTCAAAACTGTCAAAAAAACAAAAAAAACCAGGTTAAACCCAATAACAGATTATATGAAAATTTTAAAAAGATACATAAAATACATTTTTGAATTCCAAAACTAAATTTAAAAACTATTTCATTAAACTTTTATCTTCACAAACACTTCTCTGATTCATTCTCATCATAGGAAAATTGACAATCAAGATCATCAATAACATTGTCCTTTGTCTCTTCAAAATCTGTGATAAAGCCTCTTCAAGAATAAACTTTCTGGAACTCATTTTTTATGTTTGTCAAAGAGATGATATGAGAAAAGTGACAAGAAAAAGGGAGAGAAAGTTCCTCCTCTACACACACCTGGGTCTGAATGGATCTTCAAAGGAAATCAAAATACAAATAATTGGCCAATCAAAACAAAGCACATCAAAGAGACATGTTTATTTTAGATCTGAGCAGATATTTACCCACATTAAAGTGTCCGGGTCAAAATGACCCATAACATCATCTTTGTTTACAAACACTGCACAGACACTACACATCAAAGTGTTCAAATTTCACACACAAGTTCATGACCTTAGATGAGGAAAAGTCACAACATTTCATGAAGAAAAATAAAGGATAATTTGTACTTTGGTCAACTTGAAAACTGAAACATAATACAAAGGTTAAACAGCAGTTGAGCTTTGAAACATAGATATACTTTATAGCGATAAATATTTTACTATACTAGTGCAATTCTTCAATAAAACTGGACCATATGAACAAAATTATTCTTTTTAAGGGCTTTTTTCTGGCAACACACATTTAGAACAAAATATGACTGAAAAATACTGAAAAATATATCCATGGTCTCAATGGAATAATCTTAAATTTGTGATTTGAGTATTTTTTCAGGAAGCTCTAAACCTTGATTAATTATTTTCATTCAATATACCAACCATCCCTATTATTGGCAGTCTTAACTAATGTATCTGAACCAGATTTGTCTGGGATCTGAACACAACACAGGCATAAAACAGTACCATGCAAAGCTTATAGTCCACCTTTTTGCAGGGTCGAAATGAACGAACACATTTATTTATCCCATTATTTTTCTTCACATACATATGGGAAAAAATATGGGAAATTTATGCACATCCTTAAAAGACACACAGGTAAAATGATCTGAATAAGTTGTAATGGTTAAAACCACTATTTAGTGTGACGCCTGACACTATGACAAAAATCTGCTAAAAACATCTGATATGTATTAACTGAAACCTGGTGTAAAACATCATAAAATATACTACCATCAGTAAGATCACCCAAAAATATTCTAGCAATTTTCAAGATATTAGATATTTATGAAAAAGTGTGTGCTCTGAGCCCTTTTAATTGTTTTTTTAATAGTGGGATGTGATTGAATTATGTTGTTGTGACAGGTTCTGCTGTCCCTCCTGTTTGTTTGTTATATGTTTCATCTGTTCTGTCATTTGTACATGCAACCTGTGCTGCTACTCATTCTGTTTGTGTGCTGCCTCTTGGCCAGCTTGTTATAGTAAATGAGAATCAGTTCGGTTAAATAAAATAAAATAAAAATGCAAGACTGTGGGGCCTTGGCCTTAGTATGTACCTTACTGTGTTCCCTAGTGATGAATGGATTTAACACTGACTTACTTGGGCCTATATTAAATATCTTAGTCTGTGAAGAACTGCTATAATTTTGGAAAGAGTGCCTTGAAGTACAGATCTGATATAAAATGCTATTACGTGCTTGTGTGCATGTTAAATGTTGTAATTGTATAGGGAAAACATATTAAAACACTGATTACATGTGTGTCTGCCCCCTGCTATGTTGGGTTTTGATGTTGATTTTTATCAAGTAATGAAATGCATTCAGATTTAGTAGACTTTATGTATGTGGGTTTAGTCAATGGAAATTAACTGTATTTAATTATGATAATATATGGTCTCAAATTAATGCAAAATACAAATCTGTGCCAAGAGGTGAATGCAGCCTCCTCATGTGCAAACCACAAACAAGCTCTGAACCATGAGGGACACAGGCTACCGTTCTGCTCCAACTCAGCTTTGGACAAGCCTCCTGGTGGAGCTGAAAGAAATTAACTATTAACGCTCAAAAGTGTACCCATTTAAAAAGGCTTATAATTGTTGATGTCTTCATAGTTTTACGATCTGACCTTTTGTACTGTAGCACTCTTGAGATTCACTGAGTGATAAGTATGTCATAAATTAAGTGTATTATTCTTATTATTTAGTATTATTATTACATTAAATGCATCTAACAACCTGTGGTACTAAACACACAGAATATTGTGAAGAAGATTATCATTCGTTTCATCAGGTTACATCATCAGTACAGTTAAAAAACCGAAGCCACTGAAATGCAGGAAGTTGTATGCTCTGAAACTATACAGAACAGTGCATGATTTAACTGAACAAACTAACATTATTGGCAGGGAATAGATTCCGAAAATAAAGCTAGCTCAAAAACAGATTACTGAATTATTAAATTTTGCTGGAATTCAGCATGAATAATAAACCTAGACTTCAATCATTCTCAGACTAGGGTGAGTTTTCCACACCCTGTAAACTCTGTTGTCAGACTGCACTTACAGCAATAACAATATGAGTAGAGCTGTGACTTGTTTAACAAAAGCATGTGGTCTATCAGGTTTCTGATCCCACATCGAGATAAAAGGTAGCCTAGGTGGAGCGAAATACTTTTCACTGGCTTTCACTGGCTTTTGCTTTTATAGGTCAAAGCATTGTTGAGACATTGAGTGGTAAATCCCAGTAAATGGCTGTGGCTTAACCCTCGCTGTCATGTATTATACAATACATATTGATATGAAGGAGAACTATTGAGGAAAGGGGCGGCACGAAGGACACTGTTTCGAATCCCACACCAGACCTTTGGGTGTGGAGTTTGCATGTTCTCCCCGTGTCAATGTGAGAGTGATTGATTATCTATATATGTTCAGCCCTGAGATGAACTGGTGTTTCATACAGGGTGTACCCCACCTTTGCCCATTGTAGCTGGATTAGGCCACCAGTGACCCCCGCGACCCTAGTGAGAATAAAGCAGGTTCAGATGACGAGCGAGTTATTAAGGAAAGCTATCTCTTTTCTAGAAATTTCACCTGATATGAATCTGACTAGTGACAGATGTTCTGTTAATGACGGCAGACATTTTTGTCTTAGCTTACCTTAGTGTTTTAGTCAGTGTGATATGGAAGGTAAAAAGAAACAAACAAATCAGTTTACATCAGATCACACAGCACAATTTACCCATATTAAATAAGATGCTATATTGCCAAAAGTCAAGACAAACAGCCATTTATTTTTTAATGTAGGTGTGTAATTCATTAGGCCTTCGCCGCGTACCACGTCGGGCGCAAGACCTATTGATACTGCTTGCAGTTTGTTCTGATTCAGCCCTTTGAGCTCTAATTTGACCCCCTGAACATGCATGAAAACTCATTAAATTTTGCACACACATTGGAAGTGTGAAAAATTACAAGTATTTACAGGTTTCATAAAAGTCAGTAAAGAAATGTGTCTACAGTGCCCCCTAGAAAAGGTGAAATAGTTTGTATTAGGCCAGATCACGCCCTAGTGAAGTTAGAGCTATGAAAATCGGTACACGTGTTTGTCATATGATGATGAACAAAAAACCTAATGATGACCACGCCCATAAACCAACAGGAAGTCCGCCATGTTGGATTGAAATTTTTGAAAATTTTGAGTCGTCGTTTTCACTGTCATTGGAATTTATCTATCTCCTCCTTGGCCATTGGGCTAAATGAGCTCAAAATCAGTGAACGCGATCTAGACAAGTGGAACATCAAAAGTTATCCAATTTATTTTGAAAAGTTGCATTGTTTTTGTGCTACAGTATCACAAAGTTTGCAAAGATATCCGGAAAAATTGCCACTACATAAATTGCTTTAGCTTGGACATACGAACATTGATTTGGCTGAAATTTGACGCAGACGTCTATCTCCCAGGTCTACACCTGTTTGTCACATTAAATTGTTATTTCGCACTATAGCGCCCCCTACAGATTCGCCAAATACACTGTTAGTAAAATGGCAGTAGTTCGGACGTACAAACACAGATTGGGCTGAAATTTGACTCAGACGTCTGTCTCTCTGTCCTAGACCAGTTTATCAATAGAAATTGCGATTTTGCTAAATAGCGCCCCCTACAAATTCGCCTTTACTAAAATGGCTGTAGATCGCGCATATGAACACCGATTTGGCTCAAATTTTACTCGGACTTCACGTGGGGAGGCGGCCACCAGGGGAGGCAGTCGCGAAGGACGGCGAAGGCCTTTGAGACTGCTTGCTTTTTTATTTGTATTATTTCCCCCTTCCATTCTAGTATATCTGTTTCCTTTCCTCACTACTTGAAAAATTTGTATGATGATCTGAGAATAGATGCATCAATATTTGCACACCTATGGCTATGTTATATTTATGAAAATTAGTTATGGTCTTTTTCTTTCTTTTACCAGACATTTGTAACCACAGTATCATGTAATGTGTTGTAAACAGGCTTAGAGTGAATGTGATGGACTGCAGTGGAACTAATAGGTTGGATGTGAATGAATTTTTTTTAATGTTGATAAGGTTATGAAAATGCATTTCATGCAGCTTGTTGTGTATTTTAGATTGTATTAATTCCTCTTCTTTTAATGATAACACCAACCTGCACAGGGAGTACAGGTGGAAATTAACATTAGTGCTACAACCTGGCACACAAGATCTCTCCTCTTTATTAAGGTTAATCTATTGTACATCGTCCTTGTCTAAATAAATAAATTAAATGGAGGGGGAAAATTAAAATGAAAGTTTAAAAAAAAAATACAGACCAAAAGCACGCAGCTTGTATTTGCAATAGTCATGCAGATTCCAGGGAAATTCATGTAATATTCATTCATTCCAGGAATAAAATTATAAAGAATAAACATTAGTCTTGCATAACATAATTCCACTTTTATGTAGACAGTGTGACACATTGCTGTCCTATGACAAGAAAAACTTGTTTCTTGTATGTTTTTTTTTCTATTGTCTAGTATAGAGGACATTGCTAGAACTCAGGAGACCCCCCCCCCCTATATGAACCATGGGGAGAAAACTGAAAAGAAACAGATCGAATACAGTCTTGTGTGTTTGTTTTCCTCCACAGCTGCTGATTTAAGTGTGTAAGAGGTGAACTCACAGCCAGTGTTGTGACTTCCTGTTGTGGACAGGCTCTGCCTATTATATAAGACTGAACACAAACCAGGGGAGTTGTAGAGGAGATCGTTGCAGAGAAACAAATATGGGTTATTTTCCTGACTTTTCCTTCGAGACATGGACGTTGATAGTAATAATCATCAGTCTTATCTTAGTGTGAGTACAGACCACACTGTTTACCTCAGACTTCAAATTAACAAGGAACACACTGCATGATGATTGTTTTGATGTGTTTCTTTCTTTTTGCTTCATCACAGTCAGTTAAAAGTAAAGTGAATAATGAGTGCTGGCAGCCTATACTTTATTATGTTTTATCATATTTTAACTGCACCGCTGGGTTTTTGTCTTCTCCATTAGACTTAATGATGTTATTGAGTATTTCTCCTTATAACGTAATACGAAATTATCAAATGCATTATATCCCAGGCATTACATTCCAATGCTGTTTTTATTATATTTACTCCCCCTTGACCAAATACTTTAACAATTATTTCCTATTACTTATATGTTAAAGATATCCAGCTATACCCCCCCCCCCCACACACACACACACACACACACACACGCACACACACACACACACACACACTTTGTCCTGAGGATATATATTGTATCATTCACTGGATCCAGGAAATGGACGGAGAGTTGGGCTCACCTACTTTTTATTTCAGGATAAATGGTTACTGCCGGTCGCAATCACGCCAAACAAACAGCAATAACATTGCGGGGCTGTTACAATATCTATCTATGGTTTAAACTGTTTACCCGCCCTTGCGGCACAACAGCATATGTAAATGAAGCGCACCTCAGTTCGCGGGGCTAAATGTGAACAGCTCTTCTTCGTTGTGTTAGCAAACAGTTATCAACCAGTAAGTTATGATAAATTAAACTAACTAAACTATGTCTAGTTCTGTGACATATACCCTAAGCCAGTGGTTCTCAAACGTTTTTCAGTGATGTTCCCCCTGAGGAACATATTTTTAGTCGTCTCCCCTGACATGGGCAAAACATTTTTGTAAGAAAATAGAGGTACAGTGTCTGAATTTTTTAATCATTTTTTATCTCATAATTGTGACTTTTATCACATAATTGTGACTTTTTATCTCATAATTTTGAATTGAATTGAGTAAAAACACATTTTTGTTATTATTTTCGGCCATATAATACTTTTTAAATATAAAAATGTTAATGATTAATGGGCAATTGTTCGTTAATTTTCCGATGATGGATTTTGCCACGTGCCACAACCTAGAACACCCCCACATTTTAAATGGCTGTGACGCCTTTGCTTCCTGCCCTTACACACACTTTTTCATCGACGACCTATGATGGTGGAAAGATTTTTAGGTGATCAAGTTCATACAGGTGTGTGAATTTGAGGGCTGTAAATCTTGTGCCATAAAAATGATGATTATTTCATTGATTTTAACTCGAAGTGTTATAGTGTGTTCTCTTTACAATATAGGTCTGAATTTGGTAGCTTGTTATTAGTTAAAAAAAAAAAAAGACCAACAACATGAAAGCTATTCAGATGACGATGCTTCTCATACAGGAGAGTAATGACTGGATTTAACATTTTTATTCATAGATATGGATATGCTCCCTATGGATTTTTCAAGAAAATTGGCATCCAGGGACCAAAGCCTTGGCCCTTTATTGGGACATTTTTGGAGAATATGGATGTAAGTGCCCTCCTGTTATGGACATTAGGTCACATTAACCAGACTAAATCTACACATTGATAACAGACCATGACCATTTTTCGTTATTTTGGTATTTTATTTATTTGCACATACAAATATAGAATAAAACAAATCTATGTAAACATAATATAGATGTCTTGGTGAGGGAGGCTACGAAAATGTGCAGGTGAGGTCAGCAATTCAAAAAGCTTATAGAATGACTTCACTTTGATCTAGCTGTATTTTAAACAAAATAAAATCAATCATTTGCATATCTTCCATGCATTTCCCACTCCTCTCTCACTTTATTCATCAGGGTGTTCACAATTTTGACACAAAGTGCTTTCAGAAGTATGGAAGGGTGTGGGGGTAAGTGAGTTATTTGACTTATATTGGTAAATATTGTGACGTATTGTTCAGTTTATTGAAAAAAAAAAGACCTTTTATTACTACAGTAACTGTGTTTGCATTATATTAGACTCTATGATGGCAGACAGCCTGTGTTGGCTGTGATGGACACAGCAATAATCAAAACTATACTGGTTAAAGAGTGTTATTCTATTTTCACCAACAGACGGGTAAGAAATGAGACAGTTTCATTATTTAAACCTGGATTCTAATCTTTAAACATTGCGAAAAGATGTATCCTCTGTGTTTGGATTTAATTTGATGTAGGATTTTGGCCTAAATGGACCTTTAGCGGATGCTGTGTCACTAGTAGAGGATGAGAAGTGGAAGAGGATTCGTAGTGTACTGTCCCCTACCTTCACCAGTGGACGACTTAAGGAGGTACAGAGCATACAGCCACTGTAACATTAAGTTATATTGTACATTTTTACATTATTAACCCCAGTTCAAAAATACATTGACATTAATATAAGAAGAATATGTAATTGTTTACAGTATTATCTTTTGGCAGATGTACACAATAATGTTGCAGCACTCAAATAATCTGATCAAGAGTCTTGACAAGATGGCAGCAGCAGATGACGTCATAGAAGTCAAAGAGTGAGTTATATTATTTTAGCCCACACCCCAAGGGGAAGTGAGGGTATTGTTTTTGTTTTTTGTTTGTTTATTTATTTGTTTGTCTGTCTATCTAATTGTTTGCAACTTTACGTTAAAACTGCTAGACCGATTTCCATGAAATATTCAGGAAACATACAAGGTGGTCCAGATTAGATCCCATTACATTTTGGTGAATGTAGGTCAAAGGTTGAGGTCAGCAAAATGTCTTTTCAGAATGAAAAGAGATAGTTTTGAGGGGCAGGGTTTGTTCTCTACTGTTATTAAAAATTATATGTAGCATTATAATCTAATTGAGTGTCCTTTTTGTCTTTTCTTGCAGAGTTTTTGGGCCTTACAGTATGGATGTTGTAACCAGTACTGCCTTTAGTGTGGATATCGATTCCATCAATCATCCTTCTGATCCTTTTGTAGCAAACATTAAAAAAATGGTCAAGTTCAACTTCTTAAATCCATGGCTTATACTTATAGGTAGGTCAAATATTATGGTCTAAACACAATTTCAGTTGTATCTTCTTGAGTACAAAATTAACTAATTATGTCTTCTCAACTCTCATATGTTCTAGTTCTGTTTCCATTTATTGAACCAATTCTCAATAAGATGGATGTATCATTCTTCCCTTCCGACGTGGCGGCTTTTTTCTATAAATTTCTTGAGAAAATCAAAGAAGACCGACACAAAAATGACCACAAAGTAATTAAGACGTAGCAGTGGATTCATTTTGGTAGTTTTCTAAATTTGATTTTCCTTTTAAAATGAAGTGTTTTTTTCTTTTTGACAGAACAGAGTGGACTTTATGCAGCTGATGGTGGATGCTCAGATTTCAGAGAACAAGGAGACAAATGGACAAAAAGGTAAGAAGGACAGATTTAGATACTATTAGACATATTCACTGCAGTTGGGGCTAAAATACACCAGTGCCAACAGAAGATGATAGATCCACCTGGCCTCTACAAAAAGGAAAATATGTTCTTATTAGTGATGTTTCATTATTTTCCTTAATTTTCCCCCATGACAGCAGGGGAGTCTTCTGTAGTTTACAAGTTGTTTACTGAAAAACTATCTATGGACAATCAAAATGAAGATAAATAGCACAAGGGATGACACAGATAGATGACAAAGCGCCACTCCAATCTATATGATGAATTGCAACAGGTTTTGTAAAATGAAAAATATAATCATTTTGCATTTAACTCCAGTCACATTTGTATTCATACTAGCGCCCCCTTTTTATATAAAGGATGCTACATAGAAAAACAGTTCATTTTGCATTTATGCTCAGGATACAATCTAACAGCTGACTCACAAACAGATACTTAGACATTGCTCAACATATAGCTGCCTGAATCTTACAAGTGTATTTATATATTTTTTTTACTTTTTCAAACTAAACAGATGTGATAGTATGAATAATAAGTTACCGAAGGGAAAATCAGTAGAGGAGATAAACTGTGACTTTATATATTATAGTTATATGACTATTATCTCACAATTTTGACTTTTTGTCTCACAATTATGCATTTTTTAAATGTAATTTGTAATCTTTAACCACCCCCTTTTGTACTTAAAACCCCCCCCAAAAAAACCCTTTTGTACTTTATTAGAATTGAGAAATTGTACTTTTTAACTTTTACTTAAGTAAAGGAGTTGAATCAGTACTTCTACTTTTACCAAACTATTTTTTGCACCAGTAATTGTACTTCTACTTAAACACAGAATGTGAGTACTTTGACCACCTCTTCTCAAATGTAACATTAACCCTAAAATATTATGGAATCTAGAGGGTATAAAGACTTGACTATGGATCTCTATGTGTTGCAGGGCTGACTGATCATGAGATCTTGTCTCAGGCCATGGTTTTCATCTTTGCTGGCTATGAAACCAGCAGCAGTACACTGTGCTTTCTCGCTTATAACCTGGCAACCCACCCTCACATCCAGAAGAAACTTCAAGAGGAAATTGATGAGACATTCCCAGATAAGGTTACTTGATCTTTTTTTCCCCTCTTTTTCTTAGCATGTTGTTGTACCCTACCGATGCTAATTTCATACTGCGTCTCTACAGACTGAGCCAACCTATGAAGGTGTGATGCAGATGGAGTACCTGGATATGGTGTTCAATGAATCCATGAGGCTGTACCCCATTCTAAACCGAGTGGAAAGGGTGTCAAAGGCTACTGTGGAAATAAATGGTGTGACCATCCCTAAGGGCACTGTTGTTATGGTCCCAGTTTACACTCTCCAACGTGACCCAGCTTTGTGGTCTGAGCCTGAGGTTTTCAACCCTGACAGGTACTGGAAGACACATGCAGCAAATGAAGGAAATATTCTAAAAAAATGTCATTTTCGAGCAATTTGTTGGCGCAATGTGTTTTTAGGTTCAGCAAAGAAAACAAGGATAACCTCGACCCCTACGCCTACTTACCCTTTGGAGCAGGACCAAGGAACTGCATTGGGATGCGATTTGCTCTTGTAATGATGAAGTTGGTCCTTGTGCAGATCCTTCAGAAATACAGCTTCATCACATGCAAGGAGACAATGGTGAGTAAACGTGATATATTGGCAAGTTCTGTGTATGATTAAGTTATATTTGAAGCTTCATTTATGACATTTTTTCTCTTAGATTCCAATGGAGCTCGCCATTGACGGATTTACAACACCCAAAACACCTATAAAACTGAAGCTGGAGCCCAGATAAACTGCTAGAGATTCTCCTTTCAGCCAAACAGGTTTATAAGTAGCTACGCAGTGATTGTTTTCCGTGTATTCTGATGAAAAATTATCCTAATCAAACATTTATTTTCCACTATGGATATGATTTTAAGCTTAAAACATAACACTAATTAAACTGTCACTCTATAATCTACATCTTTTTCTTTGACATCAGATCAAACACATATTTGTTGTGTATAGACATTGAAATTACGCACTTGGCTTCATCTCTTCCACACATACTTATCCTCTGGTCAAACAATTTGACTCCAACACTAATTTTACTTCCAACATGTTCTGTGCTGTGTGAAATGATCCAGTGAAAAGGAATTAACAAATTTACTTTAACACGACTTGGCCATATTAATGTTCATGTTGCCTCCAGGCACAGAATAGGGGATTAGTGAGGTGAACTAATCTACAGACCAGCATTTGGATTCAGAAGTCATTTTACAATCATTAACAGTATAAGAACAAGTGTCTTAATCATGCTACATTGAATGGATTTTTTTTGTCATATTGAGAAGTATTGAGATACTTCTTATTGGCAGGACTTCCCATAAATTATAACAAAAGTTCATGAAAATTATTTTAAGAATATTTTAAGATATGTTTGATTGTATGACAGGCCAAGGCCATGTAATTTTGCTTAGTTTGTACAAATCACGCTTTTCTATAATATACTGCCAATCGTTTCTAAAGAGTGCTTTTACAGTATTCTTATAATGTGCAAATATGCTTTGAAAGTTCTATTTTATATGCTGCATTTACTGGCCAGAAAATGCATTTGCTCACATTAAATCTCCCACTGATTATTACTGCATCTTAACTCACTTGTTGTAGGTTGGTTGCTTGATATGCTATGTACTTTGATCCTAATACCACTAAGTCACAATGAGATCCAGGTAAAAGTGCATGATAGTGGGTTGAGTGTGGAGGGAATAGGCCATGTGCATTTAATATTAATGCATTTAATAGCTGTATTTTAATTAACCATTTGTAGTTTTTCTTAATTATTACATGTATTAAAGAAATGTTAAGGTCAGTAGCTTAACAATCTGTAATGATAGCAGTGCATGTTGGTTCTCCAGTTGTTTGACCTGTCTTACACACACATTAGTTGCATAACGTCAAGAAAACACAGCAGTCACGGTGAAACAAAGAAAACTAAAGGTTAAACACTACTGCCAGGTTTTCCCCCACATTCTTTTCCCTGACTAATGGACCTGCCTTTACATGTCAAAGCATTGTTTGATGAGTGGGTGAGTGGGGATTCCTGCTATGATCATTGTTGTTGGACAAAACAGTTTGACTGTTGCACAACACTGAAAGCACTCTGTTTATACACCCCTTTACTTATTCTGCCTTCATTTTATTGATAGTCACCAAAACAAACAAATTCTACTGTTGTTTTGTCCAACTAAAACTCAAATAAACCGTGACTAAATACATCTGATTCATCATTGCAAATGTTCTAGAAATAATTGGTAACACTTTATAATACCTACACACAATTGACTATTTATTAACCATTTATTACCCATTTATAAATAGGCTGTTCATTATGTATTAACCTTTTGTTACCTATTTGTTAATATCTTGTAATACTAGTGTATTCCAAAGATAAATGTAAAATTTGATTATTTTTAAACAACAGGTGCAGTGTTTGTATATCTTCTTTACAGGTAAACAAAGAAACAGTTGTAAACACTGCACCTGTTGGTTAAAACTAATCAAATTTTACATTTACGCTAGTATGAACCTTTACAAGACATTAACAAATAGTTAATACATAATGAACAACCCATTTATAAATGGGTAATAAATGGTTAATACATAGTCAATTGTGTGTAGGTATTATGAAGTGTTACCAAATAATTTGAGAAATATAAGCTTTGATTCACTATAGTTTTCTTCCATTCTGGCTCATCTATCTACTTTTCTAACTACTGTTTAGAAACTTATCTAAGGGTGATCTGACAGTGAATAACATCAGTACCTCAACTGTTCCATCTAGTCTTCTCTGTGGTCAACACTGACCCATTTTAGGTTAGGGTTAGAGATACAATTTGTATATAGCATCACGTTTTTTTTTTGTTTTTTTTTTACTTTGTCGGGAACTTCTATAGTTCAATAAAATACAAAAATGTTTCCCAATTAAATTATGAAGTGCTCTGATTGAAATTATAACCTTTGTGTTGTTAGGGTTGGTTTCAAACCCATAAAGCAATAATTAGAGCTCAAACTGAAATCCTAAGTGCACTATAAGACAACACACTGACAGCAGCTCCTCTAACAGTCATGGGAGTCTTAGTGGATTCTCCTTTTGCCTTGTTATCCAGTATACCTGCACAAAAACAAAACAAGTATGTGAGATTAGTTCAGTTTAGACTTGGTGACCTGAAGAGTGCACATTAAGGGGTATACTGACAAAAACAGGCCCAGAGGCTCACACCAAAAATATTAAAACCAATATTTGCATTGATATGGAAGCCTAACAAGGTAACCAAGAGATGAGAAACTAATTGGATGATAGATCATTTTTTTAGTGCATTTTACACTTGCTTAAAGACATGGGTTTAAAACCAACTCGTTAACATATGCAATGGTAATAGGAAGCTAACACAAGAGAAGGTCTAATGGAATATTCAATTAAAACATATATATACTATAACATATATGCTTTTTTTTTGTACCAGATCAAAGAACGTGGTGACACATTTCATTGAACAACATACAATTAAACTCAGTAATGGCTTGAGTTTGTGACTAATTTTGTTTCCAACCAGCCAATGCAGTTACAATGAATGCATATTTGTTTTTTGTTTATCAAGGTGACTTTCAGTAATGGAACAAAACAGGTTTTCAGTTGTCATGCATCGTGGGCTGACTGTTGACTTTCAAATGATCAGTGTTATGAACTGATCAGTAGGCATGAGAATCAAGAACTGGTTCTTGTTGAGGAACGGTTCTGTGTTTATCAATTCCATGGAATTGTTTGTCAGTTTATCTGATGATTCTCTTACCAATTCCAGCCAGCATGAATTACATCATCAATAAAGAATTGAATTGTTAAACAATATCGATAATGGTATCGGAATTGTAAAAATCTTATCAATTCCTATCCCTATGGAAGATGGGACTTGTGAAGCAGGACGTGAACTGCACACACATACCTCTGTTTCTGGAATGAAATGTCACAACCTTTCCCCAGATCCTCACCAGCTTCACCTGGCCCGCACCGTGCAGCTGCAAGTCATTACGGATCTGCAACTACTTAAGCAGTGAAGCTTGCAGTTACTGGTGTGGGACCATTCAGTTTTGTCATCTCCATAACCTGGACAGTCTGTCAGTAGCCTGTTCACCATATCCTGGATATTTCATTCATCACTGCAGACTCTGGCTGATCAACCCCCTGGTTTTGTTCCTGTTTATTTTCTGTCTCTGACTTCATTTTGTTCTGTTTGTTATTAAATAATTTCTCCCTTCAACACTAAGCATCTCAGTCCTGTTCACTTCACCCCTCATGACATGAAACCCCTGTCTGTGTCAGTTACTGTAAGATGTTTGAGTGGGAGGAAGAACATCTATTGGTATGTGGATACATAATAATAATAAAAAAAGTAAACTTTGTTTATTGTTTTTTTAATATTTTAAACACAACAGTGACAACATATGCAAATATACATCATATAAATGGTATAGTGTGGAAAAGGCAAAGAAGAAAAAAGTTAATAAAAATAAAGTAAAAAAGAAGAAAGGAAAATTTATTAATTTAAAAAAGGGGGAGGGGGGAGTCATCAATTATTTGTACGTTGGGGACCATGTTTGTCACAGTACTGGAGGAAGGGGCTCCACATTTGGTGAAAATAGTCTCCTTTTTCTTTCAGCTCAAGTCTAATTTTTTTCAAGTGGACATGTTTCAAAATAAATAAAAATAAATTAAATTCTTAACCGTCAGAAAATGTGACCTGATCTACATCTAAGTCAAAAGTACAAACAAACATGACATTCTTCAACTAATATTTTCACGACATACAATAGTATTTCATAACTTCAGTGAACACAGTGGTTAAACACTCACGATGCTGCTGGAAAAAGTTAAGTGAAACATCGGCTTTGATGCACATTTTATGAGCAATTCATACAGTAAAATAAAAACCTTCAAAGGCTTCATTACTCTTCCTTGACCATTTATGTGCAGCACACAATAATCTCCTTAGTCAGGTGACATAGTCAGTTCTATTTGACCTCAATGTGCTAGGTGGTAAAAAGTCTCATTCATGCAACACACTAGTGTTATCCCATGTTTCAGTGTCAAATTGTTTCATGGATTGTTCTGCCAGTTGCTGACCTCTGGTGTAGAGTTGCAGGTGGTGCATTATCACAAGTATAGTCACATCATGGTCATAAAAACAATGGTTAAATACAGTTATGCTGTCTTCACCAGATGTTTAAACTGTTGGTTTTTACTATTGAAATAATCATTGCTTTAGTTTAGTAAACACTTTCTACAGGCTCTGCAAATATTACATTGTATATATTAATCATTTTAGTTCAGGTTCCATATATAGACCAATTTAATTTCAAGTGAGTTGGGTCAGTAAAATACTATCATAATAACCTACAAATAGTCAACTCCAAGTTTTTCTCTTTGTAAATGTGAACACTTTCATTATTGTATTTTCACTAAAACAAACTATAATTTCACAAAAAACAAGAACTAGCACACGTTGAAATGTCTAAAGTGCAAATTCACTTATATTCTGACTGTTTTTAAAGGTTTTGGATTTTTTGGTTGATCCACTGTGATCTGTAAGTTCCAATTTGCATGTGTAAATGATAAACTGAGGCATGACATTGTTAAAATTGCACTTAGTTTTCCTGATGAAGTTCCATTTGTTCATTTCATATTCTGAACCGAACTTTATCCTCATCAGGGTCACTGGGGGCCTGTCCGGGCTACAATGGGTGAAGGTGGGGTACACCCTGTATGAGTCACCAGTTCATCACAGGGCTGAACATATATAGACAATCACTCTCATATTCACACCTATGCACAATTAACCTATCAGTGCATGGGTTTGGATGGTGAGAGGAAAGCAGAGTACCTGGAGAAAACCTACACAGACACGGGAAGAACATGCAAATTCCACACAGAAAGGTCTGGTGTGAGATTGAACCTAGGACCTTTTTGTTGTGAGGCACAAGTGCTAACCACAGCACCTCCATGTTCACATTATTTATATTATTTTAAAGGATATTTTCATCACAGGAAAGTATGGAGTTGACATAATTTCTATATAACATCATTATTTTACAGCTCATGCTCATTTCAAATTTGGCTTAATGTGGCCCCTGAACTAAAATCAGTTTGGCACCCCTGATTTATATGAACTCTGTCTGGATTCTATCATGTATTTAATACCTTGTGTTTCATATTGATGCATCATTTAGTACCCATCGCTGGGTATCGCATGGTTTCATTACCTTCATTTTACTTAAGGATCCTTCATATTTTTTGTTGTATTTTAGAGTGTACTGGCCAGTTGCATCTGTGTTTCGTCAGAGGTCTGTAGCACCTCTAACTGGAAGTCCCTGCAGAGTGTGGTGACGAAAATCATCTAATCTTAACTGGGTAAGACCAAAGAAAAACTCAGAAAATCAAAGGGACCAGGAAAGCAAATGGCTGGGCCTCAGACTCTGATTGTTGGTGATAGATGTGAGAATCATATGTAGTAAACACACAAATGTACTGTCTTTTGTAGTTACGGTGTAAGATGTGAGACACAGAACAAAAGAAATCATGGATGTGCAACTGTGGAAAACCTCCCTTCGATCAAGGGGGTGGAGAGGTTTAGTAGTAGTAGACTGTTTAGCCTTAGTACCTGGTACCAGAAGCTCAGTCCCTGCTACACGCACCCACAGGTCTGCTACAGTACCACCTCTGTAAGGCATTGTCTCATGGTTTTGGACTGTGCAATACTCATATCTAGATATTTATTCCTATCTTTTTAATCAAATGTTTTTATAGTTCTATTTTTAATATGTATATTTTATTCATTGTTCCTGCTTTGCATTGAAATTTAATTTTGATGAAAAATTAAATTAATTATGACAAATGTATTTATGTTTTTATACTACTCTTATCTTATTTGTGTAATTTTTAATCAGTTTTGTTCTTATAAGTGGTTTCTGTACAATAATTCAATTTTCTATATGAAACTTATTTTACATCCTGGTTTTGTAATAACTATTAAAATATTCCACAGTTGAAGGACTTTGTCTCTGAGCGAATTTTATAACTTTGTTATGATATTATGTTACTGAAGAATTGTTGTTCCCTGGTTAGTTTTTATTTTCTCATCTACTTTTATTTCTGTAGTTTCATCCTTGGAGATGAATGAATGAATTTGTTTCATACAGTATTCTGTTCAACTTCTGGTGTGCCTTCTTAGGCAGGTATCCCTTTAAGAGATTTATTCACAGGGGACATCCTGATTAAATAAACCTTAAATAACAACAGAAAGAACATAAAGATCTAACCTGAAGCTGTTTGAGACACACAAAAATAATTCATTATTTTAAATACTAGAAGGTAAATGAAGAACACCTGATTGAGCAGTTCAAAGATCACCATGTTGTTAGGGTTCCTAACTTCCTGTTTTCACTGAATACAGTCTGACTCCACCTGTTACATAAACCAGAGGGACATGAACTCACGGGCAGTTGAAAGGAAAGCGTCACAGAGAAACAATCATGGGCTATTTTCCTGTGTTTTCCATTGAGACTTGGACAATAATCGCAATTGTCATCACTCTTATCCTAGGGTAAGTAAATACCACACACGTTAGCAGTGTCTTTGGAAATGGTACATTTACAACTTACATGTAAATAACATGTGAGGTGTAAGTATACCATGTACCATCCAGGAAGTCATAGGTGCAGTCATAGGTGCATTATTATTATTATTATTATTATTATTATTATTATTATTATTATTATTATTATTATTATTATTATTATTATTATTATTATTATTATTATTATTATTATTATTATTATTATTATTATTATTATTATTATTGTTATTGTTATTATTATTATTATTATCATCATTATTATTATTATTATCATTATTATTATTATTATATAAATAGACTTACGGCACACCATGTAATTAGTTCTGAAAAGAACTAGGAATATTTTCTCGACATTTTGAATGAAATGCTTCAACCATCTTCAGGAGAATGATGCAGAGGGGGAAAAGACTGTCATTACACACACACACACACACACACACACACACTTATCAGAACTAATTATGTGGTGTACCACAACTCTATTTATTTATTTATATATTAATTCTTCAAACAAACCTTCAAACATTATTATTATTGTTATTTAAATGTACTACAACGTGCAGTTTACTGTTTTGATGAACTTAAGTATTTGTATTAACTTATTTGTTTATTTATTATCATTTATCTGATGTTAGATTGTTGATAGAGGTAAAGAAAGAACAGCATAGATCAGCATTTTTTGTGTGTGTTTATTCTAGCTAGTATACAAGTCTGGTCAAGTCCACACAGGTGTAACAAAGGTCTGTAAGAATTTATGAGGGCTATAAATCATGTGTAATAAAAATAAATAAATTGGCTCATTAACATTGAGATTAAGGGTGAGTGTCACCTTATTGATTAGTTTGCAAAAAGTAAAAAGCATAAGACAGGCAGCATTTAAGTTATTCAGGTAACGATGCTTCTCATACAGGAGATTAGATACTAAATAAATGACTGGATTTTATATTTCTATTCTCAGATATGGATATGCTCCCTATGGATTTTTCAAGAAAATTGGCATCCAGGGACCAAAGCCTTGGCCCTTTATTGGGACATTTTTGGAGTATAAGCATGTAAGTGCCCTCCTGTTATGGACATTAAGTCACATTAACTGGGCTAAACCTGACCATTTCTCATTCCCCTCTCACTTTATTCATCAGGGTATTCACAATTTTGACACAAAGTGCTTTCAGAAGTATGGAAGGGTGTGGGGGTAAGTGAGTTATTTGACTTATAATGGTAAATAATGTGCCGTATTGTTCAGTTTATTGAAATAAAAGACCTTTTATTACTACATTAATCGTGTTTGCATTATATTAGACTCTATGATGGCAGACAGCCTGTGTTGGCTGTGATGGACACAGCAATGATCAAAACTATACTGGTTAAAGAGTGTTATTCTATTTTCACCAACAGAAGGGTAAGAAATGAGACAGTTTTTTTAGTTCTGGTCTGGTTTTTTTTTTTTTTTTTTTTTTAAGTCAATCCTCTTAGTTTAGGTTTACTCTGATGTAGGATTTTGGCATAAATGGACCTTTTCGAGATGCTGTTTCAGAAGTACATGATGAGAAGTGGAAGAGGATTCGTAGTGTACTGTCCCCTTCCTTCACCAGTGGACGACTTAAGGAGGTACAGAGCATACAGCCACTGTAACATTAAGTTATATTGTACATTTTTACATTATTAGTAACCCCAGTTCAAAAATATATTGACATTAATATAAGAAGAATATGTACTGGTTTACAGTATTATCTTTTGGCAGATGTACACAATAATGTTGCAGCACTCAAATAATCTGATCAAGAGTCTCGACAAGATGGCAGCAGCAGATGAAGTCATAGAAGTCAAAGAGTGAGTCATTATTAGGTGTTTGGATTTTTTTTCTACTGTTATTAAAAATTAAGTGTGATATTGTAATTTAATGAAATGTTATTTTTGCCTTTTCTTGTAGAGTTTTTGGGCCTTACAGTATGGATGTTGTAACCAGCACTGCCTTTAGTGTGGATGTCGATTCCATCAATCATCCTTCTGATCCTTTTGTAGCAAACATTAAAAGAATGGTCAAGTTCAACTTATTTAATCCATGGCTTGTACTTGTGGGTAGGTCAAATATTACATTGTAAACACAATTTCAGTTATATCTTTTTAAATACTAAATTAACTCACAACATCTTCTCATCTCTCATATGTTTTAGTTCTTTTTCCATTTATGGGACCAATTCTTGATAAAATGGATATATCATTCTTTCCTATTGAAGTTTATACATTCTTCAGCAACTTCCTAGTGACAATCAAAGCAGGCCGACAAAAAAATGACCATAAGGTAATTCAGAAACAACAGATGTCAGTTTCTATATTTTACATTCATAAACTTTTATCATCATTTCCATAATATATGGTTCTCAATGCATTTGACAGTGCATCACCAGGATATTTTATATTATATTTCTTCAACATATAATACTCTGTTTCATAGAATCGTGTGGACTTTATGCAGTTGATGGTGGACTCTCAGATTACAGAGGACAAGGAGACAAATGGACAAAAAGGCAAGAAACACAAACCTTAAAAGAAGTGTTTACTGCAATGTATGCAATATGTTAAATGCACTCATGGCTAAAGTAAACAAAGGGGCTATCAGAGGATGACCTGTCCCCATGGCGTGGCCTCCACAACATCAAAAGGTAGCACTTGTTGCAGTATTTATCTCTATTTTATTTCTATTTCTTAAACAGAGGGGTTGAGCCCTTTACAAATGTTTCAATTCAGATTACAAAAGTACAACCAATCTAAATCACCAATACTCACCTTTCTGTAACTCCCATAGCAATAAAAAATCTTTAACAAATAACAAACCAGTGTTGCTTTTATGTGAGTTCCCAAGTGACATTTTCTCTCTATTTAATCATTCTTAAGTGATCTGTCACCATTTATAAAATATTATCCTCTGTATTTTGCACTCTATCACTATAAATCATGTATTTTCTAAAAATGTAATTTACTGATCATAAAAATGTTCATGAAAAGTCAGATTAAAGTTGAGGAAGACTGAAGAAGAAAAAGTCACATTTTCCATAAAATCTCTCATTAATTCAACATTTCCCCAGTGTGTCCACCCACTGTCATTGATCCAACTCTGTGAGTTTCACTGGTGAATCAATGTTGTAGAACATGACAGTTTTTCTCCATTCACCACTGAACATCTAAATGGGTTATATCTGATGTTAATGAAAAGATGACAAATTGTACTTTGTACCAATTATCTACATGTATTAATAACGTTAGTGGGTCAACAAGGATTAAACAGCTAACATCAGTAGATGGTTTTGGTGGAAGGTGGACATTTGGGTCATGTCATTACATTTACTTGTCATACAAGATATTATAGTTTTAATTAGACTATATCTGTGTTGCAGGGCTGACTGATCATGAGATCGTGTCTCAGGCCATATTTTTCATCTTTGCTGGCTATGAAACCAGCAGCAGTACACTGTGCTTTCTAGCTTATAACCTGGCAACCCACCCTCACACCCAGAAAAAGCTGCAAGAGGAAATTGATGAGACATTCCCAGATAAGGTTACTTGATCTTTTTTTCCTAGCATGTTCTTATTATACACTACTAATGCTAACTTGATATTGTACTTCGCCTCTACTGTAGCTTGAGCCAACCTACGACGGTGTGATGCAGATGGAGTACCTGGATATGGCATTGAATGAATCCATGAGGCTGTACCCCATTGCAAATCGAGTAGAAAGGGTGTCAAAGGTTACTGTGGAAATAAATGGTGTGACCATCCCTAAGGACACTGTTGCTATGGTTCCAGTTTACACTCTTCACCGTGACCCAGCATTATGGCCTGAGCCTGAGGATTTCAAACCCGAGAGGTACTGGGAGAAACTCCTATCAGAAAGAAAATATAATCTGAAAATGGTCATAAGTATTTGGAGATTTGTTGACACCTGCTTGTGTTTTCAGGTTCAGCAAAGAAAACAAGGACAACCTTGACCCCTACGCCTACTTACCCTTTGGAGCAGGACCAAGGAACTGTGTTGGGATGCGATTTGCTCTTGTCATGATGAAGTTGGTTCTTGTGCAGATCCTTCAGAGATACAGCTTTGTCACATGCAAGGAGACAATAGTGAGTGAAAATGATATAGATTTTACACTTTCTGTGTATGACCAGGTTATATTTGTTTGAAATTTTGTGAATCTTCATTCATTACATTTCTTTTCGTAGATTCCAATGGAGCTCTCCAATGATGGATTTACCACACCCAAGACTCCTATAAAGCTGAAGCTGGAGCCCAGATAAATACCTGCAGATTCTCCCTTAGGCGAAATATGGTCATCTATAACCATGCAATGATTATTTAACTCAGTTTAACTATCAAATCGGTATCATGCCTCAGGCTGCACTTCTAATATTCTATTACTGTGCATATGATTAAATCTAAAAAGTTGGATTAAATCAGTAATTGCTTAGTTTACTGCTGAAAAATGGCAACAATCATAGTTGGAAAACATAAATGAATGCTTTCTGATTAGGCATTTTCTTTTGAGGCTAGGGTGTGATATGGACAAAGGTAGGAACAACAGGCTTCTGGTGTGAGAGTATAAGTTACAGCGTTGTACAATGAACACATCCTTGGCCCATTTAACATAAGCATGCAGTCTATCAGGTTTCTGGACATGTAATTCATTTAAGGTGTGTGCAAGGCCATGAAGAGACAAAGGAAAGAAAGTGAAAAGGGAACAATTAGGGCTTTAAGTTTCCACTGGTCTACTTAAGATGGTAAGGGAAAAGCATACCCCATGATGCCCCTTAAGATCATCACAGTATGACTGGTGCTTTATAAATAAAACAGAATTCAACTGATATTCTTTGGTAGTTGTTGAACAAAAACATCATTTTACTGATCTAGAACTTTGGAAACCCCCAATTCCTTTTTTTTTCTCCAGTCATTGGTCTGACATAGTAATTAATAAAATACTTAGAACTGTTTTATTTTTGACCTCCCAGTTTTAGGTTTCTATGCTCTTATTATATTTGTATTTGAGTTCTCGTGTTTTTTTTTTTTTTGTTTGTTTGTTTTTGACATACTGAATGTTCTCTAAAAACTGAAACAAAGCTCATTTGAGACGCTATGCTCATATTCAGCTAGTCATGTTGCTCAGGGCAGATTGGTTTGTCATCTGATCAGAGCACTAGACATAGATCTGAAACATGTGTTGCTTTCATTTGGTCGATAGGGGGGAATAAAACACAGCGTGAGACGATTAGGGTTTTTTTTCTCTACACTGGAGCATTGTCAAATACACCGATCTGCAAATTAAAGTAGAGGTTTACACATTTGCAGTATTTGTATGTGTAAAATTGTGTTAATACAGCTGAAGAAAAACCATATTAAATTTGAGAAAGACACAAAAGACGAGTAAATGAGCTCATTGCTAATCATATGTTTCGATGTTGTATCAAATAAACAAACTGTACAATAAAGACACGGGGACTGGACGTGAATAAACACCAACTGGACGTCCGAAACAAAGAGGTTTATCCCACATTCAGGGGAGCGCCTATGTTACCGCCCCTTAAGCACCAAACCAAATATGATTGGTCAGATTGCTACACTACGGCTCTCTGATTGGCTGAGAGCCTCGTCGTTGAAGGTCTGTTGTTCGCCCTCGCCTCAGAGCAGGAGCGTCTGTGACAGTGGACTACACTGATTCATGCTGTCGTAGAACCTCATTTCTCTTTTCTTTTTTTTATGGGGATTTGTAGGATTTTAATGCGGCCAGAAAAGAGCGCATGAAGGTAAGCTATATCTAAAAAAAAAAGAAAGAAAAAAACCCCATCTAGTTCTTGCTTCTGGGACTAATCTGTAAATATTAAAGTCCATACAGGTCTGTTCCATCTAATATTTTGGTCGTCTATGGGGCTTTGTCAGGTCTTGTTAAGTTATACTTCACCCAAAACTGAGTAATGCATATGGTTTTAGCAGCTTTGTGCACCAAAAGTATTGCGCATGCATACAAAATAGGAATGTTTGGGTTGAGGAGTGTAATGTTGAGTTGATTTTCAGGCTAATGGGTGTGAGTTCTTCTGTGATATTGATGCCGCATTGATTTTTCCATTTTCATTGCTGGCAATCTATATGGATAATGGGTAATTGGATGTTTTTGTGGTGTGTGTGTGGCACTTGGTAATTTCACTGATCAATGGCAAAGAAGGCAAATAAAGCCTGGCCCTGGTGTTAAACAAAGGCCCAGAACGGCAGGTGGATCCTCTGCTCCACTATGGTCATTTCCTTGGCTTGAACACCCTGAGCAGTCTGTCCTGTACAGTGTGCACTGTAGAAACAAGTACTTCTATGTTTCTGGGCCAAGATAAGTTTAATTCAGAGTGTGCAACATGAGAAGAGTACCACTGGTAACACGGAACAAAAAAACAAACAAAAAAAAAAAACAACAACAATGAACTGTGTATTAATGTACAAGCTCAGATTACCACATGAGGATGGGTGATACAGACATATACTGCTTTGACTCTTGTTTCAGTTTGGACATCACATCTTAGATGGATCTACAGTATCATGTGTTTTTTTTTTTACCACCTAAAATGTCAGCTGAGGGTGTAAGCCTTTAAAAATGTGAGCACTCCTGGGTGATGATTCCCATGGTGTGGCCATCTCTGGAATGCACAATAGTTTTCCATGGATACTTCAGGACTGATATTGGATGACAAACAAGGCAGGCAAGTTGGGCAACTTTGAAAGCAATTGAACTCCGTGAGAAATAAAATCAGAATACTGATAAGATCTTAATTTTGATGAGTATGTTATGTAAAAGAATAGGGTTAAGGGGTTATTGGTAATCTCACTTGCAATGCAGCCAAGGAATAAATGATTAAACCACCCTTGTTTTTATTCTCTTTCTTTTTCATTGTAATGCCTGGTACAACTAAAGGTACATTTGCCTGTATGAATATAATGATAACAACATAAATAGCTCATTAGAGTGTAATTTCAGAGCTGATATTTAATAATTTTCCACAGTTTTCTTGATCAAAATCACTCCAGTTCTTACACCAAAATTCATCGCATTGTACTGATAAAAACAATGCTTTTAGGCATTTCATGTTTCCTTTTCTGTCTCTTTTAGTCACATGATACACAGGAGTTAGTATTTCACTACATTACCATTGGTTTTAATGACCTTTGATGGTCTAATAATTTTTTAAATATTTTTTCCTGTGATTACATATTATGCATTTCACTGGTAAATCACAACTGATTCACACTTGCTGCTGTACACAGAATGTGCGGCGAGCCACAGAATGCACAGAGGAATTTGTGAAAGACACAGTGAATGTTCTGGGCCACTGCAGATAGAAAGTAAACAGTACACTTGAGATTCAACTTTTGTTGGCAATGAAAAGGAAAGGCAAGATATTAAGCAGACAAGTGACTAATAAGAGGAAAAAACTGAGTAAATGACTGGATTAGGTCCTTCTGTAGCACAAAGCAATAGTAGGTTTAACCCATATACTGTACATTAATGTGTGTTTATCCCTCCACTACAGTAGCACCAATATGTGATAGCAAGCAGCATTCAAGCAACTTTGACACTTAATGTCAGTGTGTGCTTTAATTTGACACCCATCTGTAGGTTTTGAAGCCAATTTACAGTGTGACATCCTACTCTGAGCTTCTCTTCCTTGTGTCATGTCATTTATTTATGGAGTATGAGAGAAAATAATGTGAGGTGCCAGAGACAGACTGATTATTATTGCTTATGCTTCACAGCTTACACATACTGTGTCAAACTCATGATTAACACTCAATGCTGTGATGCACTATAACAAGATAGTGATTATAATATTAAATGTGCCTTCATCTTTATTCCAAAACATGAAGTCAGTCATGAAATCAGTGTTTTGACTTCCTGGTAATTCTGAGGGTGATGATGTCAACTTTATGTTGTGAATTGTGTCTGAACCCCATGACTAGACTGGATGTGGATGATGATTCATAGGATACAGTGTACAGAGCACAGAAAAAGTCTGTCTTCACAATCATATGTGCTGTAAAAGTTTAACATATGCACAAGAAGTACCAAATTTTGGTATTCGGAGCAGAGCAGACGTTCCACACTGGACAGTTATGCCTGAATAGACAACTGTCCTCAGTTCCTCAGCAACTTAATATGCACATATGCTAATTACTTCCTGTTTATAACCCTGTGCACAACCCAGTGAGGCCACAGATGGGAACCCAAGTCCTATCTTATATCAACTCTGATAAACTGCATTGAAACACATGCGTATTTCTATAACCCAGAGGGTTTTTAAAAAGAATAATTGTGTCAGTAGATCATCCAGATTGCATTATGTGTCATAGTTTCTGTTAAATTTTGTAAAAACACCATTTAATAAGCCACATATTGTATCATAATTCTGTGACTACACCTGCAAAATAATCGTTCTGGTCTTTTTCTATAGGAGAAGATGAATGTGGAGGCTCTGAGCAGAGCAGAGCTGTTGACTCTCCTCAGTATCCTGGAGGGAGAACTGGAGGCCCAGGATGTAGTCATTCATGCCCTCCGGGTAAGTTGGCCAATACATCTGGAAGACACAAATCCCCGGATTGGCTCTGTCATGTAAATGAACGGCATCTCACCTTAATTAAGATCCTGCTGCCTACTTTATTATCCTCCACTACAGTAGCTCCATTATGTTATAATAAATTACATTATATTATCCTCAATTTCCTGAGTGCTCTGACCAAAGGATCAATAAAGTCCTACTTAATCTAATTTAATTATTCCAGAATCCAGGAAGTGAACTGACAAGGATTTGTAATATACTGTTACCCATAAAGTTGAAATACACTTTTCAGACACATTCCTCTTTTTTTCCCTCCTACTTATACACATCAGTAATCACCTTTGACCAGATACAGTGATTACATACTGAGTTATACTTAATCTACCAAGAGTATATCATATTGTCACAAAAAGAGAAGAGGTATAGATATTCTATTGCAGATTTATGTCCAATGGTGTAATTATTATTATAGTAAAACCGTGGTACTGCATATGAACTGAAAACTGTAATTGTAGGTATCCTAAAGACATTATAAAACACAAAATGCATCCTTGTCAGCATTAAATCTCCCCAAAAGGATGTGAGCTACCAGGGAGAAGTGTGTAAACAGGAAAAGGACCAAACAGACAATGGTAAAAGGAATGGTTTCCAAGGCCATTCATTCCAATAAAACATCAATATCACTACTGGTCACACTCGACGTTGGCCATGTTATCCATACATGCTTTTAAATGTACTTTATTTTATTACATTTTTTAGAAAAAATTTATATGTATAAAAATTTTTAGTATTTTTTTTAACATTCCACAATGATTAATCTGGTATTCATAGATACACAAATTATATATTTTTGTTTCAGTTGTTTTAAGTGACCAGCAGTGTGCACAATTACAATTATATACAATTATATTCCAAATAAATGAAATGAAATGAAACTGAAATGAGAAAAATAATTTTGCCTACAGCAAAGCAGCAGAACTGTAGTTTAATACTGTTATTTAATACCTCGGATACATATCTTAACCTCTGCTTTAGGTTCTAGCTTCTCACAAGTCACTTTCTAACAGCTGGAATGGAAACGGAATACACCAAGCTATTAAGACAATCAGGCAATGTTTCATGCCTTCATTTTAACGGCAATTAATATTTTTTTCTCACGGGTGTCCGGTCTAACTTTTGCGTGTTTTGGGGACAGCTTACATCACTCTAGGGCACAGTGTGAACAGCTGCTAAAGGCAAACAAGCTCACAATGCAGATGTTAAACCTTTGAAAACCATTTCTATCCAAAGCAACCATGACTTATTTCCCTCTTCTTCTAATAACCCTCAGTTCTGTCCAGCTTGTCCTGCTTATACATATACAAGCAGCACACAAAGGAACTCCATGCTGGTATGTGCTGTTCAAGACTAGTCTAGTAGGTTGTTTTTCAGACATACTTTTCACTGAATGTGTGAAATAGTGACTGACATAGTTTAAGCAATCGTCAATGTCTTACAGTTGCTGAAAAAAAAACAAATTAGACCATCAAAAATCATCAAAAACAATGGTGATGCATTGAAGTACTATCTCCTGTGTGTACCATATGACTACAACAGATATAAAAGAAACATGGAATACCTAAAAGCACTGATTTTGTCAGTACAATGACATAGACACTGATGTGAGAACTGAAGTGATTTTGGTTATTATTAAGAAAACCATAGAAAATAGGAATATATCAGGTCTGAATTTACATCCCTATGAGATACTTTGTTGTTATAATTATATTTGTCCAAACAAATGTACCTTTAGTTTTTATCAGGCATTAAAATGAAGAAAACAAGAGTGATTTAAAGAGGTGCTTTTGTAACTACATCAGCTCAGATGTGGCAATTGTCCAGTTGGAACACACGCAGGGTTTGACCCTAAACTCAGTACACATGCAAACCCTCTGGACAAATGTACAGCCGCCTTGGAGTCTGGCCTTATTTTCTTGCTTTACTGATTTTGTTCCCTCTCCCCCATTTCCTCCTCTTGACTTCCTCACATACAGCTACATTATGGGGGGTCTTTCATGTTTGACCATGGCCCGTGCCCTATCTGCCCACTCACTCTTGTGGTCTCTAGTGGGACAGTTAGAGGCTGTAGTGTTTATGGCGGAGAGGAAAGCAGGAGGCTCAAATCACTCACTTCCCTTGTTCCCACTCGGGGCCTATATACCTTTTTTTTTTTTTTTAATGACCAGGCCATGTTAGGGATGATTGTGTGTACACATGTGGCTGCAAGGGAGGAGGGGGTGTCACTGGGTGGTAGCAAGCTATCACAAAAGTAATCTGTGCCAGTGCAATAATCTTTCCTTGTCTTTTATGTGTGTTTATTCATATATTGTGATTTTGCTTAAGATTACACAAAAAGATAAAAGTCCAATAGTATTTTTTCTGTTGTTCCCTGTGTTTCTACCAAATAACAGTGTGTGCCAGTAATGTTTACTTGCATATGAGGGTGATTGAAGAATGCAAAAAAGCCTCTTAAATCCTCTACTGTTTTTTTTCCAACATTAAATATTTTCCCCCGCTCTGCAGCGAGTACTTGGGATGCCTGTAAGCTGCTGTGGACAACCACATTCAGGCTTTTTTTTAACCCTTTCTTTACCTGCAACCGGTGAAAACCTGGAATTTTGTTTGCTTTTTCATGAAGATGGCGTCACCAGTAAGACATGTCTGCACAGATTGTTGATTGGGTTTCAGGTTCTCATCACCAAGGATACACATAAGCAGTTTTACTGGAGGGTACATTCTTGAGAACATGACATCAAAAACAGGTCCTGTCATCCTGCAGGAGTGGCATCTTTTGAGTTGATGATTGGCAAGAGAACAAATGTTATCTTCTTTCTGTCAGGCATAAATTGCATTGATTCAGACATTCAACTACACGTAGCCTTCAGTTGTTTATAACACAAAGTAATCATATGTCAAAAATCTAGTTCTAATGATGGACTACAGCACCTGCACTGAAAATATGTGGCTATAGGGCTGAATGATTTTAAGAAATAATTTCATTTAGATTTTTCCGGCAGTTATTGCTATTTCGATTTCATTCACATTTTTCTTCAGATCAAGTTTCAGTCGTTGGCAACATTTGCTAAAATCACAGAAACTGACATAATACAATTTAAACAATACATGTCTTAGCAGGCCATGATTTACTGACAGATGAAGCAAGAAAGAGGAGGGAAAAGGAGAAAGAAGGAAAAAAGTAGAAAAAGAAAACAAAAAGAAAAAGGAAGGAAAAAGGAGGGGAGGAGAAAAAATAGTGAAAAAAGGAAGAAAAAAAAGGGAAAGGGAAAAGGAAAAGGGGAATGTAACAAAAAAGGGAGAAAAGAAGAAGAAAGGAGAGAAAAAAGGGGAAAAAAACTAAACAAAAAAAGGAAAAGGGGGTGCAAAAAGGAAGAGAAAAAAAGAAGAGAAAAAGAGGGAAGTAAAAAAAAAAATTAAGAAAAAAGGGAAAAATGAACAGTTAAAAAAGAAGAAAAAGTAAAAACAGAAGGTGTTCATTTGGTCATATATTAGTTTAACTGTCACTATTTATATTGTCTAATTGTAATTAAAGAAGATTTTCTGATATTTGTTTTCATTTGACAAAGAAAAAAAAAAGTATGGGCTCCAAATATTGGCTTAGAAACATCCACGGTGTGTATCGCTCATCAGTTAAGGATGATGGATGGATGATGTTGGGCTGATCATGAGTAAAATATTTAATGAAAAACTAAATTAGGAGAGCTGCAAAAAAAAAAAACAAAAAAAAAAACAGCTTTG
Organism: Siphamia tubifer; assembly: GCA_020466265.1. Lineage (NCBI taxonomy): Eukaryota > Metazoa > Chordata > Actinopteri > Kurtiformes > Apogonidae > Siphamia > Siphamia tubifer. The sequence continues at coordinate 21,069,063 of CM035789.1, forward strand.
ATAATCCTGAAATTGTAATTTGTGAAATTGCAATTTTCAATCCAGCCTTACGTGGCTATACTGTAATAGTGACTTAAATGTCTCTTAACTCCTAATATGTGCTTGTGTCATGACTAAGGAACCAGATCACTATTTGACAAAGGATTGTGGTGTTTATGTTTACCTAAACTGTTCAGATTTCTGTGATCAAAACAGTGTAGTCATTCTCAGCAGGGCCTGTTTTGTTTTACCTATGATATCATATCCTGTAATCCTAAAATGCTTTGTCTATTTTTGTAGGGTGACATGGTTTCCTGACTCCATAAACAATAGAGCCCTGGCAAGAGTGCACTGCTGCGATAAGATTGTATATTATGTTACTCTACAAGAGATCATTGCCCTGTATGGACATGTTGTCAAGATTAGGACAAAATTAGATTGAAAAAAAAAAATGCAGAAACCTCATATATGGTGCCCTTAAAATAAAAGTAATATCTAGTGTAACACTGTGATACATACATGCAGTAGTGTGTGATGACAGTGGATGTCTTCCATAGCAACAGCTTGAACCAGGGGCCTGACAGAGTAAAGCTCCTTGACCTGAAAAACAATACTGAAGCACCTGCAGCTTCTTTGTTGCTTTTACTGAAACATTACCACAGAGACTAAGTGCTGGAAGCTTCTGCTTTTTACTAGACTCTGGTCAAAAGAAATAGGGCCATATCTGTAATGGTAAAGAATTCCACCCATGACTGTTTGCTCTCAACAAAATATTTGGGCACTATAATAACATCATTTTTAAAGTCAGGATAAAAAAAAACAAACAAGAGTGGACCCAATATTCCGCTAAAGAATTGGAAGTAATAGCTCCTGGATTGCTAAGCACCACCTCCTCCTTAATTGGAAATCCACAACAGCTCCTTCCAGTACACAAATGATTCAAGAGGCAATGTCCTTTTTTAAAAGTTAAGAAAATTAGATACTCATGAAGGGGAAACTTGAACAAATTTTATAATAAAGGGCAACCATTCATGAATTTGTTTGCATAATGTAATATGTAACCCCCTCCCCCCTTTTACATTTGTTTTTCTAAAATTAATATTATTGTTATTATTATTATTATATATTTCCATTTTTATCATTTATTTCTAATTTTATTAAATTTTTCTTATTGATTGTTCTTAAAATATGCATGGGTGTATTCAAACATGTAAAGCTGACACCAGTGTACCTTGATATACAGTAAGTGTCTGTACTTTTGTATTCACATCAATAAAAAAATATGAAACTGAAAAAACAAACAGAGCAGTCTGTGATAATAAAAAAAAAATCACAGTTTTCTCAGTGACAACCACACAAACCAGACAACCAAAGGTTATCATTGAATCTCCAAGTCAAATGTTATGTGCCTAATAACATATTTTGCCTTCCTGACTAAAGGGTGAGGGCACCTGCTTCCAGGTTTCGTCACTAACCACAGATGATAACATGAGACAGTTAAACATTACTTGGAAGTTGTCTTATTGCATGGTCTGTAAAGTAAAGTGCGGTTTATTTGCCGTCTGCCCAGTTATCTCAGTGCCATCTGTGGTTAATGTGTGGGTGGGAGGTGTGGAGGATACAGTTTAAGCCTTAAGCACACACCTTAGCTTACACTTCAAAAAGCATTTTCAACCTGCCCCCCTCCTGCCGCCCCCACTCTCTCTCTACTTCCCTGCTCTTGTCGGAGGTAGAAAACAACATAGTTTCTCTCTGAACACAAATATGTCGTGGGTTTAAATAACCTATACAAGTTTGCCAAGTCTATTTTTATGCAATGCTACTTATTAATAGTAGCAAAGTAAGTATGTAGCATTTCCTTTCCCTATTATCTGTGTAAATATATGAAAACAGCTGCAACAAACCTTTTTAGGGATGTATCAGCAGCAGGATTCTGCACCAGTTTTGCCACATTTTTAGCTGTGCTTGATGGTACAAAGTTAAACGTGGCACTGGAGGACATTACATACTGGTGCCTGCAGTGGTTTCGGCTGTTTCCTGTGCACCACCTCAATGGAGTGGAATAAAACTTCCATGGTATTCTTTACAGTCAAACCCAAGGAAGACAACACTGCAGAATTAGATCCAGTCATAGTGTTGTTTAGTTAATGATTATGTTGTCGCATGACACTACATTGTTGATTCTCAGCCAAAACACAAAGGCGTATGTGCTGTTCAGATGGTAGATGATAGAAGGAGAGAAATGCTTTTGTCCCAGTTTAATGCATGGGTGTTGTGTAGAGTTTGTCTCAGAGGAATAAATAATGGAATCAGGGTTAACCAGCACTACTTATTCAGGTGTGACAAGCTGACAGGCCCATTGATTCACTGGCTATGTCATCTTCCTCATTAAATAACACAGAGTAGTAGTCGTCCCATCTTCAAAAGAAAAAAAAAAACCTTAATAAAATAAATGTAGGTCAGGGAGAGAAATCTGAATGGGATCTAACACTGCAGGGTTTACGGCTGACCTACTGCCTTCCTTTGTGCTCCTTGTTCTTTTGTTTAATGTGAATCATCTTCAGCCTGGATGATTTTTTTTTCTTGTCTCTTTTGTGCAATTACTTAACACCTGCTTGTACAGAAAGTTTATACTTTACGTTAAACAAACTCCTGTCGATGTGAACTGGAAAACAACTAGAGTCACATAATAAGTTTTTTTTTTTTTTTTTTTTTTTTTTATAATGTTTCATATAGAAATTAACCTGTCCCAACAAGAATCCTGATGTATTGTTCTTTCTTTCTTTTGTTGCTGTGGACAAGACTCTTTAAGTTTTAGTTGCATGAAAGAGGCTTTTCTTATTTGACAGGTCTGGTCCTGCTGTCCCTTTGTTTCTGTGTGTGTGTGTGTGTGTGTGTGTGTCTGTCTATAACTGTCAAGCTACTGAGATGCAAACTAATTCACCAGGAATGCGTACATTTCCCATAGCCCCCACTGCAAAGCTTTTGGACTTGAGACGTTACCCTGGAGACAGCTGTTTATGCTAAGAACCTTATGCAGCGTGGTGGAGATAGTCTCAGTCAAGGATACCCACTGTACACTTCACACACACATACATACACATGCTTATCAATGCTTCCTTTTTTTTTTTTTTTTTTTTTGGCACTTCTTCCTTTCAGCCACAGCATTATTTAGAATTGAGCCTAACAGCTAAATGTGTATTTGTAACAGGAGATATGAACCTGATCAAGTGTTGTCCCTGCCAGCTGCTGGGTTCATTGTGTGACGGTCATTATAGAGGGCTCATGATAGAAACATTACTCCCTGCCTCTTTTCAGCTCACACAAGGGCATGATTGTGCCTTAGAGCTGCAGGTAACCCACTGACAGAGCACTTAACCAGGTGAAAAGAGTCAGGTTGTCTTTCACAACTCATTTCAGCTGCAGGAACTCATTAGAAAGTAGATGCTGTTGAAGTAAAAGATTTGGACAAAATATTTACAGGTACTCATATATATATATATTTATGGTAAATTCTAAAAGCCAACTGTAATAGTAAACAGTCACAGTGTTAGAAAATGTGTTCCTACAGCTTAGTTGCAGAGAAACTCTTAAGGAATCACTGAGGGTTTGTAGCAGAGATGGTTTACTTGTTGTTCCCTCTCATAAAGGAAACCACACTCTGTCATTATGATCAGGGCTATCCCAAGAAAACCATGTGAGCTCAGGCCCTGGGCGAGGACTGCGACACACACACACACACGCACACACACACACATACACACACTGTCCAATCTCAGCCCAGCCTTTAATGGTCTGTTTAAATGGTTATTTAACTCCTGAAACTGCACTACTGTCTCCACAGCTACAAAAAAAAAAAAAACCTACACACCATAGCTTACACACAAAATCACTTTTCCAAATACTTCCAAGGAAGAAGAGAGACATAGCTAGCTGTACAATTGTACCCACTCTCATATTGAAGCCTTCTGGGTCAGACACTGAGACAATGCCTGAAACCGAAGGCATTGAGACAGTGTCTTTGTGTGAGTCCTGTAATCTCTTCACTGAGGGTCACATTCTTTGTTCCTTCATAGAAAGAGCCTCCTTACTGATGCCCTTAGGGTTTGCACATGTGTATGTGTGTGTGTTTGTGTGCACAGTTTAAGAGGGTGTGAGAAACAGAGGATGACAGAAAGGCGGAAGTGAAGAGAGGCATTTTCTGAGAAATGATGAACATTCAGAGGAATGCAGTGCCATGCATGTTTGGGCAGGGGCCGAGGGGGGCCAGAGGGCTGGGGTATCAGTTGAGGACTGCATGAGGGGAGACAGTGATGAGTTTCACAAGGGAATGTGGAATAGATTCACTGGCATGTGCTTACATCACCAGCGCTTCCAGCTGACCCCACGTGCCGCTGGCATTCAGCCTTATATACCCAGGCTTATGCACTGTATGTAGCTAATGAGACCTGCTGATATCAGGGTGACTCTGGGTAACTGGGTCTTGGTACATTGTGTCAAATCATCTCTCAATATAGAATGCTTAATAACTTCTGATCAATTAGTCTTCCCAATCCACAATAAAGTTTATCGTCTTTTCATGGTCATCAGATATGACCCATTTGGATGTTCAGAGGCTCCATAGTGACCATGGAAACACCGTCATCTTCTACAATATTGCTTCACCAGCGAAACCCATTGGGTTTGATAAATGACAGTGGATGGAGACGCTGGGTTTATGTTCAGTTAATGAAAGATTTTGTTGAAAAAGTCACATTTTCTTCATTTATCTATGACAATCATCTATAACCTGAGCTTTATCTACATGATCAGTGACTCGAATATGGGAAAATACCTGAAGAAATGCAAAATACAGAGGAGAATATTATAATAAATAGTGATAAATTACTTGATAAATGTTAAATACAGTGAACATTTCTTTTTTGAACTGCTGGAAAAGTAACAGTAGATCTTTATGGGTTAATTTATTTGTCACAAAAACAGTTTCACTCACTTAAATTTGACTCATTTGAGGTAAAGAGAAATTACATTTGCTGCTGGTGTAAAGTCTGCACTTCTGGATCATGTATGAAATCCTATTAAAGCTATAATTAAACCACTTCATTAGAAATGGCTCTATATGTGTCAAATTTCGTGGCCCGGTCCTTCACCTCTGGACGTCCCTTGGGAGGAATTAACATCTGCCCCTGGTGGGGGTTGGACAGCCGTGCCCCTCACCTCTTTGTGTTTGGGTTGAGAGGAAGGACCATCTGCTTGTGTTCACGCTGACAATAACATCACTCCACGGAGATTTCCTGCACACACACACACACACACACACACACACACAGTTTTCTCTGTCATTCAGTGGGTATGGTATGGCCTTATGAATATGTTTCTGATGAGTTAACGTGTGTTTTTGGTACTGCCAATAGAGCCGCCATCTTATCTTCTTTGACACATTTTCCTGTGTTGTTAAGTAGAGTAGATACATGATTCCGTCAGATCCATTTAAAAGTGTATTTTCTGCTCAGTCAGGAGTCACTGAATATTCTCTGTTTGTAAAATATATTTTCCTCTTGTAGCTTACAACCAGAAATTTAAAGCACATTCTCCTTTTTATTTAGCTTGACATTTCCTCTTAACAGTTTTGTCAACGACAAAGGTTCCACTTGGAATAAGAAAAAATAAATAAATAAACAAAACTGTACTGAAAATAAAACTAATAATGAAAATTGTAAACTTAAATGAAAATGAAAATGTCTGATGTCAAAAATATTATATTAAAACTAAAACACAAACTATGAATCCAGGTAAAATCAATAATATTTCAACATTCAGTTTTTGACTTGATGAACAAGAAGAGAGAGAAATATATATTTTTTTTAATTATATTTGATTCAATGTATATGTTCTCCGTACCTTTATTATATTTTACTTTTTTTTGTATCAATCAAAGGTTATACCTTAAAATTTAAACTATATCTCAATATAAAATTAAAAAAACAACTACAATTATGAATCTTCATTTATTTGTGGGTTAAAAATGCATTTCTTCACTGCTATACGCAACTTTAAAGCCAAGGGTTAAAAGTTAACCCATAAAGACCCAAACATCCACTGGTAACCAAAACTATCTAACCATATAAACTGTTTATTACCTGTTGAGTCACTAATACTGTGATTACATATAAATATTTTATGTAAAATCTAGTTTGTCTTCGTTTCATCTTCATCAGATAGGACCTATTTGGACGTTCAGAGCCTCCATAGTGAACATGGTATCACTGTCATCTACTGCAACATTTATTCACTGGTAAAAATCTATGGAGATGGGTCATTGACAGTAAATGCTCACACTTTTTTTTTTTTTTACGATCAATTAATGGTAGATTTTACAGAAATATACACTTTTTCTTCAGTTGTCTTTGTTTCTGATAGAATAACCCTCAACTGTAATCTGAGTTTTAATGACCATTTACATGATCTGTGAATTAAATATAGGAAAAAACAAAAAAAAAATACAGAAGCTAAATACAATAAATACTGATAAAATCACCTAAGAAATGTTTAATATAGGGAAAAATGTATTCCACAAAAGTAGCACTCAGTTTTTAAATATTAATGTATATTATTTGTTTTGTGTGTAGGCCCAGCACAGAGATGCATTCGTCCAAGAGCGCTACGGTCAATATGACCTCAGTGATCCTTTCCTGGCTCTGCAAAGGGACAATGAATCAGCGGAGCGCCAGAACAGCCTCAGCCAGCCTCACACTCACCTGCAGGGACGGGCAGTGGGTCCAAACCCTCTAGCTGTGCTTAAGCTGGTCATGGCTCACTGCAAGAAGATGCAGGAGAGGATGATGGGACAGTTGGCAGCCGCTGAGAGCAGACACAGGCGGGTAAGAGTCACTACTTTCATAGTCATAAACACACACACACAGTCACATTATGATGTCCAGCTCATTCGCCTGAAGTCTAGATGTGTGTATGTGTGTGAGACAGTGCTGCAACCACACGACTATCAAGCTACTGTCACATTGGGGCTCATACTTCTCTGCACAATAGGCTTGTTGTACTTGTGTATCAATTTGTCTACATGTTTCTGCCACTGTAGACATGGCTTGGGGGAGTGTGGCAAGCACGCAGCCGCACCCAAGGCTTAGAGGATTGATATGGAGCTCAGGAAAGTTCAAAGTCTGGGATGGGAGTGTGATGCGTTGGAGTAAATCCATCTGAATGAACCTCAATTGAGGAAGCTATTGAAAACTGTTAAAACACATTGATCGACGCAGTAATGAAACCACATATGCTTTTAGGGGGTGTTTTATGTTGCCTTTACCAAAAATTAACAACTTAAATAATGGTACAGTGTGTATGGGTGTGTTAATCTGGAATAACCGACCACCATATCTACAGTTTTACTGTAACCCATAAAGATGCAAATATCTTCCATCTACCAAAATTATCACTGATCTAAACTGTTGCTCTACTGATCCTATCAATACATGTAAATAATTGGTGTAAAACACAGTTATTCGTCTTTTTATGGTCATTCGATATGACCCATTTGGATAGTCAGAGGCTCCAGAGTGAACATGGAAACACTGTCATCTTCTACAAGATTCATTCCCCATTAAACAACTGAAACTGGATTAATGACAGAGAGTAAATTTATGTTCAATTTGTGATACATTTAGCTAAAAAAAAGGAATTTTTTTTCGTAAATTTTGGTATAATAATCCTAAACTTTATTCTGAGCTTTTATGAATAGCTACATGTTTAGTTTAGTTTATTTCACACTTTAAAAGATAAGATGTATGATACATTAAATGTAGGAAAATACCTGATTTTCAGAAAATACAGAAGATAATATTACAATAAAATGGCATGAAAATCATTTAAGAATGGGTAACTATTTGGGAACTCTATCAAATGTCACACTGGGTTCTTATGCATTAAAGAAAAATAAGAAGATTCCACAAAGATAAAGAAAATATGTATCTGGAAAAATATTGTTCCCAGTCAAGGCAACTGTATAATGTGAAAAAGCCAAAACCTTGACTTACTGGGTCCCAGGAATATAACTCAGTTTAGAAGCAAAAAAAAAAACAGAATGGCCTGTTTTTCAAGAAGAAAAATAGTTCAAGCTATGATGGTCATGATGGAAATATATAAATTAAAACTATAAATTATAGTTTTTATTGGTTACTGTCAATAATGAAATTAATGTCTTGTTTAATTTTTTTTCTAACTGTATTTGGACTAAATATTGCATGTTTTCATTCTGTCAGTTGTTGTCAGTGATCTTTGAATGTCTTGCTTATTTTTATGTTGATCCCAGAAAGAACAGTTGTTACCGTAGTAATAACTAATGGTGAGCCTATGTAAATAGATACAATAAACACTGTATTCCACAGAATGTTCTATTATGTAAATGATAAATACAGTTAGAAAATACATAATGGCAACACATGATTGTTAATCACTCAAAGCATGAAAATATGTAAAACTCCTGAGCTTGATAAAGACATTTTATGTATCATGTCATCTTGTTTTATTTGGCTGCATATTTCACAGATGATAGCTGATCTGGAGGAGGAAAAACAGCGTCATGCTCAGTGTTCTGCCAAAAATGATGATGATGTCACTTTCATGTTGCAAAGAGAAAGAGACAATCTGCTGCAACAGGTATGACTGACATGAAAAGAGATGATGATCAAAATAATGCAAAGTGTTCCATTTATGTTATTGAATGTATTAGTATGTGCACAGTAGTGAGGATAGAAGGCTGACAGCAAACACCAGTGCTTAGAGTTCTACTGGGTGAAAGATCAGCACATGTGGTAGAAGAACATTTTTTCCTTTTATTATGCCTCTGTGCCAACCACAGCTATGGCCAGAGGCGTTAATTTTTTCTGGGTTGTCCGTCCCATTTTTGTGGATGCAATATCTCAGGAATGTTATGAGGGAATTTAATTAAATTTGGCACTTGGAGTCACAGATGAAATCATTAGGGTTTTCTGGTCAGACGTCAGAACGACAAGGTCACTGTGGCTCAATTAGGATTAGGATAGAACTACGACATTTGGGGCCAGACTTACAGTCCTTTTTTTTTTTTGCACTACTCTCATTTGCCATTAAAACCACTGTTGTGATTCCATTAGAAAGTGCACATTTTGGAGAGGAGGGAATTTAAATGAGTGTGTAACATAATTTACATGATTTGTTAACATTATTATTGATGTTGTTGATTTAAGTCAATTCTACCATTATTTTACACCCCCAAAAAAGCACCTCTTAATCCACTTGCTGTGACTTGACTGTCATATTTATGGACCAATGAGAGTATTCACAGAAAAGAGAACTTAATCTGTACTCTGTTCATTTATTTCTAAAGACAGATAAAGATGTTAATGGCAAAACACACACACGTCTCATCATCTGAACCTGCTTTATCCTCACTAGGGTCACTGGGGTCACTGGGGGCCTAATCCAGCTACAATGGGCGAAGGAGGGGTACACTCTGTATGTGACGACAGTTCATCTCAGGGCTGAACATATATAGACAAACAATCACTCTCACATTCACACCTATGGACAATTTCGATTAACCTATTAACCTATCAGTGCATGTGTTTGGATGGTGGGAGGAAACCGGAGTACCTGGAGAAAACCCACACAGACATGAGGAGAACATGCAAACTCCACACAGAAAGGTCTGGTATGGGATTCGAACCAGGGTCCTTCTTGCTGTGAGGCAAGACTGCTACCCACTACACCACTGTGCCACCCTATATAAGAACTATTCAGCTCATTAACAATTGAATGTAATTTCCATGTTTTTCCCCCTTGGTTTCTGCAATTGATACAAATAATGCACATTTCCTCAGTATTATAAAGTAAAAACAACTAAACAAAAACAATAGCCTACACATCATATTGAAGAAATATAGACTCTGGTTTTATGATACATTAAAAAAGTACTGGAACCCTAAAAATGATATTTCTCTGCGTGTCTACAGCACTGTCTTGTTTAATTTCCTCTGTTAAATAAACTTCCGCCTTCTGTATTACAAATGTGATACTGATCCCTCAGTGCAAACAAGGTGGACATTACCATTTTCAAGCATTTAACTAATTATTTTAGGTTAAGCTACATTTATCTACTAATCCTACCAGTTCTTTTGCAGAAAACTCCCTCTGCTTCCTGTCCTTGCTCTGTTGTTCTTTCATGAGACAGAAGCACACACAAAAAAGCTTACAACTCCACCTGTTTAGTCAATAGTACAACTATGCCTTAATCAGGTATGTCTGTGTATTCTGGCTTTGTTCACTGTCACTTGTATTTGTAAAGTAGCAGAAAGTCATTATTGAAATTAATAAGCTGCATCAATTTTGTACTATTTGCAGATTGTCAATGATAATAGGCCATTCCCTTCCGCATTGTTTCTGGATTGTAGCCTCACACATTTTACAGCTTTAGTAAACCTGGCACTTGAAGTTCAGAAGGTCAAAGGTCAACACTGTGTCATTAATAAACATCGTAACTCAGAAACAGAAGGGAAGAATGTGACCATATTTCACATTCTGTTGGATATGGAATTGGTGACACGAATCTTTAACATCCACATTTTATAATTCATAGCAGCCATATTGGAAGTATTATCTACGGTCATGGCTCTATCTTTGCATTCCATCACAAACAGCTTTATTGACCAAACATTGGGATGGTTTGTCTGAATTTCACTGTGTGTGGACAGACATGGATGTAAATTGACTCTTTACTGCTTGGTGATGGAATTCAACCTTTAGGCAGTAACTCTAGCATACCTGCCTGCTGTGATTTAAAACCCAGAGTAAGAGTAGGGAAGCATCAGTAGACGTGCATTGTGTGACTCAGCAGGGAGGAGAGGGCTCGGCCTGTGAAAGTACGTAACTCACATGAACCGCGTGCACAAGTACAGGGCTGTTCCATAGGAAACAGAGGAGGAAAAGTCCATTGTTCAGTTGTCCAGCAGCCATGGGGCGTTATGGCCTCAGGAAATGTGAGATAATGGATGTCCATGACTAATGTAAGGTCAGCCCGCGCACACACACTGTGAACACTCCATGAAGCACTATACAAACTTTGTGCAGGGGCCTTATGTAAGAGAGTCTTCCTGAGTGTCTCCCAGCCTTCCTCAAGCTTTCCTGCTTGTGTTGTTGTGGTACACTAATCACACACACACCCACCAAACTGCATTTCATCACCTCCCATTTCCATCTATCAAAGCCTTTTAAGCAGCGTATTTTCCCTGTAATAGCCCCATGACAAGGAGACTTTTCCCATAAGCAAGCAAATAATTCTTTAAGATGACAGAAGGAACAACTGCTTCCTTGCTGAGTAATTTTTTTTTCTTTATTATTTATGATCCATGTGGATTTCTGTAAATATATATATATAATATGTGTGTGTTCATACGTGCATGTTTTTTTGTTTTTTTTGGGAAAATCCAAGGACTTTTACAAGCAACTCATAGGAAACGTTGCCAAAATTACAGACTATAATTTAAATCAAACTGTTTTCCAACCAGTATCTTACTTTAAATGTGCTGTTGAAATGGAAAATCAATGAGGTGAGATGCTGTACCACATCCAGAATATACCCAACATTTGTTTGTATATAGCTGGGATAGGCTCCAAAACTCCATGACCTTCTCAAGGACAAAATTGTTCAGAAGATGAATGAATAATAGATGACATTTTGTACCATACAATTTCTATGTAATTAGTGTATATTATTTTTTGTTAATTTGAGCCTTTATATCTAGTGTAGACTTATATTAGATTGTTGTTGGATTCATCTGATGATTTACTACCAGCTTATACAGGTATAGTTTTCAATACATTTCAGAAAAACCTATGTTACAGTATATTTTTAAGAAAAAAAGAGCCCTTTCTGTTTTAGCATTGGTCATGTCTGCCTCCTGGTGGTCAATTTGTGAAAAACTGCCTGACATTAGCATATGTCTCTTCTGTGTCTCTGTCTAGTTGGAAATGGAGCGTGCAACTGTGCAGAGGTTAGAGAAGGAGCAGGTCCAGACAATGACCCAGGCAGAGGAGTCTTTGTCTCAGCAGCAGCAGCTCTACTCCACTCTGACTCTGGAGCTCCAGAAAGCCAGCAGCCAAGCACAAGACGAGGCCCAAAAAGTCTTGCAGCTCCGCACCAGACTCCAAGAAGAGACGTGTGCTCTGGATAAGCTCCAGAGTGTTCTCACAGAGGAGAAGAACCGGGCAGTCCAGTTAGAAGCCAGCTCAGAGAGACAGCTGGCTGAATTTGACACAGAACGAGAGCAGATGAAAGCCAAAATCAGTAAAGAAATGGAGAGGGGTAGGGAGCTTGAGAGGCAGGTGGAGGAGCTGAAGAGGAGGTTGGCTGCTACTGGAGAATGTAAACATGAAGCAAATGAGGCTGTGACAGAAGTGAAAGAGGCACCATCGAAAGTGATGGTTGAGTCCACCTCTGTTCAGACTGAGCCTGATGGGAAGATCACACCTAAAACAGCCTCTCTGTCAAAGGTCAACGGTCATCACACACTCAAAGAAGCAGAAACAACGGCACAAGAAAACGGAGCCATGGTAGAAAATGGAGGAGCGGCAGCTTTGCATTCTACTCATCCTCACCCTCATCCTCATCCTCACTCTCCCTCCAGCACAGCGTCTTCATCACTGTCGTCCTCCCCCATTTCCTCCCCAGTACTTGTCAAGCGTCTTGGTAGCCCAGGCTTCCATCAGTCATCTTACCAGGCTGGAGTCAACCAGCGCTTCCAGGCTGCTCGACACAAATTTCAAACCCAGGCTGAGCTGGAGCAACAGCATGGTAGTGGAGGTCCTTTGTCTCCCAGGGATCTCTCCCCCACCACCTCTTCTATTCCTCCCCCACCAGAGAACAGCACGGCAAAGCAGTTGGCCCGCAACACTGTCACTCAGGTGTTGTCCCGGTTCACTAGCCAACAGGCTGGGGTCAAGCTGGCACCCATCAGCAGCTCTCCATTTGGTACAGATTACCGCAGTCTAGCTGCATCCCCTCCTGGGGGGAGGTCACCATCTTCTGGGCCATTATCTCCAGGGATCCGCTCTCCACTCACTCCGCGTTCAGAGCGGACCCACCCTCCTCCTCCAGTCCCCCCAAAAAAGCCAGGCATGAGTCCAACTCCAGGCTCCCCGAGTCACTCTGTCCGGACCATGCTCTTCCCAGAGGTGACTGGGAACTGTGGGCACAGTGGACAGGAAGGAGCCAAGGAGCCAGACCTGGTTCTATCATCCAGCAGCTAACACGCCATACAGATCACATGTCCACAGTTCACAATAACACTAGCCCCTAAACCCACTTGTAGCAGTCATATTTAGATATGTAGAAAAAATATAAAATGCTGCAAAGCTGGGCAGTCATATTTAAGACCACACACCATAATCTAAAATTACTATTAAAAATATTTCAATATTTCTTCCACACACATTCCCATCTTCATTTCTCTACAACTTTTTAAGCTTAACATGTGGATGTATCACTGACAGTACAACACTTCCCTTCTTTCCCACCAAAGCTCAATGGTTACTGTTTGACTCCATCGTGGAATCATTAGTAAAACACAAAACTATAGTAGTTGTTAAAAAAAAAAAAAAAAAAAAATAGAGGATAGCAAATGTTTTGTGCACCAGTCCACATTCAATAGTGAATATGTAGTATCTTAAATTATTCATATGCAGTTCTTTTTGGAAACATGAAAACAGTACTGTATAAAAGATTAAAGAACTGAAAGAAAATATCACATGCATGTGCAGTTTTGTCTACTATACTTGTCACAAATACACTGTAAAGGGAAAGCACACTTTGCACTACATTAATGTAAGATACTGTAGATCACAATGTCTACCAATTTTTTTTTTTTTTTTTAATTCAGGGAAGGTTAAAAATTGCTCCACCTAAACCAAGAGGGACTATGCGTCATGTTTACAACAACTCTTTGGGATATTCCATCCATGAACATTATGGAGACTTCAGAATCTTACTACTGTATCTTTTCATATTATCTGTCAAATGATTTACATAGTATTGTGTTTTAGATTGCTATTTTACATCGGCTAAGTGTCTTTGATGACCATGTAATAATTGTAAGAAATGTATATTTAAGTCAATCATACATTGTTTGTTTATGGGAACATTTCTCCCAGTTGTCTCTTACTAACTTTGTATAACACTTCTACAAACTAGTGCTATTTTAAATAAATTGCCTCTGCCTTAAAACTTCAGTGTTTTCTGCTGAATGCCAACAGATACTTGGCAACTATATAACCTGTATCTGACAACAGAAATGTTAAATACTCAGCCATGAAGTTGAATCCATTTATTCATACAACAGAATGGGGCAGTACAGTTTTGAACTTGATAATTGATCAGCACACAGTTGTAGTATAGTGTGAGGGTTGAACACAGCACGTAATACAGCTAACAAGTAACTGATCCAGAGTCAGCCTACTAAGAAGTCATGTAACACATATGACCTGGCCTTACAGACGTCATGTAACACATACTGTATATGATCTTGCCTTACATGGCAACTGTGTTGTGTCCACTTGGCATTGACCAATGCACAGTGAGAGTGCAATATTCTAAGACTCCAACAAAAAAAATAACAGCGTATTAAAATAGAAATTTGCATACATGGGTGGGAGGATGGAGTTCTTTACCATAGGAAAGAGATTTTGGCAAATAAATCTTGGTTAATATGAATATGTTTTCCTTTCACAAAGGAAAAGCTGTACAGCAATGGAGGTGTTGTTGCCAAAGTAGGAGAACAGAGAATACAATATAGATGTAGAAGCGCCTAAGTCGCTCTGTCTTGTTTCAGTCATCATAGCTTGCATGGGTGGAGACAAGTACAACAGAACACGAATAAACATTCCCTTACCCCTGACAAACACCGACAATCATACAGGTCAACAGTGCAGGAACAGAGCTATGCCAAGAATTGTGCTACTGCTAAACGTTGAGAGGTACAAATCCCATCAAATTTATTAGTAAAGTGTAACTCCATGTCAGTTCAATTATATTATTATTCATTTGGGACTAGATAAAATGTTTGACCATTTTCCAGCCATTGTCCCAACTGATGTGCCTCATTTGTAATTCCATCATACCAGCCAAACAATTAAACAAAGCTTTTTTTCATCTCCCTAAAATGAACCCTGATATGTGATTGTGTGCTTCATTTCTCCCATTAGCTGCCCTGGACAGTCCTGCCTTTTATCCCCTGTCTGCTGAGATCTTCAGTCTCAAATTGTATCCTATAATGACTCCTGATACCAAAATCATACACCAGCTCCTTGAAGATGGCACAAGAAAGATGTAACCCTTTAATATAGCAGTCCTGAGCACAGCCCTGCACACTGTCACAGCACACATCCAGAAGTAACCACTCTCTCCAAACCAGAATTATCTCCAAAACCACAGCTTCCTTACAGCAGCTGGAAACTTGTGCCTAACAGTCTGTAAATCTTCAGTTTCTTTTTTTTTGTACGTTTAATTTTTGTTTTTTTTTAATATTTCCTTGCCCCATACTGATTTAGTTTTGCTTTGGTTAGTCCTTGAGCATTTATAGGTGGTTCATTAGCCCAGGGGAGTGTGTGGCTCCTTGGTCAGTCCCTGACCTTCCATCTAGGCGTTCTGCATCTCCTTTCCAATTTTGTAGCTTAGAATCTTGTTCCAGTCGATTTTAGTGCGTGTGACAGGCAGCTGGCGACGCAGGGCCTTAAAGGTGGTATCAGACATGGTCTGGTAGTTTTCGCTGATAGCAGTCTGAGGATAAAAGAGAATGTAACCCGATTTGACCAATATTGACATTTTTATTAATCCAATGTCTCTTCTCTCAAAATGTCTCTTTGTGCTTTGATAAAAGTAAAACTTTTTTTGTGAACATTAGGACAAAAAAATGAGTGTTTCCACTTAATTGCACATTACCTGGTAGTCATTTTCTGCATTCTCAATGATGTCAACGAATTCCTTAGCTGTCTGGCTTTCATTCTGTTTCAGAAATATATATAAAATACACCTTATACTCCACTAACAGAACTGAGTTATACAGAATGCAGTATCATTAGCCAACAAAGTTGTCCTTTGGTTTTTGTGCAAAACAATTTATTTATTTATTTTTTATAAACAATGCTGAAAGACAATTCACTTATCACTTTGTGATTGTAGTGCTTCATTCAACTTACATTCACTGGTATTGATTCTTCCACCTCCTTATGGCTAACCAGCTGCACATTCCCATCTTCATAATAGTGTACCTACAGACACAGACAAATTTTAACTTGCAAAATTCTTCTTTTGTTGTACATTCCATTTTCACTTTATTAGTATGCACGCACAGTATTTGAACACACTAGATTTTATTTACCTGGATTTTAAGCACACCCACTACTTGAGCGGTAGACTGCCCAATGGTAAGCTTCCACTCTGACCTACAGCGGCCATTCCTGTATTCAAGAATTGGAGACAATTCTATCAGACACCATTACAGAATTAACAGCACATGCCTTTACTAATTGAAACAAAATGGTTTATTTATACACTTTCTGACCACATTTTCTATATACAAGTATTTGTAAGATATTCAAGAGAAGGACACTATACCAGAAGTTTTTGGGCTGAAATTGATGCCCCTCGATACAGGCTATGATTGTTTGCTGACCATCAACCACTTTTCCATATACCTGTGACAGGCACACAGAAATGGGTATAATAAATATATCTCCATCTGTAAAAGCTTAAGTTTTTAGTGTAGTCCTTTTTAATGGGTCTTACCGTGCAAACTCCAGTAGGATAGTGCTCTTTAACATAGGCACTGAGGGCAGTATCGCAGGCATCTCTCCAGCTTCTCAGCGCTGTGTCTCCTTCGTATGGCTGCACGTCGCTCACTTCTTTCCGAAGGTGGTCAAAGCGGAACGACAAGCAATTGCGGGGATCCAGGAAACGCCCCTGACCTAAGTCACCATGCTCTGTAATCAGGACCTATTTCACAGGATTAAATGCAAAAGGTAAAATGAAGACTATGGGGTTTTGACAAATATCCATATAGGTTGACAAATTAAACATACCGGCTCATCATATCCCTCTAGTTTGGCAGGAGTAAATTGATCCATGTTGTACTGAGCAAAAGAGCTGGACAAATGGAAAACAATGTAAAGTCATCAATGAATGTGTGCACATAAAAATATTTGTTATGCTTCAGTAACCAAAAATTAATAAATCATTGTTTACGAATACAGTAAATTTAATAATGTGAAAATTCAGATGTGTAAACTGTGAGCATGTGAAATCTCTGGGGATTGTTATAATTTGTACTGTTCACTCACTGTGATGCCCCTTCCCTAAGGAGGTTGTCATTGTTGAGGAGAAGCCGCACATCTATCAAAAAAAAAAAAAGGACAAGGTATCATCAGAGCATTAAAAGCAACCAATTTAATTCCCAGATTTTTGCAATAAACAGGGTCTCACCATTGAAGACCTCATTGAACTCTCCTGGTGGGGCATGAGTCACAAAATTTGCCGCTATGCGGACCTATTGAGTCAACATTAGGCAACAGTCATAAAAGAGCAATATTTTATCTAGAAATTAAAGGATTTTCATGCTTTAAAAGACAAAATTAAAAATTCTACTTAAAGCTCATACTGATTATTTATAAGATGTTTAAATCTTTTAACATATGTTCAAATTTCCAATACTTCTACTAATGACATTGATATTTTTAAAGATTAAGGATCATAATTAAGCTACCATTGTCACAAGGCCCAAATGGGAAAAAATATAATTCAACAGAACTTTTATATTCCACATAAAGCTATACTGTAAATTAGGTCAATTATACCATAGTTCTATAGTAAAGTTTAGATATAAATGTTATGTTATTATAGAGGGGAAATTAGAGAGTTTAATGAAAAACCATAAACATCACTTGGAATTTCCTGTTTACCTTCACCTACTGCAAAGTCACATGTTCTTGATTGTTATCAAAATAATTTGGTTATTCCTGTTTCAAGTTTAGAACGTTTGTTTTTTTTTTAGAGTAACAACATAAAAGTCGTATCGGGAACATTAGTCACCCAACGCTATTAAATATTAAATAATTTGAGCAATTCCTTTATCTTCTGTGTCCAATAGCAGTGATACTAAATTAGAGTGTCACTATCAGTCGTCCTCTAAACTGTGTGCACTCACATCCTGACCTCAAGCCATGTGAGGTTAACAAGTATTTGAGCTGCAACTGAATCTGTTTGACCCAGAAAAATCCAAAGCAAAGTAACGTTAGCTGCTAACGTTAGCTGTATGCGAAGAGTACGTATCCATCACGATATTCAATGCCCCTGACGTAGCGATAAGACTTCTGAGAACAGGAATCGATATCCCATTTTAACTTAAACTAAATGCAATAGCTGGAAAGTTTTGCACACAAATGTCCGAACGTTAAATATATCTACGAGCGTTAGGTTCGCTAGCAACTATAATAAGCCTAACTAGCATTGGCTAACTAACTGGTTAGCAAAAGGTAGCTCAAAAACACAAGTTCTGCACAAGGTTAAAGACTGGCAATACATTTCCAAAACTTGGCTGTTAAATTCCATTATCGTGTAACACTAGAGTAATTCACATTTCGGTGAAACAGAGTAAAACTAGGCATTTAACAATTCACAAACCTTCTCTTCATCTGACAGCGGCTCCTCAAAGTCAGCCATCTTGGCTCTTTGTGACCCCACCTACCCCAGCTGACTGACACCACTACTGCTGCTCCTCTCACACACATACCACTCCACATTAATATTCATAGTTAATGAGGTTCACAAACGTGTGTGTAAAAACGTGTTTTATTGTGCTCATTTAGATAAAAGGGGCAATCTATATAGCATTCTGGTAACATATTCAAAAGAAATATTTTTGTAACACAAGAGGGCGTACACAGAGTTTTAATTTCATTGTCTGGCTTTTCCTGCTGGGTGTTGCAGAGGTTTCTTCCAAAATAAAAGCACCGTCATGTATATGAAATATTAAAAATCGCTTTTTATGCAACAAGACGCCTTATTTGTCACCTGAAGCTTGATTGTTTCCCCTTGCATGTGCGCTTATCGTTATTATTCATTGGAATGTGTTTATTTTGGTGTTTTGTCACTGTCCCCTTTGTTAAATATTTTATTTTGGTTGTGAACGGAAAATGTAACTGATCATCACACTAGCTACGATTTACCTATGTACTGAACTGTCCACACAGTTGTGTTTACTGTGGCTTGACAATAGCAAGCTGCGACACACTCTGTTACAACATGGAGTCACAGGTAATGATCAAATCAGACTAGATTAACTACCTACTTATAATCAAAATATGTATAGAACTTTACCTACGTTTGAAGCTAATGTAGCTAACTGCTAATGATGTTGGCACTCGTAACTGAATGTGCGCTTGCCAGTCAAGTCAAGCTAACAGATTTTGGGCATTGTTATATACGTAGCTATATACGATCTTTGGTAAAGGAACGTCCTGGTTTCCATAAATACCCCAGACAATCTGCTGTACTGTCGGTGTTTTTATCAAACAGCAAACATATGATTTGTTTAGAGTTCAGTCTATGCTAACTTACTTACTTTTTCTACTTTAAACTATTCTAACGTGCGTGGCTGGTTAGCATTTCCTGGCTTAAAAATGGATAGAGCATTGTTCGTTGTAAAACACTTCGTGTCATTCAGACGTAATGTGAGTTTTTCTGCCGCGTGTTCTCAGGTGACCAATCTTGAGGAGATTGCCAAACTCTACAAACAGTTCAGTCTCTTCCCTTCCTTGAGTAGAGCTGATGTGGGACCAGTTATCACCTCCCAATATGGGGGCAAATACAGCAACATCTACACAGGTGAGTAGCTGTCACACAAGAAGAATTTCCATACACTGTATTCATATTGAAACGTAAATGTTTCCACACAGAATGGAGCCAGCGTGACCTGGAAAGGAATGAAAATGTCAGGTTTTGTAGGCAGTACATTGTGTTCCACGATGACAAATCTGTAGTCTACTCTGGGGCCTCTGGAAACTGCACTGAAATAAAAGGAGAGTATGTAAACATGTTCGGTAAATCTGGGGTTTAAAGGGTTGTCACAGTCATCACCTGCAGGAACTAAGCAAAATCGTATGCATTCCTGCTTTTCTTTTGCCAGGGTGTTGAGTCAAGATTCTCCTTCAGGAGATATGAAGGCTGTTGTCCGAGAGTGTACTGTCAAGGGAGAGGACAAACAGTTTTTGGAGGTGTGTGATTGTTTTCCATTATGTCTCTCCCTAATCCTATTAAATGTGTGTATCACTATTTAGCTTTTGCCAAAATGAACATCGGTCTATATTTGAATTTTTGTGCTAACTTGTAGCTTAAGCAGTAAAACTCATTTATGGTTGTATTTTGACTCATTACACTGTCATTCAGATCTGGAGTAAAAACATCAAGATGAAAAGTATCAATCTAACAGCCTTAAAGAAGCATGGCAAAGTGTATGATGATGGTGAGTTATTCATACCTCTTAAAGCCACATTTTGTTTTGTTTTGAATTTGTGTTCAATTTCTGTTAAAACAAACTGTATTTTGCCTTCTTTAGACCAGTTTGGCTGCCTGGTTTGGTCCCATTCAGAAACTCACTTGTTGTACATGGCAGAGAAGAAAAAAACAAAATCAGAGTCATTTTTTCAGGTTTGTAGACATCACCATCAAATCACTTGAGTTAGATCGACACTGTACTGTTGTGCATTGTTGAAGAGTCAAGTACCCTGTCCTGTAACCTTATTTGTGTTTTTGTACAAATTGTCACCACAATCTGATTTGCATTAGACTAATCAATATTATAGTTGGTTGAAAATGCTTAATTAGGTGAAGTTACCTAAGTAAGTCACTGACTATTTCATCCCAAATCAGAAATTTCTCAGAGGATATTACACAGCCACTGTAAACAGGTGTATTTTGATCACAACCCAGGTATTTCTTTTAAGTCAAGAGCAAAATGTCACCATATACTAGATCACTGATAAGGCCAAGACTAACAACTAGTCCTCTGTTCTTTTTTTGCATAGTCATTTTTTGTTCTGTTTTGTTTCACTTTTTGTTTATAG
Organism: Siphamia tubifer; assembly: GCA_020466265.1. Lineage (NCBI taxonomy): Eukaryota > Metazoa > Chordata > Actinopteri > Kurtiformes > Apogonidae > Siphamia > Siphamia tubifer. The sequence continues at coordinate 21,090,201 of CM035789.1, forward strand.
ACTGAGTCACCAGAGTTGTCTTCTATTGGCGATGAAGAAGAAGTTCTGAGAATGGGGAAAAAGGAGACTGTGAAAGTAAATGCAGTTTAAAACTTTTGCAAGTAATTTTTACTGTTTAATGTTAAACTGTGCATTCTTAAGTTTATGGTCATTTTGTTTGAAGTTGTATGTTTTCCTTTTTTAAACCTGCAGGGGGAGCAGTTTGTCTTCAATGAAGACTGGGGAGAGGCACTTGTTGGTAAGAGCTGTCCAGTGCTTTGTGTTTTGGACATCGAGGGTGACAATGTCTCTGTGTTGGAGGGTGTGCCTGAAGACATATCACCAGGACAGGTCAGTGCTAAAGTTAATGAAGAGATGCTTCGGTTTATTATGTACCTATGTTAACTTGGATGGCCATTCTTACATTGTCTTGCTGTTACTTTTGTTAATTATTCTGCAGGCATTTTGGGCTCCAGGAGACACAGGTGTGGTGTTTGTAGGCTGGTGGCATGATCCTTTCAGACTTGGCCTAAGATACTGCCCCAACAGGAGGTGATTATTTTTCATGCATATTAGAATTAAAGCGTCTCTAGGTATAATGTATGTAATATGTGGTTCTCTGTTCATTTGTCAGGTCCTCTTTGTTCTATGTGGATCTCACTGGTGGCAAATGTGGTAAGTCACCACTAGTGTGTAAACTATGAAATGGTTTGCCAGAATTTGACCCCATGTTCATTCTTTTGCTATCATTCTCATGTTTACTAATGTTGCATGTGTTTGTGACTCTCAGAGCAGCTGTCATCAGGTACCAGTGCTGTGTACTCCCCCAGGCTGAGTCCAGACCAATGTCGGATTGTGTACTTGGAATGTTCCATCTATGGACCACACATGCAGTGCAACAGGCTCTGCATGGTATGATATTTTTGATAACATATTTTATTTTTCTTTTCAAAGTGCACTCAGTACTTTTCAAGCAGTGTTAATTTTTACAGGAAACGTAGCACCCTCACTGCTGTCTTCCAGGAAAAAAATAATGCCCCCCCCTCAAAAAAAAAAAAAAATCTCAAATGCTTCACACACACACACACACACACACACACACACACACACACACACACACACACACACTTTCAGTACAAAACCGTGAAAAATTTAGCTGAACATATTTGCATATTCAAAGTCAAGCAGGGATTTCAGCCTAAGTTCTTAAAATATTAAATACAAATTTTTAAATAATTTTCCAAATGTTACCATCAAAACATTGAGTGAAACCATTGCATTTCAGTGCTTGGAAAAATAAAAACAACTCAAAAGGAAACTTCCAGCCACAATATAATGTTTACTGCCCTTTCAGGTAAAAAAAAAAAAAAGGCAAAGTGCAAGAGCAGCAACTTTGAGAAACTTAACCCTGAATAATAATTACATGTGTGCATTACATTCCAACATTAGATTCTAACATACATTTTGAAGCTAACGTGACTCTCTTATCTTTGCATAGATTTCAGTATGGCTGGTCTGCATGTGTCGTTTCAGATTTGTGGTGTTTTTTACCAGTGATATGATCTACACGGGTTACACAGGGTTTTGTGCTAGGAACTGAGGAACGTGAAATAAGTCTGTATGTTTTTTCTTCGTTTTCGTCCAACCATTACACATAAACTGCAGTGAAAGGACTGTGGAGGAGTTGTGGTATTTTCCAAGCAGAGTGCCCGTAGACTGTGGAGGAAGGTGAAAGTCAGAGAGAAAACAAACTGGTTGAGGATTGCGTTGGTTTTAAATGTGTCTCATTGAGTATTTTAGTCACATAATTACAAAAACATGTCCAATTGGTTTTCATCTCTTGCTCCTAGTCACATTTTTATTTGTCAACGAACATGTAAATAACTTTCGTCACAGTTTTAGTCTAAAAGCATGCTCTATTTTTCGTCATCGTCAAGTTTTTGTTCGAGAAAAATAGGTCGTTGACAAAAATGATAATGAAAAATTTTCATCCAAAAATTAACATTGTTTTCAAGCCAGTAGACACATGTAAGAACCAATATTTTGTCCTTTGTTTTCCTCTTTCTAGTTTGACTGGTATACTAAGAAGACCTCAGTGGTTGTGGATATAGTGAAGAGGCCTGGTGAAGGTAAGAGATTTTGTTTCTAGCCATCTTTTTTGTCAGTAGATCATGATAGTGGGGTCGTGTAAGGCTCAGTCATTTCAAATTGGTGTTAAAGTTTGGTTTTCACTTCCAAGTTCAAGTTTAGGTTCTATAGAACAATTTGAGTTTGAGTGTCAAACACACAGATAACAAAATGACCTCTAGGGGGCACTACAAAATATATAAACTGCTACAACTTTTTAGTAGATTATCCAATTTGAGTGAGAAAAATTACATATACATGCAACCCCACTAATAGTGTTTCTGTTTTTTTGAGTTTGCTGATATTGTTTTACAGATGGCTTTGCTGGGATCTATAGCTCTCAGCTGTCCCCTCGGTGCTGGTCTGCTGATAGTCAGCGTATTATTGTTAGCTGTCCTCAATCCAGCCGCAAGGTCAGACTGCCCTGGGAAATACTTTATTATCCAAAAAAAAATGCAGTGTGACTTTGTTTTAATTCATTTGTAAAAAAAAAAGAAAAAAGAAAAAGATAATAAATAAATAAATTTTATATATGTATATCTCAAATTCACCTAAAGAATGAAGTGTGGAAAAAATAAATTTGATGTCTTGTCTAGGATCTACTGATGGTGGACATAAGCTCAGGGTGCGTCACTTCTCTGACTTCAAGTGAGTCACACTTAACACTTTTTTCATCCTCAGAATTACTCATGCTTGCTTTCAGGTCTTATCGGTCTTGTTTACTGATATTATACATGTAAGGATGCATACATTTTCTATGACAGCTCTATAGTTCTGTGAAGGTCTATTGAAGTTCTTTGCTTACAGAGACTGATGCTGGTAGCTGGTGTCTGCTGAACATAGTGAGAGATCTGATGGTGGTCAGCTACTCTTCTCCAAATCGTCCTCCATGTCTGGTAGGTTCAGTGTTTTTAAATACAAAGGGACTATAGTCATATCATATTATACACAGCACTTTTTTAGCACATCCGGACAAAGTCCACAATGAGCTATTGCCATCGTGCTTCGTCCGTTGTCTGTTGTCATCCACAATTCACTAAAATCGCTTCTCCTCCCTCAATTCTCAACAGATTTCAATTATGACTGCTTCATTAGATAGATCTAAGCATTAAGCACAAAACTCATCACTGTGTTTGGCAAAAATTGCCTTTGTAAAGAATTTATTTACAACTTTGTTTATTTTTTCAGTATCTCACTAAAATCACTAGTTCTCAACAGATTGCTTTTCCCATTGATTCACTGAGTTTCAGTCCAGAGCAAAGAAAGTTATTGCCCCAATATTAGTTTGCACCAATAACCTCCTGCGTAGCATTTAACAGCTTTAACCACAGTAATATGTCATTACCCAGTTACCTACTTTTGTTCAGTCAGATGCAACCCCAGAAGAGCTTCGGGGGCTTCCTATACCATTCACACTGTTTTTGCCATTTGTTGATTAAAAACACACAGCCACACAGTGGGATTGATTTTTATCATCCATTATGTGACTCCCTTTTGTTGATAGAAAGTCATCACAGCTGTGAGGTCTGGATGAGTACAGGGACATTGGCACTATTTTTGGAGTTTTGTTTTGATAATTCATAAGTGGAAAAGAATAAACTAGTATGTTATAATGAACAACTTTGTGTGTCTTGTTTTGCTGTGTCACACCTTTTTTTTTTCCAGAGGGTGGGCTTCCTTCCAGCCATGGGTTGTGATGAGGAAGTGGTCTGGGTTACTCTGGAAGACTCTGAAATAATGGCAGATATCGATTGGAACATCTTGACCTTTACGCCTCCCCCAGAGCATGACAACAGTCAATATCGTAAGAGTAAAGATTTTAACCTCAGCCGTGTCTAGACAGGAGTTGTAGCATAAAGGTCTGAAATGCATTCATATTTAATCTGTAATCTACTAATATCAAGAAATGCAGATTAATATTTTATTGTGTTAACTGGCTGTTGAGAGGAAGAATCGATAAAGAAATACAGTATTTCATTAGAGTTGATGCATATTTTTCGAACAAGATTTATTGTAAAGATGATGGACAGATGAAGCTCTTTACATATGTGCTATGACTACTCCAGTAATGGGTTTTTATGTAAAAGATGTGGAGTGTAACTGGGGGAAAGGTGACAGGAGAGGTGAGGCTCAAGTACCTGCCTAACGAGTTCAATATGTGTTTTGCCGTAATGCGAACTGCAATTACTCTACCCACAGGTATAAATAAAGTAACCTTGAATCTATGTATAGGAGCACATAATTAAATAAACTGCAGCACATACTGTTGACATGACTACTGAATATTCTTTTTTTTTTTTCCCTTTTTTAAAGCTGGCCTCAAGTTTGAAGCTGTTCTCATCAAACCAAAGGAAGTAAAAGATGGTGTGAAGCTGCCTCTTGTTGTCATCCCTCATGGTTGGTTACTCTCATCAATTAAAATAACCCTACACTATTTATAGCATTTTTATGTTTGCATCTGTTCTTTGAAAAACTACAGATAAGAGTGTACAAAATGGCATATCATTGTCAAGATGTTTTGTTCTAATCCTGTGCCATATTTACTTTTGAACCCATAAAGACCCAGTGATACATTTGTGTCAGTTCCCAAAAGATTTTTTTTCTCTCCATTTAACCTTTCCTATTTGGACTTTTTTCAGTCTAAGTCATTTATTTTCCTATATTGAATTTACTGACCATGTAGATACATTCAAAAGTGACTATATCAAAACAGAGAAAGCTGAACAATAAATAACATTTGTAGATTAAATATATCAGTAACTGAACATAAACCAAGTGTCTCCATCCACCTTTATTTTTACTCCATGGGTTTTACGAGTGAATCAATGCTGTAGAAGATGATGTGTTTCTACGTTCAGTACAGTAGTTCTTAATGTCCATGTGGGTCATACCTGATGACCATTTTTGCTTTTGGGGGGCCTTCATGGGTTAATACCACTTACTGCAATTTGCTGTATACCTAATAGGATAAAGCACATAGCAACAGACTTCAAGTGTGACATTCTTATGTGATATTCAATGAAATCTTCTCTTACATTTAGGGGGCCCGAACTCAGTAACTGTAGCTGAATGGCTTCTGTCCTGCTCTGTGTTGAGTAGGATGGGTTTTGCTACACTTTTAGGTGAGTTAAGTAATGATTTTAGTATATGAAACACTGCCTCAATTTATGTGAATAGTTTAATGAATAACCAAGGATGTAAGTCTAAACAGCTTTTTCTTACCAAGTGTAGTAAATAACAGTTAAAATGCTTTGTGTTTATCTGTATGAATATGACTCTTGTTTGCTTTTTATAGTGAACTATCGTGGCTCTCTTGGCTATGGTCAGGACAGTATCGTCTCATTACTGGGAAACGTTGGCACCCAAGATGTCAGAGATGTTCACGTAAGAGTTCTATTGTTATTGTAAAAGTATTTTCTGCTCCTGGTCCGAGTAGTTTAAACAGATTGTAGTTTTCAATATAGTTGTTCGGGAGTTAATTTATTACACAATCTCTTGCCAAAATAGAAGTCACACACTAATATTTCAAAAGAACACCTTTAACTGCAAATATGGCATGCATCCAGTGAGGTATCATTCCAATAAGCATGTACAATGTCACAACATTTATATATTATAGAGCTTGTAGTGTTGATGAGAAAATTAGACCAGTATATAAACTTTTTGGCAGCATGTCAATAGATTCTCAAAGGGGTTCATGTCTGGACTATCTATTGGCCAATCCATGTGTGAAAATTCTACTTTTATGCCTCCTCAACCACTTGTTCATAATTTGAGCCTGATGAATTCCGGCAATGGTGTTCTAGAATACCAAAAAAAGTCTATCATGACACAGACTTTAATGCTGATGGAAAATTGTCAGTATATTCAGATAGTCAGCTGACCTTGTTTTTTTTTTGTTTGTTTGTTTTTTTTTGGGATACATAGCATTGCTGAAGAAAACCCAGATCACAGTAGTGCCTCATTGCTCAAGCCATTAGTATTTATGAATCCTGCTCGCTTAAATTTTATTTGTGCTTTTTCAAGGCTGTACTTGTGGTTAACCCCACTCCCCTGTGGTCTCTTCACATTGTGTATGTAGGATTTCTCATGCTTTCATTATTAAACACAGCTAAGGATTTATTTCACCAAAGGTTTTAATGTTCTCTGATCACAATCATTCCCGATTTCATTTCATTATTTCTTTATTCGTTCAAACTTCGTTGTTTTAATAATGCACAGGGTAGATGTTACACTTGGCACAAGGCAGTTAGGCAAGAAACATTCTCCCAGCAACCATCTATGGGATGGCCAGATAGGAACCCATGCTTCATCACTCCAAGAACAGTCTTCACTACTGTAGACTCCAGTGGCGACCGCTTTACGCCACTACATCTGATAATTTGCATTGCATTTGGTAATGTGAGGCTTTGATTCAGCTGTTTATCCATAAAAATCTATTCTTGAGCTAATTTGAAGGCCACATTAATTTGCACCGACTCCACCCCCACTTTGTGTCCAAGTTACTGTTGTTCCAAATTGCGGCCATGTTGTTATAATACCACTTACAGTTGACCCTGTGTTTCACAAATAATTGTAGAAGCAATCTAAATTACTCTGTGGTTGATTTTCTCCACCTGTTCTAAACTCTTTTATTCAATGATTTGGAGAGATGTCCCAATATTTTTTTGGTAATATAGTCTATGTATATTAATGAAAGTAGTTATAGTCTTAATCTGCATGTTTTGCGTCACACTCTGCCACTTAAGTTTGTTCTTGTGCTTTTGTGTCAACCAGTTTGCTGTGGAAACTGTGCTGAAATGCAACGACATTGATGTGCAGAAGGTGGCAATTTGTGGTGGTTCACATGGTGGCTTCCTGGCTTGTCATTTGATCGGCCAATACCCAGGGTTCTACAAGGCCTGTGTAATTCGCAATCCTGTTATCAATTTTACCTCTATGTTTGGCAGCACAGATATTCCAGACTGGTATGTACATCCTAGTATTCACATTCTCACACACTTGCTTATTTTTGTGTACTCATGTTATGATGTAACTAAATATTTATAATAATCATTTCCAGTCCTGATTTTGATCAGCATAAATTACTAGTATAAGCAGAGATTCTATGAGTCAAATCCATAAAGAAAAGATTTCCCCCACAAATTGTACAAGAAATTGTTCTGTTTTATGGACCTGTTCACAAGAGTTTGAGTTTGGTGTAAACATCGTCATAAAGTTTTGCCCTTATGTTAAATTCGCCCTTATTTTGCATCAGACTTGCTTGTGTTATTTCCTCATATTTCACTACAGATTTATCCTTATTGTAAACTTCAAAATCCAACAATTGTGTGTTTTTTTTAATCGGCAACAATGCTCACAACCAGAGGTCTACACAAACTACCTTTCATGTTCCCTTGTTTCTATAATACAGTGCATTGGGATGTCTATCAAAATTGGCTCCAGCTATTAATGTACTTCAGTCAGGTCGGAAATATGTCAAAATAATGTCAGGCTCTTAAAATAATATTATGTCTTACTGAATATTTCTGAGATTTCACAGAAACACAAGTAGTGATTTTCTACACACACAGAAGCAGTAACTTCATTAAAAGTAGATCAGTCTCAATCTAACAGTACGTAATGTGATCTGATGTTACATAGCAGGACTGTAAGACAATAAAGTGAAGTGTTCTTAGTAAGACAGTCTGGTCTCTGTCAGTGGTTTTTAGATTTAGATACTTCAAATACCCATGCATTTTGTAAGACATTATGCATAAAAACCTTAACTCTTAATATCTGTCTTAAGATTATGCTAAGTATCATTAAATATTAATTCAGTCTCATTCCATCCCTAAAAACTTGAAGATTATGTGAAAGAATGTGTATTGAGTGAAACAGTGAGTCAGTGGTGAGTTTGTTGGCCCAGTTTGTACTTGTCTTCTGTAACTTACACCATTCTTGAAACAAGGCTTAAATATTATTTTAAACATATTTAGTTTACATCCATGCAAACATCAGAGGTACAACACTGATGCTGCCTCAGGGAAATATGCACACTACTGCAGAATTTTAAACTATTCAGCATTCTGTGTCTTGCTCATTTATTGTAGGTGTATTGCGCAGGCTGGTTTTGCCTACAGTACAGATTGTCTACCTGACCCTGCTATTTGGGAACAGATGATGAACGTATCGCCGATTAAACATGTGGCACAGGTACAGTTACCTCCGCCAAGGACGGCGGAGGTTATGTTTATGGCTGGGGCTTGTTTCTTTGTCTCTCTCTGTCTGTTGGCAAGGTAACTCAAAAAATGATGGATGGATTTTGATGATATGTTCAGGAAATACAAGGAGAAAATGATTAAATTTTGGTGGTACTTGGGCATGGGGGGTGGGGGGGTGATCTGCTTTGATGGAGATTTGTGCTCTGAGTGGTTTTTCTAGTTGTTTTATTTTTTTCTTTACCATTTCACTTCATGTGTGTTATTGGATCATAAATGTATCCAAATCTCTTCTAGGTGCAGACACCTGTTTTGCTTACATTAGGGGAAGATGATAAACGTGTGCCCCACATGCAAGGAATTGAATATTACAGAGCTCTAAAAGCAAAGCAAGTTCCAGTCCGGTAAGCTGCTTGTCTGAGCAACAAGTTTTATTGTTTTTGTCAGATATGCTCTGCATAACAGGGCTTTTATGATTCATTCACTAATGCTCTGATGTTTGCTGTTTAGGGTGCTGCTGTACCCAGGGAACAACCACTCGCTCTCTAAGGTGGATGCTGAGTCGGATGTGTTTATGAACACGGCAGTGTGGATAATTCAGCATTTGAGCCTGTGAATGGGTATTTGTCAAAGATTTTGTGCTCATAATTATTGACAATGCAAGGTCCTGTCCAAAGCCAAAGTACTCTTTGTCCTGAAAAACTAGAGCGTGCTTTATTTACATAAATGTACTTCCTTTTTAAAAATGACAGTGAATGGAGAACTAATATTTTAAAATGATACTTAAATGCAGACACGTTTGATGCTAATTTCCTCAGAAATACATTTACATAGTAACAGTCACTGGTGCTTTTGGACATCACTATTTCCAACAATGTTTTATTACTGCAGAAATTCATCAGACACTTTTGATTATTTCTTCCTTAAGCACATGACATTGACATGGCAAAAAACTATTTTTCCTTCATATACAAAAAGGGCTTTTAAGTGTGTTTATAACATTTTATGTCAGATTATCAGAATTTCACATTCAGTCTTTTTTCACATGCGTTGCTGTAAAATAAATATAATGTTGATTTTCTTGATTTAATCCATCTCTACATTTAATAAAGTAATCAATACCACCTATTTTGCATGAATGGTGTGTGGATCCATTTAGAGTAAATAAGTCATGGGGGAGTTCCCAAGGCAGTGATATTTTGCTTAAAATTAATTCAATTAATTATGGCTGCTTTATGTAAGAATAATACAGTTTGTGTATTCTACATTCTTTACATTTAACCCGAGAGTCTGAAGTCATGTTTGCATGAGATTCCTGTGTGCATGTCAGTTTTCACTTCTGCTTTGACGGCTTAGTCACTGCACAGATGTGTAGATCCACACTCTAATCTGTCCTCTCACTTGGATGGAAGACTTTACCTCGTTTTCAATGCTTTTGTTATCACACATGCACCTAATATGGTAAGAAACTTCTGTTGTGTCTTTGAATCTAATACATTTTTCTCTGAATATTCACATCTTAAGAAAAATGCAAAATCTATAAATAGCTGCTTATATTGTTACTATTAGCAACCACAGCTGTGCTAGGAACAGTGGTGATGGTGATGCACTGTTGCTGGTTTCTTAGGCAGAAGTAAATTGTCTACTTGGATTTAATTATAACAAATAATTACAATGCAATTATTTCATTTTTTCAGGCTCTGTTGAAAAGTATACTGATCCTCAGCCAGCTTCTTCCGTTGGTGAGGACCATAAATACAATCTTTTTTCCATGTGACACTAATATTAATGTCACTGCAGTAGACTGTTCTGGCAGACAACTCAGACATGTCCCCGTGATCAAGTCTACCACTGTAAACTCAATCGATTTAAGTCAGACTAAAATACGTCATGTGGGCCAGCAAGATTTCTCTGGTCTTCCAAACCTTCAGACTCTAAAAATGGTGGGAAACTGCCAACCTGGTCCTGTGAGAGCTTCAGAAGGTTACTCATGCAGAATGGAGATACACCATCATGCCTTCAAGAGCCTGTTAAAGCTTCGTCATCTGTATCTGTCAGGAAACAGCCTCGCTTCTATACCCTGGCTGCCGGAAAGCCTAGAAGTTCTTGATCTACAGAATAATCAGATTTTTAAAATTGTCCAGCCTCTGAACACACCAAACCTTACGACTCTCCTACTCACCAAAAACTGCTTCTATGCAAACCCTTGCAACCACTCATTTAACATCACTCCAAAGGTTTTTAGTGAGCTCCAAAAGCTTGAAGTCCTTTACCTGGGGTATAATAATTTGACAACAATTCCACAAGGATTGCCACAGTCACTGAAGTACCTGGATTTAAGAGAGAATACCATCCCAGAGATTATAAATGAAGCATTTTCTAAAATGTCCAACCTAGAGTGTTTGAATTTGCAATGGAATTGTCAGCCTTGTAACCATATAGCCAGACCCTGTTTTCCATGTATGAGAAATCACCCTCTATATTTGAATTCAAACTCATTCTATTCTAAAAACAGCAAAATCACCTACCTGAGCTTGAGAGGAAATTCTCTGGAAACATTTCCAAAAGGCCTTTTCAAACCGATGGTAAATTTAAAGATATTGGACCTGTCTGAGAACTTCTTGACAAAAGCTGTACATAATGGTGCATTCTTTTTGGAGCTAAAAGGCTTGACATTTATTAGCCTACTCAACAACCAACCACGTAAACCACTTGAATCCCTGGACCTCTCGCTACATCTTGCAAAAGTGTCTGGTCTAGAAACTCTTCTTCTCTCTGGTAATTTTTTCCGTAGACTTTCAAAGCGCAGCTATACAGTTCTGTCCAAACTTCAGCATCTCAAGAGATTGGAGCTGAAAATGAACTTCATTGGAACATTTAACTTCACAGCTCTGAACAAGTCACACTCGCTCATTAATATCGACCTATCCCAAAACATGCTAAATTTTCTTCCAAGTTGCTCAGAACAGTTGTTTGTACCGCAAGATGGTCAAAACCAGTACTCGTTTACAAATGATTTGGCTGATTTACCTGTGATGTTTGTTGAGCCACAAGTAACATCTACATGTGACCACTACAGACAGGGCCAATCAAATGTTGCTAAAACATTTGAGGTCAATGTGACACAAATTCCAAAGGTATGGGACTTTAAAGATGATTATTGTCAGCATAATGTAACATTTGACTTGTCTCAAAATGACATTGTGCATATTGACACAAAGGTGTTTGAAGGCATGGAAAAGGCTGTTTGCTTAGACCTTTCATTCAATTACATGAGTCAGTCACTGAAGGGTAAGGAATTTTCCATCATGACAAATTTAGCTTATCTTAATTTGTCATACAATAGGCTTGATCTTTATTATACAGATATTTTCAGTGAGCTCAGCAACACTCTTAAGGTGCTAGACATTAGTAACAATGAGTTTCATTTTGCCATAAAGGTGATGGGTCATCGTTTGGGGTTCATCAAAAATCTAACTAATTTGGTAGTCCTAAGCCTGGCAAACAACAACATCGGTGTGAGAATAGACCGAAGGCTGTACAGCACTTCTTTGAAGTACCTCTACTTCAGTGGAAATAACCTAAATATCATGTGGGATTCTGATAACAACAAGTACACTCATTTCTTTCAGAATCTTACAAACCTAATCTTCCTGGACATCTCTAATAATAAGCTGAAGTCAATGATGCCAGAAGTGCTTTGTAACCTCCCTGGAACCATCAAAATACTCAGTATCAATGACAATGAACTGACTTATTTCCCATGGCAGAACATCACAACACTGAAAGATTTACAACACCTCAATCTCAGTCATAACCACCTCCATTATTTGCCTGATAAAGCATTGAAATTCGGACACAGTTTTTCACATTTGGATCTCAGTCACAATCGTATTAGTTTTCTTCCTGCAAATTTCTTCAATAATGCAACATCTTTGAAATATCTGTATCTAAACAACAATCAGATCAAAGAGTTGAACCATCATTTACTTCCTGTCCTTTTCACAAACAGCAGTGCCCTTCATATTCTCACCCTGCATGACAACCCCTTTAAATGTGACTGTGATACGTCTTGGTTTGTCAACTTCCTGCGCACCACTACTATACAGATTCCTTATCTCACCACTCATGTGAAATGTCAATTCCCAGTGTCACTAGGGGGCCGGAATATCCTATCGGTGGACCAGCGTTCCTGCCAAGACATAGATGGCAGCTTAGCTTTTTTTGTCAGTTCCTTAGTTGCAGTGATCTTTACTGTTCTTCCCCTTTTGAAACATCTTTATGGCTGGGATCTGTGGTACTGCTTACAGGTACTTTGGGCTGGACACAAAGGCTACTCCCAACTGGCTGGTAGTGATTCAGATTATTACTACGATGCTTTTGTTGTGTTCGACACCAAAAACCAGGCTGTGAGAGACTGGGTTTACAATGAGTTAATTATCCATCTGGAGAACTCAGGTCACAGAAGATTTTGCATCTGCTTGGAAGAGAGGGACTGGATTCCTGGCCTTTCGTGTATTGAGAATCTACATAACGCTGTCTCCAGAAGTGCCAAGACAGTGTTTGTTTTGTCCAGTGGAGGAGAGACAGTAAACGGTGTCATTCGCCAGGCTTTTTTCATGGTTCAGCAGAGGCTTCTGGATGACAAGGTTTGCCATTTACATGTATTTTTTTTCTGTGTGTTACAGTCAAATCCAAATGTTTTGTTTAACTTTTGATGCTCATAACTATTGCTGATTATGTCAAACTATAGATGGATGTCGCTGTGATGGTACTGTTAGATGAGATGTTTCCAAAGTTGAAATATCTTCAGCTGAGGAAGAGACTGTGCAGAAAGTCTGTGTTGTCCTGGCCAAAAAACCCACAGGCCCAGCCTCTTTTCTGGAACCAAATGAGAATGGCTTTGTCATTAGACAACCTGAAGTTTTATGACAACAACATGAGTGAAAGTTTTCTATGACCGCTACAGTGCCCAATGGTAGGCATTCCATTTTTATTTAACTGTTAACCTTGTGACAAATTTAGAATTTGATTAATAATGTCTTCCATAATATAGAAATGTTTAATTAATGTTTTATTGAGGTAAGTGTCTTTGATTTATTTATATATATATATATATAAAAAAAGGATTACATTAAAAAGATTAATGTACAGTATGTTCTCGTAGTATGTCATTTTTGGGACATAATCAGTATTTTTCTTTTTATACACAGTAAAAAGTGTCAATTTAACTCTTACATAGTTGAATTTAACTCTGTTTCAGATAACATTTGGTCCCTCTCAAAATTAGAGTAAAACTCTCTCTATGGCCACTGTAAAAAGTTGAGTTAATTCTACTCAATTCAGTGTCAAAATTAACAATAGAATATATACAAATATTTAACACTGTGATATTTTCACAGTGACCAACACTAATATGATTACACTGAATAGAGCTATTTATAATCCAAATTTAGTTTTAAAATATCTATTTTAATATTTATTTCACTGCAGCGTTATTTTCTTCATCAGTTTACACCCTGTCAGTTTTGAAACCATGTGGAACAAGTATTCAGTGAATGCCTAATCCCGCCCCTATTTTGTGTCAATCTCAAATTTCTATGACAACCCGTTCTTGAATTAGAGCCAATAATGTGATTTTGACCCTTCTGCTGAATACAACCTTGACCTTTGACCTTTACTCAATTGAATCATTTAATCATTGAATCTGATGCGCAATAGCTTTATGTATATGCCCATGTAATTACATAGTGATATCTCAAGTATTCATTGAGTTATAGCATGATATGTCTCTGCTGACACACACATACACACACTGATTACAATTACCTCTTCCAACCAACGTTGGGCGAAATTAATTACAGGGGTCTTCAAGGAAGAGGAGGATAACAGTTCACTCTATGGGTCTCAATCACCCTAGAAATGACTTTTCTTTGCAAAAAGCAAAGCCCACCTTTGATAAAATCAATCATAGCTTTAAAGCAACAGTCATGTAGGGCATTGTTCTCCTACAGGTTTGACTAATGGTGTAAAAATTCTTTTCTTTTTTTTTTTAAATAAGTAAACTTTGAAAATCAGACATAATAACCTAAATAAACCTTAACATGTGGAGAACTTTACCCTTACTTTTACTGTTAGAGCTGGTTTACTCTCCATAGAACTGTAACTCCTCTCCAGGTTAAATTAGCTTGACTGAAATATTGACATTTTTTACTGTATATTTCTCCACAAAAACATTTTCAGGATTTAATTTTAACATCTAATGTATTCTCAGACTATTGATATTGACACTGATATTCTACTATTCAAATATGTTTTACTTGGTTTCACTTGAGTAGTATGATTTCAAAAGTATTATGTGGATGTTTTTACTGTACACCCTTGACGTCTATTTTCACTTCTTTTTTTCCAAAGCTGTTTAGAGGACATGAAACTGATATCTTTTCTTTACAGGTCTGAATTACGCCCAACTCTTAGGTGAAGAGAAAGTCAACTGAAAATTCTAAATAAAGACGTCGGCAACTATTCTGAGACTTCACTTGTTTAAAATGTGATTTCATAACACGAGTTAATGGGGGGAACAAAAAGAAAATTGAAGTAACACCTGCACTTCTAGTTTACCATGTGCTGTGGATCCTATTCTGATAAGAACGAAACCTGTAACTATTATTAATAACTGTCAGGTGTAAGTGAAGTGGACACTTTGGTGGGTTATTACACATCCCTTTGGAGAACTTTTGTGTTTTCACAATTGTACTTGTTAAAAACAAACAACTTGAAATTAGAAATGTTCCTATGAAAAGTACTTAAAAATATATTTTATTCTTATATTCCACCATATCTTAGAGAATACTGTTTTTTTTTTAAAGAATAGAAGTTTTGCTTGTAGTGGAACACTTTCATTTTATTATAAATACTTTAATATTTACATGCTGTATAGTTTTGTGTTGTTTAATTAAAATTCTGGTTTTGTTTGTGTTGGGTGTTAACAACCCTTGGCCGATGTGTTGATACAGGGCACAATACAGATTTCTTTTTTTATTTTATTTTTTGTACAATTTTCTGTTGAATCCATTTACATACTATATATAAGGGGATTCCCACAAACCTTCCTCCCATGTCTTGCATGCTCCTCATGAAGAATATTCATCCTTGACAGAACACCTGCGGAGACTGTGCAAACTAATATTGAAGTGACTTAACAAATTATTGTCTGTTATAATTGTTCTTTGCATAAATCTCTTTCTGTTAGGTTACCTATAAAATTTTAAGGGGTAAATTAAAAATGTCTGAGATTACAAAATGCACAGTTTGAAGAAAAATTGGTAAAACTGACTTCATTTAGAATCCAAAACAGTGCCAAAAACATAGCAAAAAGGAATAACAGCCAAAGCAAATAATGAATAGACTATTTATAATGTGTTTCTCAAACAGTGTTGTTGTTATTGTTGTTGTTTACATACAGTATGTTGAAAATTGCAATAAAAATTTAAGTTAAAAACCATTCTGTAAAGACGATTTCATGAGGTTTGAATACATTTTTTTTTTTGTTTAGATTCTCAATGTTTTTTTTTTTTTATTTGCTTTGGAAATTTAATATATCTAATGAGGATGCATGTGTGTACCTCTTAAAATTGTGTATTGGAAGGAATTACAAAGAAATCAGTAAACACTAAAACAAAGTCTTATAGTGAAATCTCTACCTATTTTTATTATTAATGACAACTGTGTCTGTTAAACCCAAGGGAACTGGGGTGGTCTTGGGTGAGTACACATCATATTTGAGAACCTTTGTGTTCTCAGAACTGTAAAAACAATGCCCACAAGCTCTGTAAAGAACTTAAATAATCAGTAAATATACAAGCCTTTGCCCACAAGCAGCTGGGATACACTCCAGCACCCTCCATAACCCTAGTGAGAGTAAAGTGGGTCCAGAATATGAATGCATTTATTTATATAATGATAATTGTGATGATGATAATAATAATATGAATAATCATTTTAAAGGTGATATTTGTTGTTCCATTCCCCTATATCTCAGACACCATTATTGTTTTGTTTTATACAAAGAACTTTTTTACTTTTTTTCATTATTAAATAAATAAGATAAAATTAGTAGATCACTGTTCTCATTTGTGTTCAGCTATACCTGCAAAAATCTAATAGGGTGAATTTAAAATAACTATGAACAATTTCATGGGGTTTGAGTTATTTTTGCATTTAAAAAACTACTTTAGAATGACCTTCAAATGAAAAATATATGTGGTAGGTACAATTTTATATTGGTAGATAAGAAGAGGGGGGGGGACAAACAAACAAACAGATACAAAAGAGTAAAAAAATAATAATTTAAATGTGAAACCTGTGGCATTTATTAATAACTAACAGCGGTACAATAGTGAAGTGAACATAACTGTGGTCATACCACAGTTTCAATTGTTCTATTTTATTCATAGAGCTCCAAATCACAACAACATAGTCTCACAGGGCTTTACTGAAGAGAACAATCAACTATAGAAATAGATAAAGCCCCAAGCATCCCCTGTCCATAGACCCTCTGAGAAAAAACCCAGTTGAAAAAAGAAGTTATCTTGGGGAGAACTACACTGACGGAGAGATCCACTCCCATGGATGGACAGGCTATAGATGAACGTCCATTTGTAGATGACGTTAAGTTAACAACTTTTGTGTCCTTAAAACTTTACTTGTAAAAACAACATTCCACAACCTCATCAAAGCATTGAAAACAGATCAAATGTGTTTTACATATCGTTCATAAGGAGATTCCAGGTCATTTTGACTCTCCTTAGGTCATTTTGACTCTCCTTAGGTCATTTTGACTCTCCTTAGGTCATTTTGACTCTCCTTATCCCTTTGTTGCTTTATCCTCAGTTTGTCCCTTCTTTCTCCCTTAGATGTGAGGACAGCAGACCACCCCTGACCCAAGGTGGTAAGTTGAGTAACCTTCTCAACTTAGTTTACTGCTTTGAGCCACATTAATTGTAGTTTTTTTGTGTTGCAGGATCCCTTTTGGCTTTCCTGCTGTTTTGTCCTTTACATTAGGTTCCCTCTGTTTTGCCCTTTCCTTTAAATTAGTTTCCTTATTTTGCCCTTAGGGTTTAGTTTTGTTTTGCCTTTAGTACTTAGTCATGTTTAGTGTAACTGTTAATTTATATAGTTTAGGCCTGAAAAGAACTGGTTTGCAGTGTGTTTTTATATATATATATATATATATATATATATATATATATATATATATATATATATATATATATATATATAAAATTGTTTTTACTTTTTGTTCCTTTAGTAGGGCGGAGTGCCATTTGGTGGGGA
The DNA here is from genome assembly GCA_020466265.1 of Siphamia tubifer. Taxonomy (NCBI): domain Eukaryota; kingdom Metazoa; phylum Chordata; class Actinopteri; order Kurtiformes; family Apogonidae; genus Siphamia; species Siphamia tubifer. The sequence continues at coordinate 21,107,843 of CM035789.1, forward strand.
GGCTAGGCATCCCGGGTGAGGTTCCTACACTTTTTGCATGTCAGTAAGCGCACTGGGACACCAGTAGGGGATACACTTGTTTTGTAGTGATTGCTGTGTGATTGAGGTAAGACTGCTGTGCATCACCGGTAATTATTGGTAGCACCCCTAGGCACCCCACTGCATATTCTGCCTCCCCTCTGGTGGCCTCTGCCCCTTACATTGAGTTGTTTTATTTGGTATTTGAATTTTAGCCATTTTAATAAATGTCACTTTTACAGTTTATTGTTAGGGCCATTTTTTAAAGCATGTAATAAAGTATTTGATTCCTCCCCGTATTCACTTTTAATTGTCAATTAATCTTTTCCTTTGCAGCTTTAGTTCATTTTCATGATTTGATTAATACAATTTCTTTAATTGTCAGAAAAAAAATTCTCTGTCCTGCTTCAGAAGCAAATCTGTGTCCTTCCAGTTCTCCCTTACATAAGTTGGAATATCATTTCCTGGGGTGCAAGTCCCCAGGTGGTGTTGTCGGTTTTTCCCTATTTCATATTACCACACCTAGTAACAGTGCTTACTTACCACTCTCTCCGGCTCGCCTTGCCACACTAAATATAATTTAATTAAAAAAAAAAAAAAACCAGATAGTTGTGGCTTAAGGAGGCCCATCCATGTGGGTCCCTGACCCATGTGGGCCCGAGGCGGCCGCCCCCGCGTTCCCTCCGCTAGTGCTACCATCATATTTTAGAAGGACTCATACACTGAAGATGACACTATTATGGTGTGTGTGTGTGTGTGTGTGTGTGTGTGTGTTTTAAATGGCTACATCCTTTTTTTTTAATCAACTTGAGCATGTGGTAGTTACCGTTTCATGTTGATATATGGAAGTGAGAAGGTATTAAAAAAATCATGCCGACCGGCTGCTGGCGCATTCACACCATGCACGCGCCGGTGTTGGGAGCGCGCGGCGCCCACGCGGACCCGATGGCAGGACAGGTCAGTGAGAGCTGAGCCGATGAGATCATGGAGCTGGCTCTGAGGTCGGCCAGGGTACGGCTGACACTTCACGGTGATGGAGAGCTACATATCCGGTAAGACAAACGATGAATTTTACGCACACCTGGAATTTGTGTCATTACGCTTCAAAACGATTTAAAACAAATGGAATTGTGTTCTTTCAGTTTCTGTAGAAGATTAATTATTATGTAAGGTAGCAGCCCTAACTCATGCAGCCGTGTGCATATGAGCAAGAAACTAATCCTTCATGCCGTGGTTGTAGTAGAGTTATTCTGTGCCCAGGCACCACGGTCAAATACCCACAGACCTTTTTATTCGTGCTACCCATAAAATACCCCATGCTCTGCTTTCTAATTTGTTTATGGTATGTTAAGATTTGGGAGAAACACACGAGTGGACGGTGTGAATTTGCCACTATGCAAATTGGCGAGTTACGCTCGTGCACTTTGGTGACTCGAGTTTTGTCCTCGCTGCAACAGCTGGTTCTCAACTCAGAAGTAAGTGGATGGGCTCGAGCCTCTATGTGAAGTTACGTGTTTTTATTTTCCCCACTATTTTCGTATTTTCACCGGCTAATATATTCTGTCTTTGTCAACTTTGTCGTCCACTCGTGCTATCAGTCTCGGTTGTAGAAATACACAGATGCATAAACTTGGCGAGTGCCCAATATAACTGAATCCCAAAACTCAACACTTAATGTCATGAGTGTAAATGGCATCTGCATAATATGCTTCAGAAATAGCATGCTAACGCATCTTCATTTCCTTCTAAGGGTTCAGACATAACCATCATTGTGTTCATCGTGAGATTTTTAGTCATCATTGTCAAATTTTCACCTTGACTGTAAGTGTAAATATTACTGTGCCAACATTACTCACTGAATTCATGGTCCATGTAAGGTTAAACTCGTTGTTTCAAACAATGATGGATAAAGGATTGACAGCTATGTTATGACTGACAGGCAGATTTAACCAATCTCTCAGTTGCATCCCATGCAGTGACTCCCATCACCCAATCCTCTTGGATTAGAGGAGGGATTATGATTTGGATTTGCCTCTGCTTTACAGTCTGCACTAGATATCTGTCTGTTATAGACTGGTTTATTCTTACTTTAATCACAAAAAGACATTTCATCCCTTTTTTTGCTTGTATTTTAAAACCACAATGCCACCTTTTATCATTATGTATGATATACAGTATAGTACATCATTGGCCATAAAGATGGAATAATTCTGTTTTCAGACACATTCCTATTTTTTATTCGTATTTATACACATCACCAATCACCTTTGATGAGGTGTAAGGGTACATATGGAGTCCCATTTACACTTTATCTATCTCGAATAAATCACATTCACACCATTTAATGAGCTGAGGCAAAAAAAAAATATTTTATTCCAGTTTCATGCAAGTAGTTTGTGCTATTACAGTACTTTCATACTATACTTGAGATATAATATAGTATAATAATGCAAGTTTATTATTAAGGGTGGCAGTGGTTAGCACTTGTGGCTCACAGACAGAAGGTCCCTGGTTCGATTCCAACACCAGACCTTACTGTGTGGAGTTTGCATGTTCTCCCAGTGTCTGCATGGGTTTTCTCACATTTCCTAGGGTAATTTGTTGATCTAAGTTGCCTATAGTTGCTGGAACAGGCCCCCTGTGACCCTAGTGAGGATAAAGTGGATTCAGAAGTTGAATTATTTAGTTCATGTTACTTAAACTTTTATTTGTGGCCTAAAAGCTAATTCACCATACTTAAACCATTACTGTGTGTTGGCTCAACTTAAACACTTGCATTCATGTTGAAAATTATTAAATTCATGCTACTTGGAAATGCTGTTTATTTTTGTGAAAAAGCCACTTGACCATACTCCAAAAAATGCTTTGATGTAATTCTGCCTGCTGTTGGCTTCACTTAAAAATTATAGTGGAAAATGTTAACAGAATTGTTTTTGTTGATCCATAGTTTTATTTATTAGAGTGCATAAATGACCTTTTAGAGTGTGGGTGGAGCCAGGAACAGAGTCAAAAATGTACTTGTAGGAGTGTTTTTATGTCTAGTTTTTCATCATAGCCACTTTGAAAACATTAACATAGCTTTTTTGGTTTGTCCAAAGTTTTACTTTTTAGAGTGTACTTTAGTGTTTTTGACAGGTTTAGACAGGACTTAGAGATGATGGTGGCTAAAAGATGGCTTTCCATCCCTCTGCACCAGCTCATTGTATAGCCAGTTTCACAGTTCTGTCTGTCATGTTTTAATTTTCAAAGACCTGAACACAGTGCTGTCCATGGTACTGAACTGGTCAAACCAGTCACTCCAGTTCTCCTCTTATACCATCTCCTGTGGTGACATTTCTAAATGCAATTTGTTCTGTGTGACATAAGCAATGCCTATCTGGTGATTAACAATGGCATTAGCATACAGTCATCCATACATTGAGTTCACAACCCCCAGTATTTCAGCTGCTAATGAAGAGGTGAGGATGACTATGTGCTCTAGTAATAGCATGTGGATTTGTTGGCCTGAGGATCCACATTCTTATTTTCACATCCCCTGGATTTTACCTGACTGTACAGTATTTTCCCCTCTTTATTACCCACCCTGATGGAGAAGCAAGGGGTGTTGTTTTTGGTTTGGTTGGTTTGTAAACATTTTAACAGCAAAACTATTGTTTTACATTTTGATAAAAGTAGGTTAAAGTTCACATTTTTTATGATTTAAAAAAATTTCTTCCCATTTCTTATAAAGGGCACTTAATGATTTTTTTTTTTGTTTTTTTTTTTTTACAGCAGATCCGGCTAGTGCAGGGAATTAAAAAATGAGTGCAATACAAAATAAATAGCCACAAGATACTTTAAATTTGTACTGAAAAAAAATATGGTTGCATATCGATAGATAAAGATGGGTTTGCACACCAGTAAGTCCTTGAACAACCCTAACCTTGTTTTGGTAGATCTTAAAAAGTAATGGGATTGTAAGTAACAAAGACAGCAATTTTCAGTGTAAATTAATTAGAATTGGGAAATTAAAGAGTCCAAAAAAAGCTAGTGTAAAAAGATACTAGTAAATGCATGCTATCATGCATTATGTTTCTATATTGACATTGCATGTGTGATGTGACATTTCATAAATTACATTCATGATGGTAAAAACATATTAAAGAACATACATTTCATTGGTTGAAACATGCACATAGCCTTATATGGATAAGATGCTGCTACAGTTAGTTTCTTGTAGATTATTGTGTTATATTACTGTTGTTCACTATTATTTAACAGGATTTGATTTGATCTTTTTTCCTACTTTTATTTCTCTAGAAACGATGATGTCCCACACTATAAGTAACACCACAGGAGCTCTGCCCTGCCTGCCTGCAGCCAATTTTGTCATTCCTCTTAAAAGAGTAAATAAAACTCCTCAACAGCCTCAAGCTCCACAAGAGGAAGGATGGACAGGCAGATACTGAAAGTCCAAGGAGTGGCCTTAACTTCATGAAATGAAATAATATATCAAACCTTAAGAGTTTCCTGTCATATGCAATCTTTTGCCATATAAAATGCCTTTAAACATTAGAGCCAAGCCTGCACAGAGCAAGCTATCTGCAGCCACGAAGAGCAGCGCACACACTGATGTTAGTACGTCTCATTCACGCTTTTCAAGATCCCCTAAAATGGGGAAAGGCAAACAGACTGGAACGTCAACTCCAGGTTGCCGTTCGGGGCTGGAACCAGGCTCTGTATCAGGAGGGGTGCCTGCCCAAGGGCCTAAGACAGTTGGAGGTCAAGGGTCAGGGTCAAGACTTCAGGGTTCAAAGAGCAAACCTGGCACAGCAGCAGACAAAGGAACAACTCATGGTTCTGCAACGGCCCCGGGGGGTAAAACCCTGTCTATGGAGAATATTCAGTCTTTAAGTGCTGCCTATGCCACCTCAGGCACCATGTATCCCAGTGAACGTGAAGACTTTGATCAATCTGGTGGATACCCTAAAGGCACAATGACACTGGGCAGGAGCACAAACCGTTCCTCGTACACTGGCAGAACAACTGTCATGGGCAGCAGCCCCAACATTACCTCATCTGGCCTGGCTCACCCATCAGACCCCTATGGAGAACAAACTATGCTACCAGGTGGGACCTCCAATATACGGCATCCATCTGGCAGGCATCCACGGGACCTCCGGGATTCAGCTGGACATAGAGAGGGTTCTACATTTGACCTCCATAGTCAGTTGAGGGAACTACAGAGAGAAAATGACCACCTTAAGAGAGAACTGGAGGGAGGAAGGGAAGGAAGGATGGGTCACAACATGAACAATGTGAACTTCTGGAGCCCAGAGGTAAAGAAGGACAAGGGAGTCAGGAGGGAGGAGGGAGTGAGGACCTCGATTCTGAAGGACCAGTACAGAACAAACCAAGAGGATTTGCAGGTGAGAAAATGGCAGGATTAAGTAAGTGTTTTCAACATCCATAGAAGACACAGACAGATAATTGAAAATGACAGTTTTTGGATTGAAATGCTTAAAAACCTTAATAGGCAGCAATCGTTTTTAGTTATAGCAGCAGACACCAAATTCTTGTAATCTTGAAACCAAACCTTGATTTATGTGCTCACTACATTCATAGTTTGGGTGTTGTTGTATCCATTTCCTCTCCTCATGAAACCTAACACAATCATACCTTATTTTTCTTTCCCTCAAGGTTGTATAGAATGGCTTGTGCACAGTTCATTTGTAAAGATATTTGCCAGACTCTGTCTGTGTTTCCATGGGAACATGCCCTAGTGGCAACCATTCTAAGTGTTTGCCAGTTTCTAAAAAAGCTTCTGAAATTATGGTGACCAGTCTCTTATGTGCCATCTTTATCTGGTCTCATTCATTGGATTATTCATGCATCACCCAACTGTCTGTCTCTACACATATGTAGCTACTGTGTGTCTTTTACAGCTTTATCTTTTGTCTTGTTTTTTTTTTTTTTTTTATCTTGCTGACCTCTTGTCTCTTCATTTGTCTGTGTGATCGTTTACCTGCCTGTTTGTCCCTCATGTTTGTCTGGTAGAAAATATTGGTGTTTCTCTATGGGAAAGACTGGTAAAAGTCAGGTAATTATCCTCTTCTGGTCATTCATCTCTTACACTAGAACAGTAGCGTGTGTGTGTGAACTTTACTGAATCCCTTTGTCCTCCTCCCTTGTTCATTCATTCTCTTACACAAACATTCAGAAACTTCTCATATCTTATTTTCTCTCTCATGTAACCAAGGAACCACTTCTGTCTTTGTATTTTTAGCTTTTTCATCTCTCAGCGTCATCAGTGTTAAGACTATACATAACACTTGCAAACATGCAAATTGTAAATTCCACAAATTTCATTAAATACTTGTTACTTTCTTAATACATTTGTAATTCAATGCACTGTAAATCTATTCTACAGTGGATGGATGTATTGAGAAAAGTAAATATTACAATCAAGTTATCATGTGACCTGCATCCATACATTACATATTAGGACTAAATACAAGTAGTATTTGTTTTCTCTTCACTCCTCTGTATGCTAGGCTTCACCCCCTGTAATTGTTCTGCTGTATCAAGTTAATGAAATTGAACTTTGTGCAGAAACCAATGTTACATCCACCCACTAGTAATGTGTACAATTTCATTTTAGAATTGTGGTCAGGTCTGTTTTTGCAGAATAGGTTTTAAACCGAATATTTCAAGTCAAAAGAGCAAAAAGCTCTGGGCATTCCACACTCTCTTTTTCTGTCTCTGTCTTTCTCTCCCTTCCCCTTTCTTACATACAAATGCACTTCCACTTGCACCTTTCATGCTTAAGCTCTGGTTAATGATGATCATAGCCTTATTAGCATGCCTGATCACGCATTAAAATTATTATGAAGTTACCTCTCAGCCTTACATTCTTTCAGTGTAACTTATAAATCAAAGAAATAGTCAGATACCCCCATTTATATAAACCACTGGTTTATTTTTTAAAAAAGTGACAGTTATATGTGATGCAAAATGTTATCTTATCTACTATGACCTTGTCCATCTTTATCGGCCCTTCCCAACTTTTCTTTCAGATTTTCACTTTTCCACCTTTTTAATTCAGCTTTTTCCTTGTTTTTGCCCTTTGAGATGACTTAGTAAAAGCTGAGGCTGACAAGAGAACTTAATCATTAGCATGAGGAATGTCACCTTTTCTCTCAGCTGCAGTGGCCACAGTTGTCCCCACACCATCTGTTTTTTTGGCATATGTGTGTATGTGTGTTGTATGTGTCTGCACACTTGCACATACATATTTGTGTCTACAGTCTCAGTTGTGAGTCTGTTTGTGCAGAGTATTGTCCACCCACTCTGACTTGATATTCAGTGCTTGCTCATTGAATTGATTATGTGTGTTCACCCTTGCCTCCCTCCCACATCTCACCTTGGTGTCCTTGATGCTCTCCACCTTCTGAATCTTTTGAAAATGTCTTAATATTCCATAGAGAGGGATAATTGTGTTGAAGTCACTGCAAATGTCAAAGGTCCTCTCTGTGTGTTCCATATGTCTGTTTTAACTTTTCTTGTTCACTCACCAAAAGTCTATACACCATCTGTTTATTTTTCATCACTGTTTATTTTAATGAATATTGCAGGAGATTAAATAAGGGAGACAGGAAAATTTTTAAATCCGCGAGTTCTCTCTGTATCCTCTAAATATCCTGTATCCTGTAAATATAGTACTGTAGATGACTGAGTATAGAATGATGATTGGTAGTTACAGATGTCACTCACGTATTTAATACCTTATACCTGCCTGAAAATTCTTAGATTTAGTCAAAACCTAGACAATTCTTTTCAATTTCCTATTTTTATCGCACCATCTCTAATCAATATTGATGTGACATCTTGAGGGATGTCTGAGTTTTCTAAAATCATAATTGGAATAGACCTTATTGTCATTACAAAGTCATGTCCAACAAAATTAGGATGCAAACCAATACAGTGAGCAATAATTTATAAGAAGATGATAATTCACAGTGTAAGAGTTTAAATAAAGACAATTATAACAAATACAAAAAACATCTAAAGTACAAAATAGACAAGGTGAAACAATCAAATCTGATAAGGATAAATAGCTTTGTAGACGTTTTTTTTTTTTTTGGTGATCACATGATGTGTGAACAAGTATGACACACTTCTTGAATATACACTGTTGTCCATAAAGTTGGAATGGTTTAGTTTTCTAACACATTTATTTTCTTTTATTCCTACATACATCAGTAATCCCCTCTGATCAGATGCAGTTATTACATACTGAGTTCCAGTTACACTTTATTTATTAATAATAAATAATTTCATAAGAAGAGATAGAATTCCAACTTTATGGGTAACAGTGGAAGTAGTAAGACTGTATTTATGATAGTTTTCCTTAATCTGAAGTTGTGTTAGGTAAAATAATTAAACAACCTACTGACCCATTATGCCACATTTTGACTCGTATAAAAATGCTGTCATTAGTTTAGACAAGGCCCATCTGTTAATATACAGTGGTGCATTGTAACATAATTATACTCATCATGCGGCTGTTCTGTATCTGTTATTAAACTCATTTAAAATATCTCCAAGGTGAGACTGGCACATTTTGTTAAATGCTCAATTGCTTTGAACTTTGACTCCTCTGCTCATGTCACTTGTTGGAGGTGGGAGGAGTTGAGACAGCTTAAGCTTTGAAAACATTTGATTTCCTGTAGCTTGATCACAGAAGAAGAAGAAGGTAGTAGTTTTCTGTCAGATCACTTGACAATACACTGATTGGTACTGTAACTGTGGAAATGTTGCCATATGGTGCACAGAGCCCAGTAACATAATATATTTAGTATTTTTCTACCTCTATTATACAGTAAAACTTGAAATTTTTCGGGCACATTAGAATAGATAGAATTCCATTATTCCATGTGAAGTGTATTTCAAGTTGAATGTTTTGTGAGGAATGTTTATTTATTTATTTTTTCTGTAATTCCATGTTATCCTGCCCTTTGTACCCTGCAGTAACCCTCATTATTCCTTGAATTTCCCTTTACATTCATGAGAAATGTCTCCACCTCATGGCCAAAATGTGTAACATCAACACTTGCAGTAATAGTCTCATTTTCCTATTCTGTCTTTATTTCTTGATGTCTTTGTATCTTTCTCACATCTCCCTGCTGCAGCCCGTGGAAATAAAAAGAAACAAGGTTTGACTTAATTAATCCTACTTTTTTTCTTTCTTTAAAAAAAAAAGTTTTGCTGAGTTCTTTGCTTATTGTCTGAATATGAACTTTATACTTCTGTTTGCTCATGTACTGTAGCAGCTCCCACTGACAGTTCAAGAGCTTCAGGAGGAGCTCAGGGCTCACAGGGAGATGAACAGTCGCTTACAGCAACAGCGACAGCAGGGGAACTCTGGCCCTCACCGAGAGCCACATATGGACCAAGACCACAGAGGTGGGCTGAGCCCTGGACACAGTCCCAGACATAGCCCCTGTCACCTCAATAGTCCTGGACCAAAGAAAAGCCCAAGAGCCAGCCCATCGAACACTTACAATTCAAGACAACAGGAAGCTGACATCATCATCCACAGTCCTGCATATGGCTGTAATGCAGCTGTATCTGCACAGAGAATCAGCCCAGCCAACACCCTTCAGCCTGGGCCAAGGAGCAGCCCAAATCAGACTCTGTATAGCCCCAACCAAGGCCCAGTGGTAGCACCCAGCTCCAGTTTTGTACGACCCTGTAGCCCCTGTCAGGTGCCTGGGTGTGATGGCTTCTCATCTTCTCCTCCACTGGATCAATCAGAAGAAAACTTCTTTCAGCTGCAGTCAGAGCATGAACGACAGGCCAAAGAGTTGTCCCTTCTCAGAAAGACCATGGAGGAGATGGAGATGAGAATTGACTCCCAGAAGCAGACCTTGGGTGCCCGGGATGAGAGCATCCAGAGGCTGCTGGAGATGCTTCAGGGTCATAGTCAAGGTCAGGGACAGTGGGTTCGTGGACAGAGGACAGGTATCATAGCCATGGCAGCACAGGAGGCTGAAACCCAGCTGGAAAATATGCATCTTAAAGAGGTATGATTTCTTTTTACTCACATGCAGAGTGCAGGAAATATTTATCACCAAGGAGGGTATGTCTTCACTTGAGTCTTTTGTCTTAGCAATGTTATACAGAAACATTGATGTTGACAAAACCGAGTGAAGGTCTAGGTGCAAGTAAGTTATGACACAAATCTCAATAAGGACATTCAGGGTAGTACATAAGGGTAGTACATTCACTATTGAGGTAACATGCTGGTTGCAGGAAAATGGCAGCAAAGGGTGTAATGAAACACTTATACATTGTCAGGAATAACTCTGACTAACAAACAACAAACAATTGTGCCTCAGTGCCCCCCTCTCAGCTTTGTCCTTCCAAATGCCCCCTGACGTTGTCCAGTACTGCCCCCATTGAGAAACACTGGTCAAAGGTTTTACATTTTTGTTTGTAAAACCAAACAAAAATATTTAACATTATGAGACTGGATGACTATTTTGGTTGAATTACACAACTTTGGAGAGATAAGGCCTGGCCTGGGTATCATATAATTATTTCTTATTAGTCAGTTATCACTTCTGCACATTTAGAGAAGTCATGAGAAGCCATAAATCACAGAGGCTGACCTGCACACAATCTATTTATTTGAATAAAAAAAGCATTACTGAATCACATTTGATTCATTTTCATATATATATATATATATATATATATATATATATATATATATATATATATATATATATATATATATATATATATAGTACAAGTAGTAGTACAAAAATATACATCAAATTAATCAAATAATAGTAATACACTGTCGGAGCGACGATTACAACTGGTCAATTGTGATTCAGTAATTGCTTTTTGTTCAAATAAATAGATTGTATGCATTGTGTATTATTACAGATATGACAGATTATGACAGATATGTTAGTGTGTCTGTATTATGTAGAGTGTGAAAGCAGAAAGCAGCTCAGCAGGTCTTATCAATGGACCAGCTTAGCATACGAGAGCTCTAAGCCTGTGTTCAGCCATGAAGTTTTACAATCTGTGTGTGTGTGTGTGCATGCGTACGTACATGCATGTTTTCCTCAGTGTGTCTGCATGCTGCTTTTATGCCATTTATCTGTGATTAATCCACAGCATTTGTTATTGCAGTATGATATACAACAAGTGTAAAATGAAGGGAGGATATTTATTAAGTAAAGAGTGATTTCTTTATTTTGCAAAAACAAACAGCAGGCCTGTGGGGTGAGTATGTGTCCTCTATCAGGGCAACCGTCGACTCCTGCCTCGTTTATTTTTAACTCCTAAATCTTCTTAGTCTTTCATTTCTCTACCTCTCTGTCAGTGTGTGTGTGATGTCTGTGTATACCTGCACTATTGTTTTTGTCTTGATCTTGTTTTTCTAGCTATTTGTTGTGTGCCCGCTTGAATGATTTCCATGTCTAGTCAGAATGATTGTTTGTGTGTCTGTTGTGACAGTGTGTGCATGCACATCTGGGCCTGTCGGCTTAGTAAGGACACTCCTCTTTCAGTAACTGATGGTTGATGGGATATCCACCCATGCCGGTGTTTGGCTACTGTTGTGATTTTGCCAGAAAGGTCTGTGGCTATTTCAGCCCATACTAATGCAAGCACAGTTGTGCATAATGGTACTTGTGTGTATGTGGCTGTGAAAAATGCATGGGACCAAATCATGTAGTGTGTGAGGTGGGTTGTCTGATTCACACTCTCTTTGTGCCATGCTATTCTTAACTACTTGACCGTTTAACACATATGGTGTGTGCTATAGCAGAGGGGATAACCCAGTGTGAGAGGTGAGGGAGATGGGAGTGTTTTTCTAGTGTAGAAAAACAGGCTGTTTGTCTGAATATTAATGTATGATTAATGAGGGAAAACACTTTGACCGCCCTGATTGAAGAGAGAAGTGATTGTTTTTCCTTCGTATTTTCCCCTCCTCTCCTTTAACCCCTTTTCTTTTCTGAGTTTGCAGTGGGGTGATGAAGTCTCTGACAGAGAGCAGACAGGTTTCTCACACACTTTGATGTGTGGAAATGAGCTGAACCGATTACAGCTCAAATTACACGTGTGTTAATTTAGCTGTTTTGAAGTCAAACTAAGAGCTATGGTTTAGAAAGAGACAGAAATCTGTCATCACTACAAGTATTATTAAATCAAATGTATATTTCATCATATTGTAGCATTCTATTAATGCTTTTCCAAAAAATCACCTGGAAATGAGACTTGCAAAAGCTGACAGTTAAAATAAAGGTGATGGTAGAGGTAGATTTCACAACTTTTATTATTCTTGAATAATACTTGTACATTATATTCTTCATTACTGAAATAAGTTTAAGTATATTCATAACACATCTCTGTCATAAGGTGCAAAAGCTTGGTGCAAAAAATAAAATAAATACTGAGTTTCTTTGAAAACTCATGAAATAGTTAAGATAATTATGAACTTAAAGAATAGTTAGTTCTATTTAATTTTTGAATAAACAATAATGTTCAAATGTTTTGAAAATAAATATTATTCCTGAATGTTAAAGTTTAGGTTGAATTTTACCTACTTACAGCTTTTGCTTTTGTTTATATGTCATTGTTGTATTTGAGCCTTACACTTAACTTCCTTCTATTAGGGGGAACTTCTACTTCTTTTGATTAGCTCCAAAGGAAACCAGCCCAACTGCTTTCTATTACCACACCCATTACTCTCCTTTAAATGACCCAGCTTGTTTTGCTTGAGCTTGGATAATAAATGCCTCCATTTTCGGTTTGCCTCCCATTTTATTTATATTTTAAACATGGCTGTGGTTGGCAGTGGGTCTTTTTTTGCTATTCTTTCCTGGTAGGAAGAGAAACGATCACCTTCCATTTGTGTTTATATTATGATAATTTTTTGAGGATCAATTACCCAAATTTTCACAAAAAGATTTTATATTTTTTTTAGTACTCCAACATATGTATTATAGAACTGAATAGATTATGAGAGTCTCTTTTTGTGTTTTCCTCTTTTTCCCTTTTGAGCACCATTCAGGAATAAAAAAAAGCGAGACCACAGCCAGATGTGAAGTTATTGAGGCAGCTGTCTGTGTTTATGTCTGAATGGTCTGCTGGGGTGTAGTGGATGTATGGATTTAGAGCACTCAATCACACTCTCACCTGCTGATGTTGGATGTTTTTTGTAGAGCTGTATTTCTGTTTATATTTCCCACCTAGCTTCATAAAACGGAAGTAGTAAGTAGTAAAATCAATATGGTTGCATCTTGTACTGTAAAAAGACGATATTAAACCATAAGATGATTTATATGTTATGTGTAAAGTTTTCAGATGCTTACGTGTAATACATGCTGTGTATGGCAAAGATGTTCTTTTCAGTACTAGAAACATCCACTAAGTGGCAGTGTCCTGTTAGATTTTACTTTTTGTTTCCATTTCATGCACTAACTGCACACTTGTGTTGCGCGTGAAAGCACACACACGCATACATGCAAGCTTACAGCTTACGCTGAGAGGCATAAATCTGGGCCTAATCGACTCTCCCCAGCCGCCAGCTCCCTGTAGACCCAGTAATAACAGCTGCACCACTGGTCTGTTCCTGCCCAGCCCTGACCTGCTGCCAAGGGCACACGCACGCACACACATACATGCATGCACATACTAAGATATATTTTCTTGGAGATGGCATATCTACTTTCATGCATATCATAGTGGGGATAATTTGGGCCTTTGGTGCTTCTAGGTAGAGTTAAGGGTCTTAAGATATAAAGGTATCTTACCTGGTGCTTAATCCATATCATTGAATTTATATATGGTAGCTTTTCTCTGTACTTATAACTCTGCTTTTTAGTATTCAGAGGTCTTGGTGCTTTTTCTCCTTGTAGGGTAGCCCTCTGTCACCCTCCTCACTTTCTCACAATCATAATGAAAGCTGAGAAAAGTGATGTTTTACAACTTTCTAGTCCAGATAATCAGCATAATTCTGCATTTCTGTCTTTGCCCTTGTACATTTTACTGCCACGTCATTTCCCACTCTCCCTTTCTTTTCATCCTTCTTTCTTAGTCGATGTGTTATCTGTTGTGGTTATGTTAATTGGCCAAAGGCTTGGGGCTCTACAGGGTTTCACTGTAGATTGGCTACTTTCACCCAACACAGATGAAGCCACTCTCAACTAACATTAGAACACCACTGTAAATACCATCAACAAACACACACATGGTCGCTTCTCCCCACCACACCCCGGGCACCACATACTCGCCACGCTCTGTTGATCTCCTAGAATGTTTGAGCGGAAAAGTTTATCAGGACAAAATTACACCCCTCAAACCTTCTCCTTACCCCCCTTCAACCCCTCCCTACAGCAAGACTTTGATTCTCTCTGATTTTCCCTTTGTCTTTTCAAACTCCTCTTTTGAGCTTTCAGTATGATAGGCAGGCACATATTCACATTTGTGGCAAGCAAATGTGTTTCCTTTTTTACTTGCCGTGATGAAGACGGGATGGGAATGTGATTGATGAATGTGCACATGTTTGTGTGTGTGCGTCTGTGTATGTTCTTGTCTGTGCACGGCACATATGACACCATCGCCTTCAGGCTGGAATTGAACTTTTTGACCGTATCCTTCATTCAGGATGCCGGCACTTATTGCTATAGTGTTACTTTTGATCCTATTCATTCCATATGCTTGGTGCTCTGACACATGTGGAGCAGAGGAGACAGTCTTTGATGACATGCTCTCTTGCATGACTTAATTTCCCCCATTGACAGACGCAACACTTCTGAGATCTGTACCATTACTGTTGATAAGGAGTTAATACGTACACTCTTGTCTGAAGCACTGACATAGATGGGCACAGGCTGTCAAGAAGACAGGCAAGCACACACTGACGAACCCACACTCACACAGTAACACAATAATACACATCAGGCTGGGGCAAGATTAGGACTGTGGCCATAGCGGGAATGCCAGTCTGTGGGAGGCATGCTTTGACAGCAGTAATCCCTCCTTATCCAGTGACATGAACAAGATAAGTTCCTTGTCTCCCCTTTTCAGCCAAGAAGGGAAACTGCAGACAGAAAAGGAACCATGGGAAATCAGCATGATCTGATGCCATTATTGCTACTAGTGTTGACATTACAGTTGTTTCATTGGCCTTTATTTCTTAATGATGCCGCAGTTGTGTTCCTGCACGTACATGAGTAGTTGTAAATGTTTTGTTGTTCTGTGTAATCTGCATTTAATGTAGTATCCAATGAATTTTATAGCCTTCAAATAGCTTTGTCTCAGTAGGAATAATTATGCAGGAATAATTTTGTTTTGCAATTACAAGAACCACAACTATGAGGTTTTAACCCTTATACACGTAAAAACTGTTTTGTGTTTTCTTGGTGACTTCCAAACATCCTTTTTCATTTAATTTTTCTTAAGTTGTTTTTCATTATTTAGTATTTCATCTTTTCATTGTTCAGTGAAAAATCAGGTACTTTCCTTTATTCTGTTTGCTAATCATGTAGATACACCCAGCCATACACCACTGACCCAAACCATCTAATGATCTAACTAATCTGAATAATCCATTAATCCTATCAATACATATAAATAATTGGTGTAAAATGCAATTTGTCATCTTTTCATGGTCATCAGGCATGACCCATTCAGGCCTTTAGAGGCTCCATAGATAGACCCTTTTTTTTTTTTTTTTTTTTTTTTTACTGTATGTTCACTTAATGATATTTGCCCGAAAAAGTCACTTTTTGTTCAGTTTTCTCTGTTTAATTCAACACAAACTCAATCATCTACAACTGTCACTTGCCAGACTATATGGACTTTATTGGGGAATTTATGTTGTGGAAGGTGATAAAGCCATTCAAGTAGATCATATTAGATGCTACCTGAAAGCTGAGAAACTATATTTTACATGAACTGTTTACATATATTGATAAGATGAATGATTTAAAAGTTATTTTAGATTTTTTTATTTAAAATTTCCAGCAGCTGTTAAGATCTTTGAGGGTTAAAAATAGAAATATTTACTGTAATTATTAAGTATTATAGTTATTTGTAATGCTCTCTGTGCATTATTTTGGTCCATTACACTAAATGTTCCTAGTTAAATGAATTTGTTTTAACCTGTTGCATGTTCGTAGTTAGTCGTCCATTAGCCTGAATGTGTGTTTGCCTTTGTGAGGGCATAGAGACACCATTAATTATTGAAAGAAGAAGCTTTGGCGCATGTGCTGGCAGAAAGTGTTGCTAAGCAAGTGCTGTAGAATGCCAGAGACATCTGTGAAACAGTCAGAGAAAACAAGTGAGAGATAAGAAAAAGAAATAAGGACACAGAAACAGTGCAAGATACAGATACTTGTGACCTTTAACTTCCAACGAGCTAATGACAGTGACAAACAGAGGGCAGCAAGAAGAGACATCAGCACTTGTTATTAGAGACAAAGAGACTTTGGGTGAATGTCAAGCTGGGGACAACCTTCAAGATTATTGAAAAAAATATATTTGAAGGATGCATCGCAAAGGATAATTTTTTTTTTTTTAACAAAGGATCACCAAAGGAGAATGTAGTGGAAAACACAAGGGGCAGAACCTGGGACTGAGTAGTATCCTGTGCATGTTTCTAAGTGGCTCTGAAGCTGTGGGAGTTAAAGTGTGCAAAGATGATGAGCCGCCAGGCTTATTTTTACCGGGTCCCTCCCCAGGAGCTCCATCGGCGGAACCAGCTCCAAGCTGATCCAGCCAAGACCAGGGCTCTACAGACTGTCATTGATATGAAGGTAGGACTTAGAATGAACCAGGAAGAGCCTAGTTTTTATCCTTTATAAATTTCAGTTTACAGATCACGGATGTGTTGTGTTCTATATTTATCCCCACACTAGTCTGAGATTGAAACCTGAACCTGTTGTTGCAGGTGTTTTGGTGGAGATGAGAGAATGTTGTGTTTTACTAGACTTATATTGTGGTTCAGTTTGATATCAGCCCCCAAGAAAACTGTAATTACTGCTGAGTACTGCTGTAATGAGAGTACTAAGTGAGGATCTGGATTGGTTGTAAATGCAAACACAAACACGTAACAATCTCAGAAACATTGTTTTACTGCTGCCTCGTGTCTGTATGGCAGCCATGCCCAAGTGAAGTCCATTATTGGCCCATGCAGAGCTGAGCACTTATTCAATTTGTTTCAAATGTCACATATGGAAGCTTTCACTCTCATCTCAGCTCTTTGAAGTTGTTAGAGCTGTGAAAAACACAGTTGACTCCACATGTGTCTGCATGCACTCCCACACACATGCATATTGAGCGTTCATTCAGCAAACGCTTGTTCCAAAACTGGCTCTTTTACATCAAAACCACAGTTATTTTTCACACATACTTGGTGATTTGTCTGCCTATTAACAAACTGCACATGTTATACCAGGATGCCCACAGTCTTGTAAATGCATAAGGCAGGCTTAATTAAATGTGACTGTATTAATTGGATAAAGCATTTACAAACATTGCCAAACTGATTGCACAAAAAATTCCAAGTATTTTTGCAGAATATTCCACCAGTTCATGCTTTCTCTGCATGGTTGACTTATCTCTGTGTTGCTGTTTCTAAGTAGTGTATATTTCCACTCTGTAATTACAGACTACCAGCCCCCCTTTCTGTTTTGATCCTGACATTATCTGGCAGGTACAGTAAAAAGTGCTGACCTCTTGTTTTTCCTGTCAATTGACCATTGGTTACAGACATGAGGCTTTTTTCTATCCCTGTCATGAATTCCTTCTCTGTTGAAATGCAGCACTATCATGCGGTTCATGTTACTGTGGGGTTGAAGCTCAGATCGTAACATGAATTCCTACTGGAATCAGCTTTTGTTTTTTTTTTTATATTAGTTTAGTTTGTCTTGTTTCTCTTCCTCTGGGTGTTACCTTTTTGTCTTGAATGATGTGGAGTAGAAACAGATAGCAGTCATATTATATAGAGGGAATATATACACAAATCATTGTGAATGATTCAACTGTGACCCATTTTTTTGGGCATTTGTTCATTTTGGGATGGGGTATTCCCCTGTATGGCTGCTTTCTGAGTTTTACTTGAATGTCTATGTCCATTAATATGACATGTTTATGTGTTTCTGTTTTGTGTGTATTTATACACAAGCATTCCTGTTTGCATGATGTTTAGGATGGTATATGGGACGCTGTGTGTTAGGCAGGGCTGATGTCAGAGGATGTAATAGAGGTCAGATGCTTACATGTTGCCTGTGGTTTGTGCTGATGGCATCATGCAATCTGCTTCCATTTATTCAATTACCTTTCTCTTTTCCTCCAAGGTTTAGCATTTAACGTACGTCTGAATCCATGCAGTAAAACAACCTCAGGACCTGTCCCTGACAGACCCTTCCATTCCCTCATAGATATTGCAAAGGAAAACATCTTGGCCCTTCCCTCTCTTTTTCCAGACATCCTTTTCAGACATAAAGCTTTATATTTAACTTAAAGATGCAGACTGCTGCGAGGTATTTTGTAAATATGTGACTTGGTTTTACATCTATTATCAAAAGCCAACTAATTTCATGGTAACAACATTGGAGGGGTGTGTTCCTTTAAGTTAACATTCAATTTGTGTTTTAGTTTTTAATCCACATCGTGGAGTTACTGCATTTATCTGCTCAGGTGACTAAAGGATGAAGGAAAAACCTGTCCGTCCTGTATTTCATATCTAAAATATCATGATATAAATATCGTCATGATATTTATCACTATCATATCTTCAGTGATTCATGGGCAAGAGAGGAGGTTAAGGTTTTCTTTCATTAATCAGGTCTTTGAGGGTTTTTTGTGTGCAACACTTTAGGTTGATTCATTGTTTATCATATATTTGCAATATGGTTTACCAAAAAAAATGACACTTTCTTACATTTGGAGTCAGACCTTTTCTGACTTTTCGCCTGCATTTTGTTGCTGGTGCAGGACACCAAAATCTCTTCCTTGGAGAGGAACATCAGAGACTTAGAGGATGAGGTCCAGATGTTAAAGACCAGTGGCCTGCTGCACCCTGATGACAGGCAGGATGAGCTCAAGCAGGTGGAGGTCTACAAGAGCCATTCTAAATTCATGAAGACTAAGGTAGAATGTCTCTGCATGTTATCTGAGACGACACAACATTGCATGACTTATGTGATATGTTTGTCATGAAACCTTGATAGCACCTGCATGAAGAAATTGCAATGTGCATGTTAATTGTCCCCATTGCATGCTTACATCTAAACATGCACTAAATCTGGAGAAACATTTATGCCATGTCACTGTGGTGTGTTGAGACTCTTCCCTCTTAATTTCTCTGTTACATCTGTTATTCCACAAATTCCGGTTCACGATGAATACACATCTCCATCTTCAGAGAGCAAAGTCTGATTAAACGGAATGCTTTTCTGTCTTGTTATTTATGCCACTTCTATTTTTGTCTGTCTCACCTACGTACTTTACCTGTGACAGGACTAAACATTGCACTCCACTCTTATCAGTTACAAAGGAAACAGACTCAGGCCCTATCAGTTTACATTGCACTGCATCTGTTTACTACTCTATCATTAGCCGACAAAAAGAGCTTTATTTGGCCTATATACAGTTACCTGTACTGGTTTATCATCAGTACAAAAATGCACACTTCAAAACAGGCCAATTAACATAACATACAGGGCTGACAGTCAAATGTAGGTTTAGCTTCTACAATGTTTCTGACTGAGGATTAGAACTCATCTGATTTTTTTTTTTTCCTTTTCTCTATTAATGGTGCTCTTTGTAGAGCCCATTTGTCATTGAAACGGGGAAGTTCCTGATGTAATCATAAAAGAGATGTTTCTTATGAATGGACCCCTGACAGATTAATGTTCAGTTGCAGCGACAGCGGAGAGAACTCTTTCCTCACCCATCCTGACCTGGGAAAGTATACATCACAGAGAAGACTCGCTCTCTTGCGTCTCATCTTTCTACGTACAGTCACACAGAAATACAGAAAGACACCATAGCGCTACCACATGCACATGCACACATTAATTCTATATGCTTGAAGTGTTTAGGGCACTGTTCTTTCAGCAGTGGTGGTGACTGGTGTTGAGGTGAAGACGTGATAAGAGGAAAGAGAAGACCAGGGTGCTGTCCTCTCTGGTTTCCTCTCAGCACTTTGATCCAACTGAAACCGACAATAGAAAATAGTTCCTGAGAACTTGAAAATTTGTTCCTGAATGATGAATGGGTGACTTTTTTCCAGCTCAAGTCTTCACTGATTTAATTAATATCTACACAACTTTGACTAAGTGTCACAGTTCTGTTGTTCTCAAATGGAGGACTCAGCTGTGTGGAGGAGTGTGGTTCTGTGCACAGTCAGTTTCCCAGCTGGCTGTGTGTCGTATTTTAGTAGTTTGCTGTCTTCTTGTCTTTGTGTCTTTATAGGAGCAGGCCTTGTCACCACGTGTGTCTCAGAGCTCCATCAGACCAGCTCCCACCTTCCTCCTCCCCACCCAACAGCCCTGGATCACAGAACAACCAGAAGTACCCCTCACATTACTCACTCTTTTCTCATTACTCTTTTTCTGTTATGTTAAATTCATTCAAACTTATTTCATACATCATGCTCTTTTTATCATGTTATTTATTTATTTATTTATTTTTAGCACACTCCAGACGCGCACCCAGATTTCTTTACCAATGATACCATCTCTCTGTTTTGAGTTCACCTCCTTTTTTAACTGTCTCTTTCCTATTTCCCCTTTCTCCTTCTTGGTCTTTCAGTTTCATTCTCTGAGCGTACTTTTATTGGACAAGTTCTGGTCCAGTCAGAATTCCCATTTTAGGGGTGAACCTTACTCACAATCACTGAAATCACTCTTTGTGCATTTTTGGCGCCAGTAGACAGATGACAATCTTTACACATAGCTCACCTCAGCACAGAAATCTCCCACTGATACTGCCTTTGATTTCCTTTGTGGTTTTCTGGCCTGTTCTACATGGGCTTCCTTAAAACAATCTGTAATATGTCAACTATGTACTGTGTACTGTAAGAGCATGTACTTTCATTCTTTATTTGGTTTGGTGTGTCTGTAGAGTAGACAGTAGGTTCTGTACTCCAGGCCTCAGACGCTTTGGCAGGACGCAGGGATGATTTATCATCTGTCCAAATAAAGGCTATGATTCACTTGGCATATTTAGGTATTATAATAATATAATACTCTTTGTCTTGCCTTTTGAATCATACCAGTTACATTTTTTCTCAACTTTTCTTTAAAGTATGGAGGATTGTGTTTTTATTGTGACAACACCTTACCATCAATTTAACTGAATTAACAAAACAGGTCTAATCATGTGACTTTAAGACCCCATTTACTTCCTTTTTTTACACTCATACTAAAAAAATTAAGACTCAACCACTTGTCTTTGAATTTACCACAGATTTTTTTCATATTTAATCCCACTTTAAAATAATATAAAATTACATTGTAATGTTGTTAACAAAATTTTTTGTTGCTAAGAAATCAAATTTTAAAGTAGCAAACTACTGTCCTCAAAACATAATGTGATCAAACATATAATTGACCTGATGTTGTTTTGTGCCGTTATGGAAAAGTGAAGCCACTTTTCCACACACCTGTGTCAGCTTATGGAGTGAAGCAGGAGTCACATCCAGGTCATGTCTGACAGAATCTGAATAATGATTGATAATTATAGCAGTCAGTCATGTATTTAACCCTCCTACTGTACTTAAAAAAAA
This sequence comes from Siphamia tubifer, assembly GCA_020466265.1. Classification (NCBI taxonomy): domain Eukaryota; kingdom Metazoa; phylum Chordata; class Actinopteri; order Kurtiformes; family Apogonidae; genus Siphamia; species Siphamia tubifer. The sequence continues at coordinate 21,129,660 of CM035789.1, forward strand.
AATAAAAAATGCTTTATTTCGAACATGTGCAGAATGCAACAATAATCAATACAATAATAATAATAATAATAATAATAATAATAATAATAATAATAATAATAATAATAATAATAATAATAATAATAATCAGCATAATAATAATAATAATAATAATAATAATCAGCATAATCAGCATAATCAGCATAATCAGCATAATCATCATAATAATAATCATAATAATAATAATAATCAGCATCATCATCATAATAATAATCATAATAATAATAATAATAATAATCATCATCATCATCATCATAATAATAATCATAATAATAATAATAATGAGGTAGATTTTCTGCAACCTGAGGTCACAGGCCAGGAGTCGACTAGACATCTCATGTCTAATCAAACCATTTGAATGAAAATATACTGGACCTTTTTACTAGAAATTCAGAAATCTTTCAAGCACATCTTCTTTAATATTAGTGTTAGCAGGATTCATAAGTTTATCATGAAGTCCATTTGTGCCACTGTAATGGATATCTGACTCCACACCAATTGGAAAGTATCCTGTCTTCCTCCACGAGTGTCAAATATAGATTTTTGACAGGTTTCTTTTTTTCTTATCGTTTCTAGCTTTGTGGATGAGCCATTTTTAGATGTTTCACCATTCTTATTTTTATATTTCTATAATGGTGTCATGGATGGACCTATTTCTATAGGATCTGTCCAATTTTTCTATAACCCTGTCACATAAAGCTATTAAACATGTAATTTCTTGGTGGGTCTATGGTAATGACTCTTCAATTTATTTTAATTTTCAACAGGTTAGCAAAGCTGTGATCTGGGTATTGTTACTTGTGAGGTTAGGAGAATCATGATATATGGATTGTCTAACATCCTGCCTACAACACATACACAGTGTTAACCAGAATCAGATGTGGTTGGGTAGTTTGTCAATCACAATGCATTTACACCTTTCATTAACAGTGTTTCTTTATGTGAATGACTGTTACAGGTCACATTTTAATACCAGGTATAAATGGGGTCTCAATGGTAGTGCGCATTTTTCACTTTCTTGGTTATGCATTTGCCATTTTTTCTGATTTATTTCAGAAAATGTGTTTATATTCAATTGCAAATGTGTATTTTAGTTTTTGTGTGTGTGTGTGTGTGTGTGTGTGTGTGTGTGTGTGTCGTAGTATTTGCATGAGGAAAAGGATTTTATTTTTTTTTCCCACCTTGAAAATGTATTAAAATGTAGTATAACTTTTCAGTCATGATGTCTTAACAACTTTTCATAGCAAATTTCTGTCTTTGATTTTCCAGATAGAGCAGTTGAAGCAGGAGCTGAGCAGGAAGGAGTCGGAGATGCAGGCCCTGCAGACCAAATTAGAAACGCTAACGAATCAGAACTCAGACTGCAAGCAACATATCGATGTACTAAAGGAGTCGCTCAGCGCTAAGGAGCAACGCGCCAATACTCTGCAGACAGAGGTCAGTACATGCAGCCTTACATATGCACTTGTAATTTGGAAATTGTTCCTTTTTTGCTTGAATTGAGCAAAAAGAAGTTTGAATTAAGCAAAATAAATAAGTAAATCTGCCAATAGAACAGGTGAAAATTATTTTGGTAAGATTTATTGAAATAATATTTACAAGATCTATTGTCCAAAAATCTATTCTTTAATATATATCTCACTGAAAAGTTACTCTCTTGGTGATTATGTCTTATTTTAAGTGTGATGAGATATTTCAACTAGAAATGTGAAAAATACACTTAGTAAGGTTTAGATATTTGCCATGTACTCTAACCCACTGAATTTTTCTACCAACTGTCCTTCAACACTTTCTTTCTGTTTTGTCTTCCACACACTCCTAAGATCATATCTTCAGCACAGACACGTTGATAAAGGTGCACCGCATATAGAAAACTTAAACTTAAATACTTTAAAATGTCTGTCGCTGAACTGAAAACCAGAACCCATACTTTCATCACCCTCTGGCATGCACAGATTGTCCAAGTCACAACACCCACACAAGTGTGAGTACAGTTGTAGTTTTTCTGTTCTCAGACACACAAAATTTGAAATTGACAAGAAAAAAGGGCAAGTGTAGAAAATACTACTTGTTTCTGACTTATAGTTGTTTTGTTTCAGTTTCACTAATTACTTATTTTTTTGCGGTGGGTGGAAGACTATCTGTGCCTGTGGCTCCGTTATCCATCAGTTAGTATGAACATGTAGGCGAGTCAGTTAGTCAGAAACTGTAGAAAGTTCACAGTTCTTTCACCTTTGTAGCTGCTAAAATCTGTGGCTGTAATGATTTTATCACTGCTATAGGGATGGGGGTGAGTTGTGTGGTGTGGGAGTTGGAGTTTGAGATGTGTGTGTGTGTGTGTGTGTATGTGTGTGAAGCGAGGGAGACTTGGGAGCAGCATTTTTCTCCATCACTTTCTATACTTGGAACTGATACTCTAGATCTTTCTGTGTTCAGCAGTTGAATACGGCCTGCTAACTATGTCCACTCATCATTACAGGAAGCAATTTGGGACAAAATGAGGCCTAATTGTCCATACATGTGCAAGGAATTTTGGCCCTTGCAGTTAACTGAATACATCATACTTAAAGGAATTGGTTTTCAGTGGGTGGTTTTGTGTGTGTGTGTGTGTGTGTGTGTGTGTGTGTTTGTTTGTGTTACATGTGACAAGCCAAAGCTATACTTAGATCTGTAATGTATACAGAGGGTTTACAAATGATAGAAAGTGCTACATTAGGAAATACTATTGCTGGTCATGACTGACAATTTTTCTTTTTAAATGAAAATTAGACTCATGAATGGGCAGCTATGTGCATATGAGTATGTGAGTACAGTATATTTATTCTTTAATACTGTATGTGGGCTCATGACAAGGGAATTACATATAATTGACTTTAATGCTCCTGACACTGGGCACATCATCATGCTCTGTACAGTAGCCTGTCTTCTTCTCACTTCTCATAGGATTCTGCAGTGGGACTGTAATCACATCTGACAGCCCTGGCCACCGCAAATACACACAGACACACAGTCATACACACAAAAACATTTGCTGTCAGCGCTGATTGACTCTCATCTCCGGGCTCTAGTAGTTTTTCCTGCCATTGAAGTGGCATTTTCCCCGAGCTTGGGAAAGGCTTGGGTTTCCTCCGCTAAGTAAGGATGAGTCAAGAGATTTAGGGTGCTTGAGGCCAGCTACGGCCCTGCATTCCTCTAGTCTGTGTCAATCATTTGACTAGAAAGGACAACCTCCCCTCTCACCTCATTTCTTCCAACTGTACACGATTCTCATCCCAGATTTGCAGACTGCTTTTGGTCTCCCATGTTTAATTTAAGATACCTCAAGAGCCCAATGTTTCATTTTTGTCTGCTAGGACTTGTTGCTCCTTATGTTTCTTTCCATATAAATGTCTGTTTGTTTTTGTACTAGTACTTCAAGTACTTTTCATGACGAATGGCAGTAGCTGGCACAGTAGTCCACTCCCCCATAGACAGTCTGGTGTCTTCGAGATCTGAAGAATAGCATCATCAAGTAACTTACCTCTAAAAGCTATTCACATGAGGATGAGACTAAGAAGGGGTACTCCAGTGAACAGAGCAGGCACTGTGAATGTGGAATGAGAAAATGGATGTGTATTTATTTGTCAGTCAAAGTTAAGGACAGCCTCTAAATGGGGGGTGATTGAATCTGTCTCCAGATAACTGGAAAATGTGGAAAATAATGAGTGTGTGCATGAGCACTGTGAGTCTACTGCTCACGTCTGTGGAAACTTTAATACAGTAGGTGTATGTGTCTTTCCTGCCTAGATCAGGACAATGCAGGGCTGTAACTATACTCCGGTAGCTCAGGTAACATATCAGAGACCTTCCTGCATATTTAACCAGCCAGCAACAAAGGAGCAGTACACAACCTCAGTGGAAAAGAAGTTTGCAAAGGGTTTACCTGTGTAAAGTATTGTTTTGTTAGTGGTGGGTATGAGCTTTCAGCAACAGACCCACATGAGTGTAGTATGAGATTATGAATGGGGGGTAAAATCTTTTATTGGTATTTGCTTGAGTTCACTCAAGGAATTTATAGAATATGGGGATATAATCGGCTCAATATGTATTACAGATTTTCAGATTAAAAACAATGTTTATCAGTGTGGGGTACCCACAAACAAACATTTTTAATCCACACAAATTCCTAGCAGTTTTAAAACAAGTAAAAACGATTTTAACAATGCATACTGTACATCATAACATTTAACATGACTGATCATTTTAATTTGTAAAATACATCTCGTTACACTCAGACACCTTAAGATATTTGTGATATTCTTTTGCTTTTACTTGCAGAATATGCGTGGACCCATCAGCAGTCAAATTTATATTGACAGTCTTTTCAGCCCCCACCCCCCACTCACCCACCCTGATCAAAGATCCACAAAAGCATGCTGTGTTTAAAAACTCCTGGAAAACTGGGACATCTGGGCTTTTTCTTGATTGACTTGTAATTTGTGGTGAAGACATTTTTCTAAGGAAGCAGTATTTTTTGCTCGTCAATTAGAACACATGATAATTATAGACTCCACATATTAGTTTAGAAATGTAAATATTGTGGTTAAGTAAGCTACTGAAGTGAACTTGTTCTTCTCTGGGACAACAGCCAGTCCAGGTACACACAAGCCATAGTGGGACATCCTGGTGGTCGATGTTAAATACAATTATTTTTAGACATTTGAATGCACAGGAAACCTTTGGAAAATAAAAATAAAATAGCACATTTTTTTGACACTATCATGGGCAAATATATTGAAACACATTACACACACAGCCTATAGGATTTGTTGATTTAATTGTAAATATCACAATAAAAATGTTTATGTCATTTGTCAGTAATTATCACAATAAATGTCTTTTGACTTAGAAAGCTGATTTTTCTTTATAATTGTTGTTTAAAATACCCTTTTTCATAGTTTAAAATGATAATTCATGGTAAGAACACAACAAATATATTGGTGAATCTAGAGAATATTTGATTTGTCCATTAATACCCCAAAAATATATGGATTAAAATCAAATATAAGTAAATTATTAGATAAAATGTAAGTGTAGATGACAAGGCAGTCAAAATAATGATAGTTACTATAAAGCCCAGACCTATGCTTACATACAGCAGTATAAAATCATTACACATCTCTAACTAAAAAAGCATGACCTCCGCCAAGGTAGACACCCCCCCCCCCCCCCCACCAAAATCTAATAATTTCAAGATCTCCCCATTACCAACCTACCCTCTAAATTTAATCAAGATCTGTCAATAACATTTTGAGTTATCTCATTCACTAACAGACAAACAGACACGCAAACAAACAAACTGGCCAAAAGGTAACCTCCTTGGTGGAGGTAAATATGTCATTGTAGTGATAAATGGTCAAATATTATTTAAAAAAAAACTCAATATCTTGAGTTTATGAAGAGAAGCTCATGATATAGCTGATTTCAAGGCACCACCGAGCATTCTTCAATAATTCCTGGGGGGGGGTGTCTACCTTGGCAGAGGTCTGCGCTCTCAGAGTGCTTTTCTGACAACCACAACTCCACCACGCCACCCAGTATTAAAAACAGGATGTGTATGCAAAGCATGAATGGAACAGCAATTCATTTATTGGACTGCAATCAGTGAATACATACCAAAAATAAATGGATCCTGCACTACATGTTTCCATAAGTTCACTGAAAATAATTTGGCTTTTGAAGTGTTCAAAAAATCTCAATAACCAGCAAAAACAAAAACAAACAAACACAATTTTTGATGACTTCAAAACAAAATTACTCAGAAGTAATTTCACCCAAATGTAACAACAGGTAAGTCTGGATACATATTTGAGCATGTGTGTGCGCATGGATATGTGTTTCGGTTTGCGACCATACCAAACCCACAGCATCAGCAGCAGGACCAGGACAGCCTATAAGCAGCCACCAACCACTGACCCCCAGAGCCGAAAGGATCTTAACAAAAAATACTTTAGCGAAGATCATGATGATTTTTAGTGATTTCATCGAAATAGTACGGTGATTGTAGTGTTATTTATTTGCCTGCTGTCTTATTTAGTAGTATCTTTAATTTCTAGGGATATCTTGCATATCTTGATACAACATGTTGTATTTGAGGTCTTTGGCAGGTATAAATGAGAGTTTTCATTTAGTGAAACTCAACATACTTTGCTTACATATTTATGAATTGAGCATCCTGTGAGTGGGCACTCAGAAATTCAGGGGAAATCCAGACCTGGATCAGGTGCATAAATAACGCACCCATACAACATTTGATATTTTGTTCCTAAGTGAATGCCAAGAGAAGTGTTAGAAGGAGCACACTTCAAATGTACATTTTGCAATGTGGCAACATGTCTGTGTTTACAGAAAGCACAGTCTGTGGTATTTCAATTTCACTTTCTCAGATGTGACCTCAAATATCTTCTATGTCCTCTTTCATCACTGGCGTTTGCAGTGTGACTGCCAGAAGACCTCCACTAAGTTTTGATTTTGAGGTTGAGGTGTAATGACTCGGGGAAGATATAAATGACTCAAAAATTACTTGCTAACATCAACCGTAGCGACAGTGATGAATGGGGAAAACAAGAGGAAAATAAAAAAGGAGCTGGACAGAGTAAAGGAAAGAATCATGGATAGATGGAGCGACAGGAGGAAGTGAGAAGTGAGAGAATAGAGTTGTTTGATGGATGTTGAAGGCTATGGACTTTTGTCAGTGAGTGATGTGATGGTACGGCGTGCTCTGGTCCTGCTGGAGTATTTTTGTTGATCTTTCCTTGTTCTCATTGCTGACTGATGGTTCATATAGGCAGTGAGGCGGAGAAAGATGTGGTCTCAACCTGGTTACACTCCACCCTGGATGATCCCCCTGCTGCGTTCTCTCTCTCTGTCTTTCTTTCTGCCTCATTCCCTTTTGCTCCCCACGTCCATATTTTCTCTTCCCTCATCTATCTGTCTCCATCTGTCTTCCTTTTTCCCCACTTTCTCGCCTCTTCCTCCTTCACCTCGGTCCGCTCTCCATCTGTTGCTACCACTAAACTAGAGGCTGTATGACAAATTAATGGCAGGCAATGACTTTTTAGATTTACAGAAGAATACAATTAGATGCTTGACATAATAGATAAATTCAGGATCGCACCTAAAACTCGGACTGGTGATGGGTCATACTAATAAGATTGGTTCTTAATCGGTGTTGTCCAGATATAATATGACCTCATCTGAACTCAGCTGACCACGGTCACCATTCTTAGACCCAGCAGCATGCTCCTGGGTTCTTGGGGTGGTGTGGTTTGGGATGCAGTGTGAGTTGCACAGTGGCCGGGCCCCCTAGAACAAACATGGCACGGTCCAAAATAAAGCCCCCGCGAATTCTTCAGAGGCCATGTGGAAAAACCATAAAGTGGAGTTATAGGGGTCAGAATGAGGATGAGATATTTAATGGTTTACACAGGGAGAGAGGTAAATATGTGCATGACCAAAGGAACAGACACATATGTGCAAGATTACACGTTTACTTAAACCTGCCTACATATATGCATGTGGCCATGAAACACACATTAGTATTGCTATGCAAAACCTCATACTGCATGCTTGAGCTCAAATGATGCATTAAGTTCGAGGACTTCGTTTGCATGGAGACTTATCCCACAAGAAGGTATTTTGGAAGAGTGTGCAGTTCTGTCTATTTTTTTTTTTTTTTTTTACTTTTTTCTATTTTGGTACATTGGGAAGCTAAAAACACACATAAAAACAAAAAGTAATGAAGGCCTTGCAAAGTTTGCTTGCAGTCTGCAGCTGGTAAACCCGTAGACAGTGAGGTGCTGATTGAGTCAGCCAGAGATAATATTCGTAGACCTTTCTTATTGTTCTCAAAGTCCTTTCTCTTGAGGATCACTTTGCTTTGCTTAGACCACTTAATCTCTAATTTCATATATATATATATATATATATATATATATATATATATATATATATATATATATATATATATATATATATATATATATATACCAACACCTCTCTCCCCTTCAGGGGTAAAGAATAGATTTAGATCATAACAAGCATCTGAGTTTCTGGCCTTTGTCCAAAGTGTAAAACATCAATGTCAAATTTTACACACACACACACACACACACATACATACACACAGGGAGAGAGAGATGCACACAGTCTGGACTTTGAGATAAACACTGCAACAAAAGGGTGTCCAAAAAAGATAAAAAAAACCACTAAATCTCAGGGCAATACGTATCTGTCCATACAACGAGATGATTTCACTTGACAAAATTTCTTGATGTACGTATGAACACTTAAAATAAGAAGTTAACTCTCAAAACAAGATAAATTATCAAAACTTCAAAAGCCAAATAATTTGCAGTTAACTTATGGGAACATGTAGTGCAGGATCCATTCACTAATTGCAGTCCAAGAAATGAATTGCTGTTCCATTCATGCTTTTGATACACATCCTGTTTTTAATACTGGGTGGCTGGTGGAGTTGTGGTTGTCAGATGTGCCTCACATCTAGAAGGCTTTGTGTTTGATTCCTAACTCTTAAGAGCGGCTTTTCTGCATTGGCTTTTCCTCTTTCCCCCTGTGCCAGGCTAGTTTCCCTCAAGTCTTTCAGGTTCCTCTGCCATCATAAACATGTATACAGAGGTTGGTTGTCCTGTCAGTTCTCTTGACGAAGGTGTTGAAGATCTGGAGTTGGTTAATGAGGGCCTTCGATGGCAGCTCACCGGTCTATGCTACATGTGCTAATGGTCAAAATGTCCTAATGCTAGGTGCTGTATGTATTAAAGTTGGTAAAATACACACACCAAACATCCTGACAAGGATAATTAAGTGACTATTTGTTCGCATTTGTTTAGTTAAATTGAGGAACAGAATGTCCTGCGCCGATGTACATTTTGTACTTTTCACAAACTGATGAGAATGTTTCTCAAGCTCTCTCAGTCCTTTCAGATCAAATTGTATCTTCCAACTGCTTCAGTCCATCTTGCATTTTTCATTTCAATTCAACCTCTGCCTGTTGTCTCTAAAAATTTCTCTTTGGTTTATATTTTTTTCACTTTACCGTATGGGTTTCTGTTCCATATGACTCAAGATTCAACACAAACGGGATTTTTTTTTTCACCAGAAAACACCCTGATTCCATGCACACTACAGACTGTGCAACCTGTTTTCTCCACATGTCACTGTTCAGTTTGACAGGAAATGGATTTCCTGGAAACAGGATGTATCAACTGGCATGCAGCACTGGAAATGATCAGGAAAAATAATCACAGAAGGAGCATGTGTTAATGAGGGGGAACGCTGCTGTGTCTCTTCCTTTTTTGTGTGCATGTAAATCTTGTGTGTGTATCAGTGTCACATCTCTGCTGAATATTGTAGTGATGATAAATGAGAGGCAAAAGTGGCATTATAGCAGCTGTGTGCAGTGAAGATTAACATGATACTACATAGTTTCTTTGTCATGTAGCCATACAATACTAAAGCTTTGCATGACGGATTTTTATCTTATGGCAGAAAACATTCATTCACTGTTGATAAAGCTCCTTTTGTCACTGAATGCTGGGAGTTCTCTGTGCGTGTATATATCGTTTCCTTTTTTTTCCTATATCAGTGCTTTCCCTGTTTCCTCTGTAGCCTGTGGGCAGACAGCTGTGTTGCTATGGTTTTATCGACAGATGTTGTACAATGACAGTGCCCTCCTCTCCACCCTACAGCCCCTGCTGTTTGGCAGTTTACATCTGCTTATTATCCTGAATGGACCTGAGGTGATCTGTCCTTTATATGATATTTAGTCAGAGCTCTGAATACTGCCTTATCCTTGGCTTTATGACGCCCAGCCCAAGCCCCAGGTCAGGGAATGTCCCTCGTTTCCGCACACATCAGCCTCAGTGTCGTCATGTCTGGTGTGACCAGTTCAGTTGGAGAGACAATCTCTAGTGTATGTACATTGTTTTGTGTGAACATATATGTACAATAGTGTATTTAGAAAGTTAGAGAACTCATAATTACAGCAGATTCTTGAAGTGTATAGCTGCTCTGTGAAATGCTCCTGTTTTACTTTAATTTCTACCTGCACATGTAAATTCACACACATACAGTACACAGATTGTTTAGTTAGATACTTGTGGAAGAGACTCAAAAAGTAGGAGTTCTGATTTAAGAGAAACATAATGAAGTAAATCTATGAAAGAAGATAATTTTTTCTTGGGTATTAGTGAGCAATGTTATTTTAATTTATGAAGATCCAGAGCTATTGTTGTGTTAGTTCTCACTTTTTTTTTTCTCGATATTGGACCTTTCTAAAGTGATTTATCACCATTTATTACATTATCCTCTGCATTTTGTGTTTTTTTTTTTTTCAGTGAAAATCTGATATTATCCTGTATTTAATTCACTGATTATGTAAACCTCAGTTTAAGGTTGAGAGATATTCTATCAAAAACAGAGAAAACTGGTGAATAAGTGACTGATTGGTAGATTGGGAGACCGACGTGCAGAGCGCAGACGTTACCACAACCTCACAGGCAGGTTTCCAGAGTGTCAGACACATTTCAATACAATACATAATCCCAACAATCACTAATCTACGAAGCCCCCCTGACAACAATGTTGTCTCATTAAATACTATTTCAGATACCTGAAAACTCATGTAAAATTCAGCAACAAAGTATTTGTACTTAGTTACTTCCCATCATTGAAGCCAACATTTATGGCAGTGCTCATATGAAAAAAAATCTAGCTTTGATCTTCAGACTGCCTAACCTCACAACATCCAACAGTAACCTCTTGACATGTATTGGAAGTTTCTATTGCCTCATCAGGAAACTATGGATCATTTAATGCTTTTCCTTCTCACATCTGCATGATACACATACTCCAGTGCTTGCAAACCATCTGTGAGAGGCAGTTCAATGTATTATATGCACTGAATGCATTTGTCTTTTAAAAGCCATAATCTTTCTTTATTCGCCTTTTGACAATCTTAATAATATAGACATTAGTCAGACGTAACAAAACTAAGAACAACTGGCTGTTGAGACTCAGCACTCAATATTCATTCCTTTCCTTCTCCATCATCTTATGGGTGTGTTGGTTTTTCACGGATCCGCGTACTTCAATAAAAACAGATATTTTAATGATAATAACTGGCACAAGAAACTCTCTGGTGGTCTACTATCATCTTGAAATGAAATTCCCTTTCTTCCTTTACTGATACAGTCCAGACTTGGCCACATTAATGGCTAGACAAACATGAATTAGTCAAATAGTATCTCATAAATTTAGATGATTAATTTCACAGCACAGACCTTTAAATAAATTAAGTCTAATGACTGCCCTTTGCTGTATTTATACAGGCTTGCTGGATGTCATACAGCCAGAGAAGTGAATAGCTCACACAGCTGTGTGTAGTGCATAGCAGCATCCCAAGCAGATGTTAGATACACTCCACCAGACCCACTCTAGGGCTTTAAGAACTTTTATGGTGGTGTTTTCAGCTGAGGTGACATTCAAACTTCTCTGAACAGCAACACAAAGTAGGTGTTAAGCGTATGGGGTGTGTGTGTTCATGACCATAGTCAGAGATTTTTAAAGAGCTAAAGTGTGAGAGAGAATATCATATTAGGCATGTTTTTCTGATCAACCTACAGCTGTAAGCATACTATTGGACTCCCAAGTGAGAGAGTGAGAGTACAACTGTAAGAGTGTGAGTCTGTAAGTGTTGGTGTATCCCCAGGCCTTTGCTGTGGTCTCCCTATCGTCTCTGGTTCTGCCGTTTTTACTGTGGTCGACTCATATAGTCCCACTGTTGTTTATTGCGGCCCAGAGCCGAAACTGGGTCTGATACCTTTACAGATTCGTTTGCCAGAAAAACTTTTATGATGAAATGTGAAGCAGGAAAAAGGGAGGCGAGGACAAACAGAGAAGTTGTTTTCTTTAAACCCGTGCTTTACTTTGTGAACCAGTGTCCAGAATCCACATTTGGTTGTCATTGCAAGCATCACAGAGAAGGTCAAAGAGATACATGTGTTTATGCATATGTGTGCATGTTTAATTACGTTCATTGTACATGCATGCATTTGGTAAAACAGCACATCTATTCATGTTTGCATGAACATTTTACAGTAATTATAAACTTGTGACTGTATTTATTTTAGAACAAGTTGCCAAGAATTAATAGTTTTGCAACCACAGAATCTTGAAAACAAATCAAGGGTGTTTTTTTTTTTTTAATGATATGGTGCTGAGTGAAGGGCTGGAAAGCTTAAGTGGGGTTTTGGGGTGATATAGATGTGTTTTTAATTCATCTGTTTAGAGGAAGGCCTCTTCTGCAATCTCCTGAATCTCCTTTGGGTTTGAGCTGGCCAGACTGGACAGCACTGGGCCCCTCTACTTCATTTTCTTACCATTATTTTTCTTTCACTCTTTCTCTCATACACTAAACAAACACAATATTTTAATTTAGAAACATGTACAATTTATTCAGAATGAGTCCCTTGGTTGTCTTGACGGCAGGAATTCAGCTTTGCATAACATGTCTCCTGCACCCATTCACACAAATATGTTCACACAGAAACACACAAACCTACAAAGTTAGTGTTGGGAATTGTGGGCCTGTCCCAAAGACAACTACGCTTGAGGGATTTCTCACACCGACACATCACTTTGTCTCACCACAGGGTCCGCACCTTTAAATGGCAATAGGAAAACTCCTGGAGAGTCTGGAGCATGGCTGGAGGGATGGAGTGTTGAAAGCGAGCTTGAAGTGGTGGTGTGAGACAGAGAGGTGTTGTTGGAATGAGAGATTCAGAGGCAAAGCAGGAGGTGGAAAGGAAAATTGGAGAGGAAATTGAAGGAGAAGAGGGAGGTTAATCACCCTGCCTTGTTAGCTGTCTATCATCTCAACATGTGTGCCCACTGATAAAGCCATACTGCATTTCCTGTGACAGACCTGCTGATGGTTTGGGAGAGAAAATGCATGTCTAGAATGTTCAAATGCCCAATTCTCCCTTTTCTCACTCACTCTTACTTGCCTTTAGGTTCCTAACTCATCTCTCTCTTCTAATCTTTCCATCTCTCTCCTCTTGTTTTTCGTGTACGGTGTCTGGCAGTGGTGAGCACTTTAAGAGGGTATTAGCAGGGTGTCTGCACAGAACTATCACAGCTTAGTGGACCAGCGCAGGTGAGACAGCGGGGATTTCCTGTTCAGCCTCCTTACTACATTCTTGCTAAATTGCACTTTGCCAGGTGAGGTTGGGGGTCTTGTTCACTCTTTTTTGTTTCTCACACACACAACAGCAAATGCACACGCACACACTTATGTAGCCACACAGACATTAGAGCCTTTGAAGATGTGTACGGGCTGGAGTACTGTACATACAAAGGATTAGTGGTGTCACTGATGTGTGTGCAGAGTCGAGGACAGACCATGTCTCAGTATTAGACACTGGTTGTCTGCCAGAGGAGCAATATGAGATAAATACTTCACCATCTTACACCTGCGGGTCTTGACCTGCTTTTAATGCGACTACTTTGAGAGGAGCCTTCTGTGTGTCTGCAGCCTGCATGGGGCGCTCTCAATTTACACATGGATAGACACATACATATTGGCATGGAGGCTGGAATGGACCCAGCTACAGTTGCTCAGATGGGTTTTGTATGTATTTAGTATTATGTTGTTAATGTCATATTGTTCTACACTGTAAACCTGAATAAGTTAGCACAACTCAAAAAGTTTAAGGAAATCGATTGCCTCAAGTATTTTAAGTTGATGAACTTAAAAAAAATTTTTTTCCAGAACTTAAAATGTAGATGCTTATTAAAGTATACTTAAATTTAAATATTACTTATTAACTATAAAATACTTATTGACTTACTATTCTAAGGTTCTGTCAGACCCACTGGCAGACTAAGTCAGGGTTCAGTCTCTTGCCCCAAGACACTTTGACATGTGGACAGCTGGAGCCAGTCATTGGACGACCCCCTCTACCAACTGAGCCACAGCCGCCCTTGGAAAAAATGACTGTGTTTTGTGATTGAAATTTTTTTTTTTATGTGATAGATATTGGTGGTTATTTGATGTGCTTTTAAATTGTATTTCAGCATCTACTACACCAATTAAGTTAATTCTTTTTCAATTTGAAACAAAAAAAATAACAGTATAAAATCATTCTCAGCATTAAATTACTTAATTCCACTAAGTTGTACCTCATCTATATTGTTAAATTATGTTATGTTATGTTATGTTATGTTATGTTATGTTATGTTATGTTATGTTATGTTATGTCAATTTACCATTTAAGTTATGTTCACTTATATCCATAATAATTTCCCTTGATAAAAAAAATATTATTTGGAAGTACTTAAAAAGAAGAACATGTTACAGCAACTTAATACATTTGAGTTTGTATTATTTCTGAAACTTTGAGTATTCACAACTGAATATATTTAATTATTCTGAACATTCGGGTTTACAGTGTATTGTATTATTTTATTTAATTTTTTTGTTGAACATTCAGCTCTTATTATTTATTTTAGCAGGAAAAAATGAGTTGTTGGGATTGAAAATGTCTTTTCCAAGAGTCTCCTGGCCAAGACAGCAGCAGCAGAAGTTACAATAAGTAGAAATTTCATTAATACAATCACACTAAAATATACATAAAACACACAGTAAAACTCAGTGCTAAAACCATTCTAAAATTATAGTACACCACTGATAATCAGTTAAAAAAACATCTACATTTAGAATTTTTCACAGCACAAAATGTAAAACCCATCTTGTCCAGTTCTGTTCTGACTTTTAGAACACAGAGATAGCAGATAATCCGTTTACATTTTAGTGTATAGCTATGTAAAAAAAAAAAAAAAAGAATAATTTGGTTTCATCAGCTTTGAATGGGCTAATTATACCAAGAGGATTTACTAATGTTTCTCTACTGGAACTCTGAATAGATTTCATTCTCTTCTCTTTTACTGTTTTAAGGCTTGTGACATGCAGCACTGAGCTGTGTTTCCATGCATTATAACTCTATAACGATATCAGTTCATCTTACCTCGAAACGTATCCACTATTCAAATATGTGAGAGAAAGAACCACTGCTGGTACCATCACCTTTGCTGATGTTCCAAGCAAATTATACAGATGTTGAATGAAAAATCTTGCAGTGAGAGTCATCACTGCATCAGTACATATGTTTATCATCGTGTTATTACATGGGACCCTGAGCTCAGCTAGTGGGAAATCTCAGAGCGAATTTTTGAGTTAGGCTGTATCCTGATAAATTGACCACAGATTTGGAGACTAAACAAGTTCATTCTCGCATGAATAAAAATCTTAATGTATTGTTTCATTCTGCATTTTTTTCCCCTTCAATGCTCGACTCATAGCTGAGCTGCTGCTGCTGCTGCTGCTGCTGCTGTCGTGCAGAAGATGATGTCACTATAGTTTGCATTGAGTCATTTTGACAACCAGCCTCTGTTAGTGGGTAGTATTCCTGCAGTGGAAAAGCAACATGTTGTTGGTCACATTGAATGAGGCTGTGCTGAGTGGACCAGAGCAAGAGCGAAATATGTCTGTGTGTGGAGGACATTTATGATGTTATGTCTTAAACTAACCCTAAACACTATCTGTTGTTACGACTGGTACACTGGGAAAAAAAAGTGTATTTTTCAAATGTTTTTTCATGCAAAACATGCTGTTTTTTCTTTATCTTTGTGTGAGTGTTTCAACCTTAAACAATTAAGTACAAATAGATTCACTCATTTCACCATGGCTACAAAGACTGGAAATATAATCAGGTGTTGAGGAGTGATAGAGGAGCATTTAATCTATTCATGACAGCCAGTCTGTGTGTGTGCGTTAGTGTGTGCTTGCATATATGTGTGCGACAGTAGACTAAGTTCTAATACTGTACGTATATATCTAATAAGATGCTGTGAAATGAGCTCAGATATCAACTCATCTCATTGCATACAGTCTGATATTTTGAGTTTTAATGTGCAAGTGTGAAGCGTGTGAGCAGTTTGATCTGTGGCAGTGCTGGCCTGATCATACAGCGATGGAAGAAACAAATAATGGGACTGACTCTCACACACACACTCTTACTGTATCACTCTGCAGTGGTTCCTACTGTGGACATTAGGATAATGTTGAATATTTCCTACTATTACAGTATATGTCAACAACTTCATGTTTCAGATGTGTGTGACTTTTTATTAGAAAAAAGCTGATGCAAATATGTCATGGTTTTTTTTTTTCTCAACTGTTTTTGTGTTTTCTTTTTTATTTATCCTTATATTTGCCAAACTGTTCATCTATTTTGGACAGCAACGCAAACCCAATACAAATAATTACCTTATAATTTAACTGCCTTGTGAAACCATATAGATTTATTTTTATAACATCTAGTTTCACTTTCATTTTTTATTATTGCCCATTTCAGGTGGATGCTCTACGAGTTCGTCTTGAAGAAAAGGAGCAGTTTCTGACCAAGAAAACCAAACAGTTACAGGACCTGGCAGATGAAAAGAGCACGTTAACAGGAGAGATCAGAGACATGAAGGACATGCTGGATGTCAAGGAGAGGAAGGTCAACGTACTGCAGAAGAAGGTATGTAAATCTATTTAATAGCAGTGTAATGGTTTGAGTCTAGGCCAAAAAGGAATCCTTGTGATTTAATATTTAATATATATGTGTGTGTGTGTGTGTGTGCGTGTGTGTGTGTGTGTGTGTGTGTGTGTGTAAAATTTGACATTGATGTTTTACACTTTGGACAAAGGCCAGAAACTCAGATGCTTGTTATGATCTAAATCTATTCTATTGTTTGTCAAACGTTTTACCATGAAGGGGAGAAAGGTGTTGGTTTTGACTTGTTTTGTGTGTCTTATCTGTTTGTTGGTTTGATTTTAAGCAGCTTTATGCAAAAACTACTCGACAGATTCTGATGAAATTTTCAAAAAAAAAGATACAAAGTGGTCCAGAATATGTCTCATTACATTTTTGGTGAATGTAGGTCAAAGGTCACAGCCACCAAAATCGTATTTTCACAATTATGACAGATGCTGCGAATCAGGTAAAGTGTGTGTGTGTGTGTGTGTGTGTGTGTGTGTGTGTGTGTGTGTGAGGGTGGGTGTTAGGATCTATTAATACCTACAATTAATTAATTTTGGCTGTAATTTTATGTTTTTAGACACAGTCACCAAAAACAACTACAAAAAAAAAATAAGCAAAGACACAAACCTGGCTTGTGTACAGTACACAACACTACATCCACATAATTCAGTCCTTCCCCCATTCTGGGTTTTATAATCAGTCTTTTTAATTCCATCATTTGTTAATTTGTGCTTGTTGTAGTTGCAGTTTGTGACTTATTTTTTTTACATTGTATATTTTCCTTTAACCCGTTCATGCATAGTAGACAGGTAATTCTCTAGCTGTTCTCTTGTATATTAATGAGTTAATGGCTCCCATATCAGCCAACACAATGAACACCAGTCGATACAGACTATACATTATTAGTGTCCCTTTGCTGTTGTAGATAAACCTGATCTGCAGTAACATCTTTGACTGTATAGTTACTAATTGTTATTAGACTGTAGTTAACAGTTTTGATACATGGTGTCCAACTGAGTGGACATGTTTGTAACTCCATGAAAAATAAATTCACTGAAAAAAAAAGCAATCACATTTCTTTTTTCATGCCTAAAGCAGAATAAAAACATATCGTGTTGACAATTGTTCTCATAATTCATGCATGGAAGGGTTAATAATTGTGATCCACCGGTTCTTTGTTGGTTTTTCTGACTTTCCCCAGTTCCTTGTAATAGCTTTTTTGCAAACTACATCTAATGTACAGTATATGTCGTTTCCCACTACATTGTTGAAGCACTCCAAACACAACGCCCAAAAAAAACAAAAAAAAAACAAAAGCTGTTATTTCATCACATTTCCAAAAGACATGTGTGATCGACGTCAGATTCTCTATATTCCCTTCAACATTTCTCATTCTGACTGTTTTAACCTACTTAAGCACTAACAAAAGTCAGTCATGTGATCAAGATCCTGGCATGGTGGCACACTGAGAGCTCTTGTTATATAAGTAAAGTGTTTTGAGAGATCTGCTACTCATAGTCAGTTACATTTTGTGATAAATACTTTCACTATAAAAATAGTTTCTTGTACTGGATGTGAAATCAGCATCTAGTTTCATGCACACCTGTTCACTCACACACACATGCACATATTTGCACGGCATGTCTCAGAGGCCTTAATGACTTTTATAAGGTTAGCCCATTTAGACAGGGTCTGCGCCCTCCTGCGGCGTGCATGTTAGTAATTCCTCTATAGACCAATTACACACACATAAAGGTCCCCTCTGAACTTCCTTGTTTCCTCTTGTGTCCTCAAATTAGATCTCCCCCTCTTGCTTTGCTCCTTCCCCCTTGCTGAGTTTAATAAAAAAGGTTCCAAAGGTCACAACCAGTGCCATCAATTTGCGTGTTTGAGTGATTTTTTTTTTTTTTCTCATTTGTGTATATGATGCTTAAAGATGACCTTTTTATGGACCCTATATCGTGCTGCACTTTGCATCCCATTCATAGCTCTACTTAATTAGCAGATAGAGAAGGGTTACTCTGTATTACCCTCAGCTTACTGACGTCTTATTAGTGTCTGAATTGAACTTGGGACTTTCTTTTGGACTTTCTTTTGTCTGTTCGTATATTTGGTATATTTTTGGTCGATAAGATAGATAAGATAGTCATTAGGTAGTGTAGCCTCAGCATCAGTTCATAGATCACATAATCACTACGATATTTATCAACACTGTATTTTTAAATGCATTTTTTGGTATCTGGCATTTTGAAACTAATACATTTCTCTATGTTTTTGCCCCTTTCCAACATCGCTTTGTCTTCACAAAGATAAAGTTTGTTATTTTAAGCATCTAATATTGATTTAAAATGTATTCCTTTACACCATCATCCTGGGTTTTATGTATTAACATGAATGCTAGGGTGGAAAAAAAGGCATATACTTTGCACGATCAGTAACAGGTGCTTCTCTCCAATGGCTGCACTATATAAACTTACCACCTGTTTGATTGATTTTCCAAACTGCCTATTTGAGAATTATAGAGCCGGATCCCAGAGGGAAGGCCAGCACAGAAGTTGGACTGAAAAGTAGTTTCTTTTCTTTGCTTTTTACTCTGACCCTAAATCAGTGGTCATTTGTAGTGAATTGTACGGACAAGCTGTTTATGTTAAGGTCTTTATAGGCAGAATTACATTTTCCTGAGGCAGAAATCTAAATACTGAGGGAACTTCTGAACAATAGACTGTCTATGCCCTCTTATATACAGTTCTGATATTCTGAACTACCAACAGCAGGGGAAGTTGTGCACCACAATGTGCACATAGCCACCAAAACCACCAACGAGTTAACACTAAGTCTATTCACAGACTGTATCACTCACTGAAAGATGTCTGAGTCTTATTGTTTATACACATCTGTATTAGTTTTCTCATTCAAAAAAGCCAAAACAACACTGTCTTATAATGTTCATATGCCAAAAAATAGTTTTAGCTGTATGACAGTTTAGTCTGTATCAGCAAGTGACAAGCATAATAACTTAATAACTCACCAGTGTAGACGAAGGGCTGCAATTTTAGCATCAAACTCCATTTTTGAGCTGTGTCCAATGGTGAAAACAGCAATGTTTTTATTCTCATCATTTGTTTTTAATGGTTCCCATCCTCACCATGACCTTGTAGTTAGTTTTTAACACCATGAGAAACCAACAGAATGACTCAGTACTCCCTCCAGTGGTTATATTCATTCAGTGATACATTAGTATGTTGTGAATAAATCCACAGCTCAGAAATAATACATACCACTCACTTTCTCACATACACCCATTTTCATCAAAACAAAGCTTGTTGAGGCTGACGTTTCTTGTAAAACTTTGTGACATATTGAGCTTTGTAATTTGAAGTTTTTGTCAATTGCTGTCAACCACAGCTAATTTAAATCCTAATGGACACTTGTATTTGCCATTTCAATACTTGTCAAAGTATAATTTTCGTAACTCTCACCTTTCATCATGTGTTTCTCAGCTAAATGCAGTAAAAATGTTTCCTTCACTCACTGTTTGGAAAGCAGTCAAACATACAATATGTTATGATCTCCTTAAACCTGAACAAGCGGCCAATGTAGACCAGACTGAATTATTAGTGGTTCTCACATGTTTTCTGTAGTTTGGAATGGTTTTACAATTCTTGTTGTTGGTTCGATTAGGCAGCTTTCTTGTACGTATACAGTGTTTGGTGCAGGTGCAGGTGCATCTAGTTCCTTCATGAGTTTCTCCTTGGTTTTGCAGATTGATCTTCTCACATTACATTTACTTTCTTGGTTCTTGGTTTACTTTCCTGTTCATGTATTAACTTGTACGTCTCTACATACAAGTTTATGTTATTGCTATGAGGGAGATTAATGTCTCTCCATTGTACTTCATATGACACATAAACTAGAGTTAAATTAATCTGTAAGTAAACATATTCATTGAATTGCCTTTTTAGGGTAAACAATGAGTTGTATGTAAAAACCTATTGAGTAACATAGATACTCCAAATTAGTTTTCCTTTTTTAGTAGTGTCAGCATTAAATTCTGTATTGATTTGCAAAAAAACAATTTAAGCTGTTCTTGAACCAGTTACACTGATGTGACTTTAATTTCACAGCTATTTAATTTCACTTTCTGTCAAAAATGAGAAACAACCACTTGTTAGAACACATTAGGTAATGGTAAAGTACTTTATTTGTCATTATACACTGTACAATGAAATTTGTCCTCTGCATTTAGCCCATCTTTCATGCCTTTGGGGCAACTGTAAGGAGCAGTGGGCACCCATGGGTGGCGCCCAGGGACCCATCTCCAGATTTAAAGCCAGGCTAATGGTCATTCTGGACTAGACGTAATTTAAGAGTGTGACATAGAACGCAATGTGCAAAACATTCAGTTACAATATAAATTATAAAGACTTGAAAAGTAATTGTCGGTTAAAATGTGACACAGGAAAAAAAACAAGAACACCATAAAATCCTGTGAAATCAATAAATTTTTTTCATTGTGTTATTATAATTACTACAACCTGCATATTTTCTTAGAGGATTTTATGATGTGATATTTTGGCAAAGCGGCACAGATATTTAACAGATGCCTGGAAAAATGTCTCGTTGTGACATCAGCCTCAGAGACTCATAACAGGACACGAACCACTGTTATCCTCTGGTTTGACAGTATAACTCCCCCTGTAGGCTGTAAGCTAAGTCTGGTTTTTTATTAATATCTCTGTTTTTGTCTCATTGGTGCTTTCAAAAATACAATTTTAGCCTCAAAACTTTTGTTTAGTTTCATGGTGTTTAGAAAGTCCATCCACAGTGTGCAAGATACAAGCAGAAATATCTGTTAAACAACTGTACCACAGAACAGAGAAGACATGTTTAGGACAATAATAATAACATAATTCAATTCTGATGGGTATTGAAGAAACAAGAAGCTACTCACTGCATCAGATTCATGACTTTTTGGAGGTGAAACATATTAATCACTACTGTAAATATCCAATGGGAGGCTCTTACCTGTGTGTTTTTTTTTAATTTGACATGGGAATATTCTTTTTTTGGGCCATTTTAAGTGTGAATTTAATACTCCTGCACTTGGATGTTTAAGTTATAATTTAGAAATCCACATATCCTTTTAATTTCCAAACTAACATCTGTTATCAGTGCTCTACACTGTCTATATACACTGTCACAGCACTATGTACACTAAACCTCTCTATCTGATTTGTTTTCTAAATTCCCAGTTTCCCAGCCATATTTTGAGGCAATAACTTACAGATCTGTATACAGGGGGGAAGACAGAAGTGGAGCCGAGGATCGTGATTTGTTTCCTTCCCAGTGGCATACATTGCTTTCCAATTGTAAAAGACATTGAACGTCTCTGCATGTTTGAAATGTTTCCAGGGCAGGATAAAGCTTTACTGCACTTCCTGTTTTTAAATGTCAAGAGTGCATTTTTATATCTAAAGGGTTACTAACTCTTTTTTTATATGACATATGTTGAAGATATATAAAGCCAAATATATGTGTCAGCCAGAAGCAAGGCTGCCGAAAGTTTTCTGAATGTATTATTTGTGAATTAAACCTGCTGTTAACATGTACTTTTTTTGCTTTCATAAAACAATGGAAGTAGGTCTATCTTATATCATTGGTATTCCTCATAAAATTATCAGCTCAGAATGACTCAGCTAAACACAGTTCAAGGCTATTAATCTTTGGTATATGTGCCCCTGTTGATGAAAGGAGTCAATATCTAAACCAGACGCTCAAGCACATGGACATGGACATGTGTCATGCTCCTACCCGGCTGCAGAGCTTAAGATGATGCATCTGCGAAATTACGACAAGCTCTCTATCTTCACTATAAAAAAGTCCAATTTCCCACCATGCAGAAAGTGTGAGTGATGATGACATGAGACCAGTGACAGGTCAGCTGGTGTGTTACAATATGCTTTTAACTTTGCTTTGTATATTTGGTGTGTGTATTTTATGGAAACGTCTGTACATGTGTGTGTGTGTGTGTGTGTGTGTGTGTGTGTGTGTGTGTGTGTGTGTGTGTCTGTGAACTCGCTCAGTTCCCAGTCATAAGGAACTGACATCTGTGAAATTGAGAGCAAAAACCGTCTGGTGAGTTTTATGTGGAGGTGATATAAAATGGAACAGAAGAGGAAAATCTAATCTACATCACAACAGAGTCTGTTTACTGTATCAAACTCTGATTCTGATTCTCTTTTGTATCAAAGTTTGACATTTCTCAACCTATAACTCAGTGGTTCTCAACCTTTTTTGGCTTGTGACCCCATTTTAACATCACAAATTTATGACAAGCCCAGACAGTCAAAACAGATATTTTTCTATGCTAAAATAAATTAGTTTTTGATCATGTAATAGTTTGCCATAATATGTTACAAATAAATGTTAATTTTAGAGTATATTTAGGTTATGTGATGTATATTATTATGGATGGAGGCAGAAAAGTCAGGTGTATATTACTGCATAAAGTGAGAATTTTATTTTCCTTGTGTATGTATAGTACAGTCCAGCTTGTATTTCAAGCCTAACAATTAATACTGAACAAACAATAAGTCTCACTATGAATTATGAAAGAACTGCAACATCTGAAACTGACCACAATGAACATTTGACAGATAAACAGTACCACAGTGCTTCAGTTTCAGAGTTTGTCTTGTTTTTATGAATTAGTATTGCCTCTCTCAACTCACCATATTTAGATTTTTTTTATTACAGTATTACTTTTTGTTTGCTTTAAAAAAAGAAAAATGAAATTCCAGGTGACCCCAAGGTTAAAAAACACTACTTTATTTCATCCTTTGCATGGTGCTGTTTTAGGTATTTTTAATCTCAATTACTTTCTTTTAAGCATATAGTGATTTCACTTTTTCAATCAAAATATACCAGCATGGACTTTATAATAGACTTTATTTTCAAAGCACGTCACAGCAGCTCCACAGGCTCCATAACGTAACTGTCCTAACAAAAACACTGCTGTATCTCATCTGTTCATTCTTGGTTTTTTTTTTGTTTGTTTTTTGTTTTTTTTTAGCATGTTAGTCATTTCATCTCATTTCACTATTGAACTAATTGTCTGGTTACAGTTCTATGGATGTTGGAGGTTCAGGTGAATGTGTATGATGTATGGGTCTGTCATATGTTGCCATAAATGTTGTGCTTTTATTTATTTGTCCCTAAATGTTTGGACATTCAATAAGGCAGGGTAACTGTGAACTGAATTGTCCTTCGGGGATTAATAAAGTAGCCTAAATCTGAATCTGAAACAAAATTATTGTGGCAATGGAATTTATTCTTGATAGATAAAGTGTAACTGGGACACAGTATGTGATTATTGTACCTGGTTAAAGTTAATTACTGATGTGTATAAATAGGAATAGAATGAGGAATGTGTCTGAAAGCTAAATTATTCCAACATTATGGGCAACAGTGTGCAATGAAATACAGTTATTAAAAAACAGATGCAGATTTACTGATGAGTAAGATTAGAATCTATGGATAAAACACACCTAGCGTAAATGCTTAAAACACAGGATGGTATACAGTAAAGTTAAAACAGAGCAGGACTTATGCTCATCATAACGTACAATGTAATCTACTTGTTTGGAATAGATAAAGAAATACAAGACTATTCAAAGTCCATGAAGAAAACGTAAAATGGACAAGTAAAATGTCCATGACTTTTTGTTTTGATCCAAACAAATCTTTGAAAATAACATAAATGTTGATATTGAAGGAGCAAAGCAGAGATCCTTACACATGTAAATGTCCTAAAGCAAACAGACATCCAGTATAAGGTCATTAAAATCAGACTGTTGTGTTCTCTTTTCATGATTTTGATTAAACTCAGTGTCTATATACATTTTTACCTTTTTATCTTTTTGAGGAAGTTAAAGATTACAGCATTATTTTCATTTCTTTGTCACATCTGAAGTCAGCATCAGACAACATAATTAGATTTTTTTCTGAACTGCAACCTCATAGTTCATCAGTTAGTCTACTACATCAAGTCATGACGGTTAGACAGATGGCATAGTTTGGTGATCTCCCCTGTGCCTCTCTCAAATAATTAAATTACATCACTGCACAAACTACCTTAATTAAAGCCTGTGTCATATACTGGAACCATATTTCTCTGTCTTTCTGTCTCTAAATGTATAAGAATCGTTATCATTTCCTTCCAGTCACTGTGACTTATAGCATGCGACCATGATGTCACTGCTGTAGTTTGAGCCCCAGATTGATCCTAATAGTTAAAGACCGATATAACTAAAAATAATGAGCAAATGCGAAGAAAGAAAAAGCACATGCTAGGTTAATGTCGGCATTTCGGTCTTACGTATCATAACGCAGAACAGAGGCAGCTCTGTTTGAGCCCTTGGTCTACAAAACCATGACCAATGCATAATGATGCATTTATTTATTTATTTTTTCCTTTTTTTACTCTTTCGCTGGGGGGGTAGGGGTGTGGGAGGTACACATGCAGAGCCGGTTGTGGTGTGGTTTTGGCATACATGTGTTATTCATGTTCAAACATTGTGGTCATCTCAATCCATATTCATGCTTTTAAAAAGTCTGACTGTGTGCATGGAAGTATAGGATACCCTATCATGTTTCCTCCCTATAGCAACCACATACAGGCCAATTGGGTTATGTCTGCTTGACCCATACTGGGCATGTGTGTGCTTTTTGTGCATGTGTGTCTTTCTCTATAGAAGGATGTCCTGTACACAAGAGGTTATTTATGACGGTGTCTAGCAGGTCTCCCCTTGACTTTCTCAGGGGAACCCAGCTCTGTTACAGTGCAGTCTCCACCAGTCTCTGCCTGCCTGCTCTTTCAGCACTTGCTCTGGCCTGGTTTCATCGCTGGCTCCAGCCAAGTGTCATCAGCATAGCTGTGGCTTTCATTGTGACGAAAAGTACAGAGAAACAGAGCGAGGGAGACGAAGACAGTGATGTAGTGATAAATAGAGATGTTTCCTGTCTTAATACATTTCCTCTTCTCTACTCTGCTTTCACTCTCTGTGGAATGACTGTCCATTTTTCATAATTTTATGAGCTTTTATTTTCGTAATGCACTCCTTCCCCTTCGTGTTCGTTAGTGAATAGATGGGTAATGACTATTTCTATATAACTGCGTATTAGTGTGAAAACACTACTGCGCTTTGGTACAAGCTTTCGATGATCCTCTTCTTCCAAAACAACTTTCAGTGCTGCTTCCTCTACCTCCTCCCACACTTCCCCAATACAACACTGGCACTGTTGAGTGTGATGCATATGGATAGCGAGGGGGAAGTCCTGCATTTTGATAGAAAGGAAAATATTAGTGCAGCTTTGGCAATGTGTTTGTTGTGAGTTTTGTGTTTGAGTGCATACATACTGTGTACAGATAAATACACTCAGTGCTTTTATGGATCATCCTCTTACACCAATTTTCAAGTAGTTCTTTTAAAAACCCATGCCATGTGTTGTGATTATGTACAGTGTACTATGTACAGGTGTTCAAACTTGACTGTATACCTTGGGTTTCTTCAAAATTAATTAAAAATAAATTAGAAATAGACATTGAGAAGTCAGATTCCACCTTTCTAGCTGCAATTAGCAATATATTCTACACAAAGAACATGATAAGTATTGGATTTTGTATTTGCACTGGGAATCAGGTATTAATTGGTTAATAACTTGTCACTCTTGCTTCTGCTAGTAGCAGAGTTTGAGCCATCAATTATGTTAAATGTCTTGTTATTATTTGAGTGTTTTGTTTTCATGGTAAAAATAATTTATGGAAACGTATTCAATCCCAAATTAGTGAGTTCCATGGCCTCTGTGTGGAGTGCTCTGATTTGTGAAGCAGCCTCCAGAGAAAACAGCTGACTGTACTCTCACAATGAAGTTCACAGCACTTTAGAACACATGCAAATATACATGTTTGTCATGTTTCTGTTTCTTAGAGATGCTTAAAGATAACTGTGCTCAGTGCATGTGTACGTCCCCGAGTGTGAGCGTGTGTGTGATCTTGATAGATGTGTGATGAGGCCACCAATGCCTTTCATCCTAATGGATTCCATCTGACCAATCACGATGCAGAGACATGGCTACAGATAAGCCCGTTGGAACTGGGGAGGTTCCGGTAAACGGCCTGTGATAGGCCCCCCTGTAGCCCCCACTGCTCATATCAGCAATCAGCCAGGGTTAATGGTGAGAGCCTGAGGCTGGCTGATTGGAGCCAGGCTACACATCAGTCAAGACAAACCCAGTGTTGGGCCATATGTCAGGATACAGCAATTCAAGACCCTCTTCTGCCTGACCACAACATGTGGACTTTAATTTACTAAATCAAACATATTTGATGACTCCCTGACTCAATATAGAACTTAAACCTGACTGTGTCCTGATGATGACAAGCCATAACTCAACCCGACCTGGTCCTGGGTCAGTCTTCTCAAGATGAGGGACACTTCAGTTCTCTTAAATAGCTCAGGTTTGACTCTTTTGGTTTTGGTTTTAAGTTCAGTTCAAATGACACAGGTTGTATTTGACCTGTCGGATCACATCACTGTAGGTCACAATGTACAGGATGACACACATCTGCTGTGATCCCAGCTTCTTTCTTTCTTTCTTTCTTTCTTTCTTTCTTTCTTTCTTTCTTTCTTTCTTTCTTTCTTTCTTTCTTTCTTTCTTTCTTTCTTTCTTTCTTTCTTTCTTTCTTTCTTTCACATCAAAGCATTGCAGTTCTCTCTTTCCAAAGAGGAGAAAAAGAATTAATACTAATGGTGCTGGAAGCAGAGGAATAAAGCGTCTGGGTAATTACCCAGCAATCACTGCAGCATTCCGCAGCTGAGGGGGGCAGAGATAGAGTCTTGAGCCTAAAGAGCATGGACGTGGATCAACTTGGCCGGCACACACACAGACACAGACATGTACGTGTTCAGCAGAGCTCACACAAGTGCAATCTGTCTTCATTGAACAGTTGTGCTGTAGTCTCAGTCTGTGGTCAACCAGGAGAAATCACTGTAAAAACAACACGTGGTTCGTCTTTCTCGCTGTGTCTCTGTCATTCTCTGTTGTAAATGTCTTTCTGTGTGCGTGTCCCGCATCTGTGTGTTTGTGTTGATAAGTGTATTGGCAAGTGTGTGTTAGTGTCTAATTTGTATGTATGAATGCAGCGGAGGGTCTGTGTATGAATTAATCTGTGGAGGAATTTGCGGGGAAAAGGGGGAGGATGTGTGTTTGTTATATGTGTAAGTGCTATATGCAGCCCCATTTGCCTGAACTAAGAACAACATTTATGATAATAATCACAGCCTGATTTTGTGTGTGTGTCTCTTTTTGTGTCCCTCTGGGTTCATCCTCTTGTTAGGGATATATTAATTTAGATGAACAGATACGGTTTCCTGTTTGTGCATGTGTTTTTTGTATGGAAATACAGACATGAACATTCATAAAACAATTTAAAAGTTTTTTAGTATTATGCGAATGTCACTGCCAAAATATAATCTTGGTCATTCCAAAGAAATAAATGTAACACATATGCAGAAACCATTTAACACTTTTTTTAGCAAGGGCCTTTAATGTGGCAGTTAAGTAGTTGTTTATGTTTCTGCTTCATGCTTCTGAGATGCCTCCGGCTTTTTGCAAAACAATAACTGCTGACCAGTTGTAATAGTCCACGTTTTAATTGTATGCAGAAGAAAATTGTAATGTTTTACCACACAAACAATTGTAAAATTACACGATAAAGTCTCTCCTCTTAACCACATTGTTAATGATAGCAGCTGTACATTTAGGAGACATTATCTAAATTTCTTTGCCTCCTTTATGTTAGTATTCTCTGCATGTGGTCATAGGGATTTACTTTATTTCAACTTCAGTTTTGTTTCACTTCTTTTCATGTGCTATTGTATAAATGAACTTAATTTTAACTGTAATTTGTTGCTAAATTATAGCTTTTGCGAAGCAGAAACCACAGTATTTTGGTTTGGTAATAATGCGTATTTGTTCTGGAAAATGTTGAGCATTACTTCCACTCTGCTTCCAATAATGCTTTTTTTTTTGGTTTGTTTAAATAATCTCTGACCTTAGAATTGTTTTTTTGGGCTGTTCTGTTTTGCTTTGTATGATGTTTCTGAGTTTGTACAATAATATTAGTATATTCTAACTTTAATCATTTATCAACACACTGGCAGCTCTGTGCATCTGAGTACATACTGTACAGGGAGAAGCGGCTGTATTTATTACAGTACGTAAATGAAAGTAAATCATATATTAATCATTGTTTTCTAAACGTTCTTCCTTAAATGCATATATCTTGTGTCTGTTTCCTTTTGTGTATGTATATGTTTGTGCGCCTGCATTTAAATGAGATTATGTGCGTCGCTGATGGACACAGTGTGCCTTTGTATTTCTAAACAGTTAACAGAGTTCAGAGCAGAATACATGTAAAGGGGGGAAGCTGCTGCAAGAGTCACAGTCCTCAGATGTAATCAGGCTGAGACCCATAGAAAATTCTGTCTGTTTCATTTGCTCTCAGCTGTGCCCTGATGGCTCTTTATTTCCTTGGCTGTAGGATAGGCATAGACCTGCCTATTTAGCTTGTCAACACTAGTTCCTGCATCTGCATGGTCTTTTTTTGGTTTGAGTCCTTTGAAGGTTTTGGTTTGGTTTGACGACATTGATATGACGACACATATTGAGTCACTCTAGTATCTATACAGGTGCAGGGTGGCACAGTACTGTATATAGCTATTTTTTATGCATAAACCCAGCCCGTGTCTCTAGGTAAAAGTGGATCAACAGCTTCAAAAAAGCAGGAAAAATCCTTTATTTCATTCATTTTTTGGAGTATAGGTTAAACTTCCTTATAAGTCTCTTTGACAGATTATTAGGAAAGCAATTCTGACTTGTTCTCTGCCAGAAATAAAGACTTTGTTACGTCTTCTCATTTAGAAAAATGTGGATGATTTCAGAAAGTGAACATCATACTTCAACACTCCCTTCCTTTCCTCTCTCTTTCTCTCTGTGTGTCTCTCTCGGGCACCACTTGTTATATGAAGTCACCGTGGTCTGTCGTTCCGGTCCATAACCTATGAGTAATAACTGCTCAAGCAAAGCAGCATGACATAAAGAAGGTCATTCCAGGGGAAAAGGGGAGAGGTGTCATTTTCTACTTTAGATGTCTCAGTATCCCATTGTCCCTTCACATTCCCAGCCAGACAAGTTGCCAGACTTTGGAGATCTGGGAGTACTGGAGTTGCTGTTAAGCTGAGGTAGTTCTTTTTTCGGTGGCTAATTAGATTTTGGCAGTGTAATAAGTCTTGAAATGACATGCTGAGCTACTATGGTACTTATCCAAAGCAATTTCTAATGAGGGAGAATGGGAGAAATGAGAGTGAGACAAATGTGGGACCAAAAAGAACTGTGCTATATGAATCAACATCTTTACATTTTCCAGTTTAATTCACATAATGAATGTTGGGAATCATAAACATAACATACAGTGCTGCAATCTTTTTAAATATTTTGTATAACTTTATATATTGTCAAAGGATTGAACTTGTGGCAGTAAATGACCACATGGGGGCACCAGCGTACACAGGATGCAGCCTCTGTGATCTCTGTTGCTTGTGTATAAGGGGCAGAAATAGTGGGTGGTGGGAGGCGATGGTGGGACAGGGTTAAAAGAAGTGCAGGCACACCCTCATCACACTGAAAAGGTCACTGTCTTCCCTGAGCCTCATGACAAAACTGTTTCTCTTTGAAGATTCATGTCTTAGTACTCAGTAGGAGGAGGAAGTCCTTCATTAACCTGGGAATCAACAAGCTCTGATGGCAGGACAGGGGAACTGTTTGCAGGTGTACAAGTCTGAATGTAGTCCACACACACATAAACATTATGGAAGCACAATATTTACATGCTTTCACTGGATCAAAGCTTGTGATTATACTTGTACTAGTGTATAACATCCCAGTATGTAGTCTTTTATTGTGCTTTTAGTTGATGTTGACCTACATTTCTCTGGGGAAATCCACGCTGTGTTTCTACATATTGTTCATTTTGTGGTTGTCGTCTGCCTGTGTGTATATGTGTGTTACAGTGTGTCTGTATGAGTGCACATGTGCGTACTTACACATGTCAGTGCCAGGGTCTCTGGGTTTTACAACTGTCCTTGTCATATTTTCAGAGGCGATGACAAGCGCAGAAAAATGAGTTGCCTTTCAGAAATGGCAAACAATTATTTTTTGGTATTTTTATTGGTCCAAAAGAGTTTTAAAAATACAAATGATTGTATTTTTATGGTGGTCACGCTCCACGCTGGTCTCTTTTGTGTTCTGCACAAATTATTCCTCTTGAGGCCACAGAGTTCTAGTTCTTAGTTTGGATGGAGCACAGATGGGTCGTCCGGGTTTGTGGTTCTGCCCCGGAATAAGCTGCTTTTAGATCGCAGTTTTTTTGTCAGAGAAACAGAGCCTGATACTGTTTCACTATGTCTCTCCCATTATATTAGGAGTCATCTTGTCCTAATCATGATCAGACTATAAAGACTGCAACCGCAGTGCAACAACAAGACTCCCAGTGGATTTTGAATCCCACTGAACAGAAAATGGAAATTGTTTCGTTGACAACTCTTTACTTTTTAACTTCACATGAATGTTTTTCTTTTATTGTTGGTGAAATCTATTTTTCTCATCATTTTAATCCTATAATAGTAACATTTCTGCATTAAAAATATGAAAAAACAATTGCTGGCTTGTGGTCTTAAGTTATATAGATGTTTCCAACAATGTTCAAATTGCAAGATAACTATAATTTCATTAAGTCTAGAGGCCTGTTTTATTTGCTCTCCTGTCAGTTGTGTCACATCATCTTTATTATATTTCATCTCATTTTGCTATCTCTGTGGGGGCCTAATCCAGCTACAATAGGCGAAGGCGGGGTACACCCTGTATGAGTTCTTTATTATATCATTAAAGATAAAATGTAATGCAATGTGAGAAAAACTTTAAAAAATTACCTCATCTGTAAACATCATTTCTGAATGAGTCAGTGACATCAACTCTCACAATCCCACTCCTCATTTTGACATAAAAATAAATAAGTAAAAACAATTAAAGAAAAAAAAATTGCCAATAATGAGAGACAGGATTTTTTCAATTACAGCAAGTCATCATTTACACATATGATTTATCTCAGTTTTAATAGATAAGTCACAGAAATGAGGTCTTTGTAACTGTAGAAGATCATCATCATCATGATCAGACTTGTAGTATTACTTTTTTTTTTTGAAAAATCATGTGAAAATATGCAGAGTAAAAGTCACTTTGGTGTTGGTGGCGTGTCCCACAAGCAATAAATGATGCAGTCTATTGAGTTTTTCAAACAAGCCAGATGTTGTTTTACTATCTTTACAGCAAACACATGCAAAATCATATGTTAAGTAAACAAATATGTGTTAGTACATTATATATTGCCAGTATCAAAATAAAGTTCTATTCTATTCTATTCTATTCTATTCTATTCTATTCTATCTGCGCTTGATTATTATATTATTATGTTTTTATCATAAGGGGCATTTGGCTCTGTATTTATTATTATTAGTGTTTTGTTATTATAATTGAGAGACCCCTAGTGGCAGAGATGAAGTATTGAGCTCTTAAACACATTCTGTAACTGTACCCTGTGAATATTTTTTTTACTAGATGAAATCAATTAAAAATCCCATAATCCATATACTGTTCTACCAAAGCTACATTCCTGCAAAAATTAAAGAATTTACATCTATATATTTTCACTGTGCACTGTGAAATATTGAGCTGTATTTTAGAGCTACTGCTGTCATTACCATGTGCAACTTCAAGGTCATTAAAAGGTAACCGCATCAACACTCCCACTTTTAAGGAGAAACTAGGACTGGGGTTATCAGTTTGTTGATATAGTTATCAGAGTCAAAACAGTACAGCAGTAAACATTGGGGAGCCGTGTGTGTAGGAGGTGACTGAGACAAACGTCATGGTTTCTCCAGAGGATACACACTCGCTGAGACAGACAGTCCTCACCACAGTGCCTGGCTCATACAGTCATTGAAGCTGCCTATCGTAGGTGGTCTTTTGGAGAGAGGAGGTGTGTGTGGTTTTAGAGTGGGATGACATATGCACAGTGGTCTAATGATAAAAGCCTGTGTGTGTGTGTGTGTGTGTAGTGATTATATTGTGTGATGCGGGAGTATAGTTAAAGGTAGCCTCATAGACTGAGAGATAAAATGAATGAGTGCTGTTCTCATCATAACAACCATGCTACTGGAAGAAAGGCCCCCGTTCTCTGAAAAAGGCATGTGGCTGCCCTGCACCTCGCCTGTCCACAAAAGGCATTTCTCTTCAGTGAATATGTTTAGGCTTTGAGAATTATTAAAAGAATTCCTTGCCCTCTTTCCCATATCCACTAATCACGTGACTCATTCTCATCTGCTGCTACGAGGTTTAAGCTGTGTTTAACTTTTTTTTTTTTTTCCTGCGCAATTTCACAGAAAGTTGAGCGACAAGGCTAAATTTTTCATCGAGGGATTGTTTTTTTGCGCGACCAGGCCAAAGCAAACTAAGACTGGTGAAGAATGTAATCATTTATCTAAGACCAGGGGCCACATGCTCAATTTGAGCTGAAATAGGGCTCTGTGGTGCCCACAGGAATACGAAGCAAGGGTGTGCATGAGTGCTTATGTATATGTTGTAGTCTGTGTTTTGGAGAACGAGATATTTCAAGGTTTTAAGCTGCTACAACTCGAGGCCAGAGCCTGTTATATGGTTTGTTTGTATTTCCTTATGTGTTGTTTACTGCAAGTAGAGATAAGTATGTTTCAGTGTCGGACTCTGTGTACTCTATCAGGATACACTAGAGCTCACCAAGTGTCATTTTGGCCTTCAAGGGCATACATCCTTCAGATAAAAATGTAACAGAAATACTCTTCAGATTACTTCAAATGAGAGAAATGTGTCGGAAGAAATCTGTTTAACTTCTCCATTTCACTTTACACCATTAATTTCTATCAAACACACCCATGGAAGCCATAAATTGCTGGGAATTTTATCAGACTTTGATAGTGTGAAGCTTTCCCATCATTCCCTAAAGGGTTCAACGGCCCTATCTTTTGTGGACTGACCCACCAGAGCCTTTAGCTCGGCTTTTTAATGACTGCCATTAACCTATCAAGATCTGCCGAGGGGTTCTACTTGCAATTTCCCACCCCCTCCTGCCACTTTTCATATATTGCCAAAACCAAGATGGCCCCCTTAAATCCTCACACTTGCCCTCCAGGGAGCGGAGAACACCAAAGTCTACAGTCTAATTGGATTCATTTGTAAAATAGCTAGAGATTTGGACATTATCTATCTATGTACCCATGACTGGAATGCAGCTTATTCTCTCCACTGGGCTTTTTTTTTTTTTTTTTTTTTTTTTTTTTTTTTACACTGTCACAATTTCTTCTACAATGTGGTTTCTTGATGACCTGAAGTGCTTTTCTTGCTTTTATTGGATTCTGATGTTCATTAAATAATGAATTCTTTTAGTGTATGTGTGTCTTTCCTTTGTAGAGTACAAACCCTAATCTGGAAAGGCGCCACTTGGGTCAAATGTGGTATTAATGCTTTGCAGCAGTCAGTGAATGGTGCTTTGTCTGTCTTTAGAACAACACTAAAAGAGAACTAAATGGAAATCTAATTGCCTTATGTCAGGATACACATCTGTACTGTCTACTACAGATGTGTTTTTAAATTGACTTACATTAAAAAAAAAAAAAAAAAAAAAACTTTAATTTAGGATCTAAATCAAAATGGTTCTTGCATAAATTATGGAGTCTTTGATATGCCACAAGGAAGTGTTGAGTAACCAGATGTGTTGTCCCTTTGTAACTAATTTTTAGACCCCAGGGCTCTCACTGGCACTGTATCCAACCCCAGCTGCATCTGCTAGTGTTTTGTTGTGTACAGCTCAGAGCATTTTGTGTTTGTGTCTGTATAGTGATCTGTGTGTTTGTTTTCTGTTTGGTGGATGTTCATCAGATAAAGGCTGTTGAACAGCACAACTGGCTCTTACACCACCACTTCAGCAATGTGAGGTTAGCCACAGAAAGGACAGACACGGTTCTTTAAGTCAAAGGCTTGAAGTAACTCTTACTAACCATACTACCACACTGGTAGTGAAGTGGACACAGTTGACCAACATTAAGTCAGGCTGTGATGACTTGATGATGTTTTTATTACACCCAGCATTAGAATGAACTGTTCATCTTTAACATGACTAATGTGAATGTAAGACATACCATTAGGACAACCCTAACCCTAACCCTAACCCTATAACAGGCAACACACTTAGATTAAATTTTTTTCCATTGCATGTACTGTCGGTACCATAAATATGTTACATTGTTTGCCTATGAACAGGGGTCAGTAACCTTTAACCCTGAAAGAGCCATTTGAACCCCGCTTCCACAGAAAAGAAATGCAAATACGTTTTGACATCTAAAATGAAAAAAACATGTATTTACTGTATTAAAAAGAAAATACAAAAATATTCTTTTCCCTTTCATGCTTGGAGGTTCACCTCAGTCATACACTTATTAGTGCTGTGTGTGTCTGGTCTGCTGTGTATACTGGTCCAGTGTAAAGGAAAGACAGGTTAACCTTTGACCTTGTGGGATGTTGTCCTTTATACATTTTTCTTTGACCCATGTTTTGTGCATTTGGGTCCAGGTTCGTCAGTCCGGTGCATTCGGGTGCGTTTGTCAACAGGTCTTCAGATATTTTTCTTTTCTTACATTTCTCCATACTTGGCCTTGCTGAGGTTGAAACCTGCGATAAATTAACAGCGTTTTGGTGGGTATACTGGCATTTATGACTTTTATTTGAGCAACAAAAAACTATTAAATTCATTTATTTTATTAATATTTTTATATTTCAAGATCACAATCTTCAAATTTAGAACTAAAATAATAATAAAAAAATAAGTAACACAAATAAAATATACTTAAATTAACCACATTTGACCAAGTACTTTATGTATCAAGAATAACACACATTGTCATAAATATTTTATGGGAAGAGGAACAAATATTTTATTACAACTTTATGGGCACCAGTTTGTAAGAGGATAAAAATAAGAACTTCAGAAGCCTTATAGTATTGCCCTCTCCATACCATGTGGATTTCCACTGGATCTCCTGCCTTTAAAAAGTGGTACAAATCTGTTCATTCTCCTGTTGGTGACAATAACCATAGTGTTGATGATCCTCAGCTCCTTCAATGACAGCTCACTGCTCACAGTGGTTGTCAAATCCAGTCCTCAAGGCCCACTGTCCTGCATGTTTTAGATGTCACCCTGCTTCAACACACCTGATTCAAATGATCGGCTCCACATACAGCTCTGCTGAAGCCTGATATTGACACACTGTTTTTAATCAGGTGTATTGAAGCAGGGTGTCATCTAAAACATGCAAGTTAGTGCACTGGATTTGAGAACCCCTCTAATGTGTGGGTCCAATGCACCAGTACTAAATGTTAATAAGGATGGATATAATGCAGAGACTCGGTTTTCCTATGAGGTCAATAAGGTGATTTGACCTTTAACCTTTATAAAATGTTCTACTCTTTCAATATAACTTTTAGAATTGGTTTTAGTAATTGGGTAGTTGACGCATTATATGCTATTCAATTGCAAAGACGCTCTTGTATACATTGATTCAGGAGCACAATATAGCATAATAAACGTACTCTTGCACTTTTTATCTGTCTTTTCTGTCAAATTTATTTCCAGTTTCTTCATTTACACTTATGCATTTGCACAAATAATCTATTAGTCTTAGTATCTGGGATGGAAGTGGGAGGAGATTTATGTTTTATTTCATAGCAACACAGCATTAATGTTTAAGGCACTGTTTCAGCCTGAGTGCTGCATGTGTTAAGTTTTAAAAAGCATTTTAAAATATTAATTAGGATATTTGTGGTTCACCAACTCCTTGGGTTGGTTAGTTGTTGTTTTTTTATATTAGTATTTTGGTTTGGGTGGAGGGCACGTGTCAATGACATCACAAGCAATTGCCTAAAGTTGGCTTCATTATTTGATGTCAAAAAGTAATAAAGAATACCCCTCCCAACTGACCTGACCTTATCCCTTTGTCAGTCAGCATTTTAAACAATTAAGTTATGAGTTTATAACATTTACAACAAGCAGAAAGGATCATTGCTACAGATTTAGTGTAGAAATCTGATATTTTCATATCCCATAATGTGATATTATTATAAAATTTACTTAAAAAATGTAATAAATTATATTATATATGAAATTCTAGTCATTTAATGATAAATGTTTTTTTAATGGCTGAGGGAGTAGACAAAGGAAACTCCTTAACCAATAAGAGCTGAGGTTTGACAGTAAAGGTAAATGAGAGGGTCAAGTCTATTGCACCATTTTCTTACCGTTTTTCATTCAAGTGTACTAATGAAGTATTTATAACTATCATGAAGTTAGTCAGCAAATATTTTCCCACAACTTTCTATGGGTCTTATTGCAAAGTGGTACTAACATGGTAAATGGACTGAGCTTATTATATAGCTCATTTTATACACCAATTGGTGGCCAAAGAACTTTACAATTCCTCACATTCACCCATTCACTGCCATACTCAACACTGCCTGTCCCTACTTGGAGCAACTTAGGGTTCAGTGTCTTGCCCAAGGACAGGATTCGAGCCGCCGAACTTTTGGTCATTGGACGAACCCCAGTCGCCCCTTTAATTTTATTAATGTTTGCTCAGTTTGATTTGTTCTGTCGATGACTGTTGAAAATCTAAAGTGTTTCTGTCCTCCTCTCTGCAGATCGAGAACCTCTTGGAGCAGTTGAAAGATAAGGACAAACAGCTGGCTGGGTTGAGGGAAAGAGTCCAAGGCCTTCAAACTGACTCGAGCAACACAGACACGGCCTTAGCCACACTGGAAGAGGCCCTCTCTGAAAAGGTACAAAATAGAAGGAGTTGTGGTGACACATTGTGAGATATCTCTTTTTAAAGGTGTTATATCTGCAAGGAGGAAGTTTACAGAGCTTAGTTAGTTGGAGCCTTATAATTTAGGCTGAACATGAAGTAGAGGTTTATGGGTATCGGCATCGCACCATCTCTTGGTTTAGGGCATATAATAATATCAAAATGGTGTTACAGGTACTTTTGTACATGGCACTGCTTGATTAATTTGAATGCTTTGTTTTGATTCACCCTCATAATTTACTGACATCCTACTAATTTATGGTCAGCGGACCACACTAGATGAGGCCGCGTCTGAAAACAGTAAGGAAGAGCAGGAGGCCCCTGGGAGAAGGGAGGTCTAAGGTGAACGTAGACGGAGTATTAGTCCATGTCTGTAGCTGCACTGAAACATAGGGAGGGAATGATCTATAGAAATAAGAGGAGGATAAAAATTATGAAAAGGGGAGGAATGGAAGGATGGAAAAGTCGAATGGCAGAAGAGGCACAGGCTTGATGGAAGAGGTGGCCTCAGAGTTAAAGGAGGGAGAGGTCAAGGAATGCAAGGGTGGGGGTTAGGGTAAAAAAAAATGACTAACTTGTGCAAAACATATGAAAGGAGGAGGAGAAGAAAAAAAAAAACGGGCAAAACCAGCAAGAAAATACAATTAGAGAGGATTAAGCAGGAATGGGAATTCAGTACCAGACAATAGATCTGCAGATACAAGGTTAGAATAAATGTCAGTGGGCATAAGAGTGAGATGTGTTCAGCCCCTGGTCAGTGTTAGCATTGGATAAAGTTAGCATTTAAGTCAGTTTGGGTCAGTCAATACTAAGGTTATTATCAGTAAAACTAACTAAATGATGAAAACTAGAATTGTAAAATATTTTCATCAACTGAAATAAATAAAAACTAGAATTAAAAGAAAAAAAATACTGAAAACTGAAACTCACTTACAAAACTAACTAAAATGTAGAAAAATGATGGATAAAATTCCTTCTGTTTTTGTCTTTGTCAATGTCGAATTAGTTAGAAATGGATTTATTTACCTTATTTACACTTTATAGTTAAATCACTTCTCGTCACTTGTTGTTTAGAGTCAGCTTTTCGTCCTGATTGTACCTGGCAACACAGAGACTACATTTGGGAGAAAGCAGCAGAGTCCTGTACGGGGTTTCTTTGAATATGACAGCAAGGAAGATAAAAAAAATATATATATAAAAAATTGAAACTAAGCATTTAGAATAAAAGATAACGATTAAAGATTAGCAACCCTGCACTAAAATCTAATCAAAAGTAACTGAATTAGAGAAAACAAGTCAAAATGAAATCAAATTAAACTATAATGAAAAATCCAAAACTATTATAACAATACACAGT
Source organism: Siphamia tubifer (assembly GCA_020466265.1). Lineage (NCBI taxonomy): Eukaryota > Metazoa > Chordata > Actinopteri > Kurtiformes > Apogonidae > Siphamia > Siphamia tubifer. The sequence goes on from CM035789.1 coordinate 21,168,764, forward strand.
TTCATGTCATTTAATACATTTGAACATAAGTAATACCTTAATGGTAAGCCCACTTCCTCACCGTTCTGATGTGTCACATGGGATGAATCTAAAGAAAAAACATTAATAGCAGTGTTGAGAGACTCTTTTTTTAACATTAATTTTGCCATCTTTTACACATATGATGTTTCTCTGTTGTGAATATAAACTTAGAAGTCAATAAAATCACAGTTTGGGGTAAAGACTGTAAAGTGATAAGCAGTCTTGTCTTATTTGGCCATGCATTAGATGTCACCAATATCATTACTAAGCATATTTCACCTCATTCTTTGAGAGTTGTACAACTTGCATTAAGAGAAGTGAAAACTACTACCAGTTTAGCCACATAGAAGCCACACAGCCTTCTTCAGTGACTCACAGTAGTTCATTGAAAGACACGATGACATCACCTCTGTCACTTCCAAGTGCGTAGATTTTACTTATTTTTAACATCTCATACTTCTGCAGGTTTAGTCCATTTTAGTTCAAGAAGGCACACAGATTAACATGAGCTACAGAAAAGGGGCTTAATCCATAAAATAATAGCATAGAGTTTATAAATAATAGACTGTAAATAATTACAACTCCAATTTTTCTCTTTTTCTTTCTTTTAATACTAAAATGTAAACTTAAATTATGACAATGCTTACATTTACAAGCCATTCTTTCACAAAAAAACCAACAACAACAACAACAACAAGCTGAAATTTCTTGAAGGAGTCATGTTTTGCTAACTCCACTTTTATCTTTGGTTCATTTATTTGTATATTTGGACCCTAATGTTTCATAAAGTTAGAATTTGAACTCCTGAGATGCTACTATCTTTATATTAATTTTGGTAAATATCAAGTAGATGTCTACAATTTGTTTGAATTCCTTCTAACTTTGTTATGTCTACAATTAGTTACATTGCAATATTTACACATACTGTATAAGGTCAAGACTTCCAACAAACATTCCTCCAAGAATGACATAATTGTTCTTCAGCAGTGGTTGTAATCCATTCTGAAAATATAAACAAAAGTTTGAGCTGATTACATAAAATGTTCACTTGTTGGTTGAATGGGATAGAACAGCATAGTCAACAACCTGGAGGGGGCGGAGTGTGAAGTGGCTTGTTTGCATTTAAAGGGCTTGTGTGACCTTTCTGCTATCATTACTCACAAATAGGTCCACAGGTCCATCTTCATTATAGACCTGTGGACCTGAATTCATTAAGAATTTAGACCAAAACATCACATTTACACTGTATGTTGACCACAGTGAAATGTTTTAAAATTAAGAATTCCATTTTTTTTTAAAAGGCAAAATATCACTCCTTTAAGAAACAAGTCCAATTTTAACAATATTAACTTATAATTTAGACATGTACATTGCAGATCATAGGTACAAAACATATAGATATAGGCATAATATAGTTAAAATTTTAGAGTTTAAAGCTGATAGTAGTAGTTCATATGTCCAGTGTAGTTGTTGCACTTTTCAAATATTACTTATTCTGAACTTTTTTTTTTTTTTTTTTTATCTTAGAGTTATTTATATTCTGTATTTATTCATTTATTTAAGTGCTGATGTAGTATAATTGTGTTTTTGTTGTGTGGAGTGGTGACTGCACTTTGAATTTCCCCATGGGGATTAATAAAGTATATCTTATCTTATCTTATCTTATCTTATCTTATCTTACCTTACCTTACCTTACCTTACCTAGTCGAGTTGAGTCGAGTCGAGTCGAGTCGAGTCGAGTCGAGTCGAGTCGAGTCGAGTCGAGTCGAGTCGAGTCGAGTCGAGTCTAGTCTAGTCTAGTCTAGTCTAGTCTAGTCTAGTCTAGTCTAGTCTAGTCTAGTCTAGTCTAGTCTAGTCTAGTCTAGTCTTGTCTTGTCTTGTCTTGTCTTGTCTTGTCTTGTCTTGTCTAGTGTAGTCTAGTCTTGTCTTGTCTTATCCTCTCACCCCTGTTTTAAACTGCCCTGTGACATAATAATGGATAATGGATCATCACACACAGGATCCAAAAAGTACTCGTTTCTCACCTTTGACTACAATAATTTTTTTCCACAGTGGAATAGACAGGACTTCTTGTCTATAGCAATTGTTCACTAAATCTGGAACTAATGTCACACTAACAGTAAAAAATGTATGTAGGAGTCTTTCTTTTTTATTTTTTTGGGCGATGATTTTCCCTTCAAAGTCAGTAATTCCAGTTGAGAATACTAATATTAGCCAACAACCACTGCCTGAGCCAGTACCTTTTCTAAAGCCACCTATCGGCACTGATTAATGTTTTGGCTGTTTTTTTTTTTAAATTGGATGGGATGTCCATAGTCTCAGCAAGTCAAAAGAGCAGAGCACTGTATTTAACCATAAGCATGGGAAGGCATATTGCAGTGTAAAACCACAGTGTTGAACAACTGCCATGGAAATCAAAGTGAACTTTGCAGACTCACTCCATGGGTGGACTGTCGGGATGTTGATTCTAAACACTCAGCTGTTGTTGTTGTTTTCTACAAATGTTAGAGAGCAGCTGGTCCCTATAAAGTCTCACCTCAATGGGAATGAGTGATTTTGCCACCGTCACTGACATTAAAAGATGAGTCACCCTGCTCATATTATCGTTAAATACTTTGCAATTCATTGCACACGTCATTAACCTATAAAACATCTTGATATTCCTGGATAAATAAAGAACTTTCGAGAAGTGTTGAAAACTTTTATCACTCCAAAAGCTGGAACGTTGACACAAATGCACGTTTTGAATTAAAGTGTGTGTGTGGTGGGGGTTCTTTGTTTTTTTTCTTGTCTACACATGCTTTTACCAATGTGTTTATGAACTCACTGCCATTGATTTTGTAATTGAAGACAGGCTTGAACGTGCACAGTGTAGATACTATGTTAACCGTACTGACCATGACCGTGAAAATGTCAAAATAGTCTCAGTGTCTGTACACCACCTTGAAATGACTGGCTTGATTTCAGACTGACTCCATCTTGCTTAGCTTTTGTTGCATGTTCAAAGTTTTTGTAAGCACGCATTTGTTGGTACTACAGTCTAAAAATGATTGCTTTGGCACCGATGGCTAAGAAATGGTTTCCAATTTTCGTGTTTGTTTCTATAGCAGGCTAAAAGATGGATGCTGGTTTACATTTTGTTGGCACTGGCTGCTAGTTAAGAGTTTATAGAGTTCTCAATACAGACAGATGCACATGTTCTGCTGTAATGTCGGTTTTCTACTGGCTGCCAAATTTTTACATGCTTAAATTAAAAGCAGTATTATATATTCTAACTGCACTATTTTTTGTGCATATTTTTAGATGTGTGTTTATGTATTTTTAGCATGTCATTATTTTTTGGTATTTTTGTTTCTTGGCATTTGATGCAGGGTGATATACTGTTTAGCATTTTATTTCTATAGGGTATGACTGGATTACTATTGTGATTTACAGTGTGTGTTATGGATTGAAGTTGCCTTTTGCTTCTTTGTCTGTTGTCTACTATCTTATACTGTACATGTTGTAATGCAGCAACTCTACTATATTTAGGATAAGTCAATGAAATTAAATAAACATCAGTAACAAGTATATTTCTTTAACCTTTTTGACCACATGGTGTAGGCTATCCCACAGTAACTCTTGAGAGGTCACTGATTAAATGCCATTTAAAGACAATGCTCCTCAAAGCGACATATGTGGAAAGAAGTCACATGTCCAAAGTCTTTAACCTCAAAGTTTCTGTGGTAAAAATCAAGCAATGGTAAAAATCCAAGGAAGATGAGTCAACTCTTTTTCAGGTCAAACAAGTGATAAATCAGGACATGTGAACTATCTGTCCAATATGAAACAGTGGTCCATCAAATACCAGCTTTCTTGATGAACAGAAATTGCAATTGGTATTTTATCACTCATCTGGATTTTTCACTCTTCTATGGCTCTTATTTCAATTACTGCCTTCAACTGGCTGATATATTTTGCATTAGAACACAATTAGATTTAATAAATGAACTGTAATTTCTCAATATGTTTTTGAGCAGATTGAGTTATTAAGTCATCTGGTACAGATCTATGTCAAGTAAAATCATTTATCAGTCACATCAGTGTCAAAGTCATAAGAAAATGTAGTTTAACTGAGTTATATCATGTGACTTGAGTCCCACACATCTGCTGGTGATAGTTAAAGTGATTTAGTTAATTAAGAATGCTGAATTAACTCATCCGATTCATTACAGGTTATATGTATGTGCTTGTATGCATATGAGGTCATGTATTATTTACTTTATTACTTATCCTATGAGCATATATATATATATATATATATATATATATATATATATATATATATATATATATATATATATTTACCAGGATGTAAATTTATTTTACTGTTACATGTGGGGACATAGCGTCCTTATTGACTTGAAATACTATAGAGGTAAATCATTACATTTCAGCATTAGGTTTTGCTTTAAGGTTAATGTAAGGTCTAGACTTACCCCTGTTATGGTTATGGTTACGTTTCCAGGAAATGAATGTAAGTCATTTCACTGTTGCCTAAAGTAATGGAAACACAGCTGTGTGTGTTTGTCTTTGTGCTTTTTCATGTTGCTTACATTATTTTCTTTGATTATCTTGATTTTTCTTTAACTAAACTGCATTGAGTTTGTATTGATTTAAACCAGAATTCTTGAAAGAAATCGGTCTATTAATAGCTAGTGTTCACTGATGCAGTTCCAGTCTGTTTGCATCCCACAGACTAACACAATACATGATGTTTTCACTTAAAATGATCTTTTATCACCTAAATTTGTTTTTGTTGCCGACAGACTTTGAAATGAATAGAATAATAGCACAATAAACTGCAAATCCCTTTTCTGCGTCAGTCCATCTGTTTACCCAGAAACCACTTCTGATGCAGCCTACATATAATTCAGCTGTGATGAGGAGAACGTTGGCGGGCCTTTGAGACTTTGTGGTCAGTACAGGGTGTGTGTAATGTGTTTACAAGAGTGAGTGTGTGTGTTGCTAATCACACACCCTGTCACAAACCTGCTCTTGGAGCCAGTCGTTCGCCACAGTACTGCGGTTCTAATTAACAGGCTGGGGCATGGTGCCCATTCTGAGCCGTACTATTTCGTATATGTATGTGTATGGGTGCCTGTCTGTGATGTTACTATGTGTGTGTTTTGTGGTGTGTTTGTATGAGCTCCACACTTAAATCTCATAGGCAGTTTTTATTATCACATCCTGGTCTCCTTCCCTAAACCCCAAACATCCTAGAGATATTTTATAATGTGGGGAAAACACCCAGGACCTATTAACCATGTGGTCTCTCTCTCTCTTTCTCTCTCTCTCTCTCTCTCTCTCTCTCTCTTGTCTTCCTCCCTCGTTCTCTTCCAAAGCCCACTATGCAGTGCTGTACTGTGCCAGGTCTAGTTAGTGGGTGTATTTGTCCAATTACCCAGGGGTTTAAAGCTGCCAATCATGCAGCGATGCCACATCGTAAAGCCTCATTGCTGGGCTGTGCTCTGTGCCTAAATAAACACCTGAATAAACACCTTGATAATCACTTCAGTCCACACCTAAACGCACACACATACACCTTAATGCACACCTACTACACACTCCTTGCATGCTCCACCACCCATGGTGTGGACCTGGTCTCAGACCACTGCCCAGAACTGGGCTCCTCCGACTGCCTGATGTACTTAGAGAATAGGGAAAATTATGATATAAACATTCCAGCTTGGTTTATCAGTAGGCAATGTGGAGTTGTTAGCAAGTGATCTGTAGTACTATTCAATTCAGTCTCAATAAATCTGTCATTGTCCCTCCTCCTTCTCTTCCGTCCTCTTTCTTTCTCTGTGTTCTACTTGGCTCTGATTTCCTCATGTCCCTGCTATTATTTATGGAAGAATTATTTATGAGTGGCATTTATGAGTTTGTCTTTGGCTGCAGTATGCAATGCATACTGGAGAGTATTCCATGAGAGACTGGCTTAAAGTTTTCAGTAATCATAGGCAAGACCTGTAATTTGTACAGGAAAACAAAATAACATTCATCACATTCCATAAATTATAAAACAATAGTGGTAAATGCATTAGGTGGTGGATTTTAAAACCTTTGTTCTCTTTTCAGGAGCGTGTGATTGAGAATCTACGTGAGCAAAAGGATCGAGAGGACAGGGTTCGGCTGGAGGAGCTGGAGCTGATGAGGAAGGAGAACCAGGACTTGAAGGACAAACTTTTTGCCCTGCAGCCCCAGAAACTATTACACAACCAACCAAGTAATCCTGGACTCACCCAGAACCAGAGGCCTGAACCAGAGGTCAGTGCAGACAAAATAAACACTTTTTTGCAATACAACTCATTTTCCTAACATGGATGATCTGCTATTTCTTCAGTGTTTCCTCAGCTAGTAATTGAAACAAGTTGCATTCACTGATGGAAACAATTCCTCAGTTTCATCCCTTAAAACTTCACAACCAGTTCTGATTAAAAACATCAATGGAATGCACTGGATGACACTATACAAATGATTTTATTTGCTCTGAATGCGTTAATGAAAACATGTTTTTGGATTTTTCTTTTTGTGTAATATTTCAAAAGTTGATTGATTGATTTTATTTGATGATCTCATTTCTTAAATACAAGCAAACACATGATCCAGTATAAAGTAAACCACAACATATACTTAACTCAAAAATAAATAAATAAATAAATAAAAAGACAAGAGTCAGTATATCACAATAAAGCCTGAAGGCTTATTTCCATTGTGATCCTTGGATGTTGAATGGCAGCCAATGTTAAAGTGACAACAGTGGCACAGTGATATGACATAAAAATATATAAAAACATACTGTATACAAATAACATAAAAACAAGAATACACAGACAGTATACACAAAAATTACACATCATATTCATACTAAAAGTGCAAGGCCTACACTGACTGATTTCTAATCCATGTTTTCAGAGCATGTTTAAAACCATCTGAGTTGGTGATTGCTTCACATTTACTAGACAGTTTTATAGAAACACAGCTTGTATCCATGAATTTCCCCCTGGGGATCAATAAAGTTAATTTTATCTGTATGTGTCCAAAATTAAAATGGAAACTGAAAAGATGATTGAAGGACTTGATAGTTAAACATATGCATCTGTGTATGTGTATGTGTTTATGTACCTATATATATATATATATATATATATATATATGTGTGTGTGTGTGTGTGTGTGTGTGTGTGTGTGTGTGTATGTATGATTTTGGTCAATTTTAACAATAATTTATGGATGACAGATTGAGAAATCTAACTGGCATACAGACAAAACAATATACATGTTGATTTTACACTCATAGTTTCAAGTCTGGTATTTTTGGATTGTGGACAAAACCATCAATATTTCATCGTCAAATAAGTCAAACAACAAAATCTAATTTCACAGACATCATAAAACAAATAGTAACAAGTACCTTACTCAGAACATTTTATTGTTGAGTACTTCAAAGCCATATGTCACACATTATAATTATGTTTTATTGTACAAAAGGAATTAAAAGAATTGACGTTTACAGCCACACTACAGCGGTTGTAATATGCTACTTGCACCCTATATTTACACTGATAACATCTACCGTAATCTTAATTCCACTCTTGTACCTCCCTGTGAGCATCCACAATATTCTTAGCAACTCCCAAGCAAAAGGCCTGACTGCACTTCATCCCACAGGGTAAAGGGATGAATTAAGAGAGTGATTTATGGGTGTAAAAAGATCCCACTATCCCAGTTCAGGTGCCAGGTCAGAGGACTTTCTGTCTTTTTCTTCTCTCTTTTTCCTCTTCCAGACTTACAAGCCAGGACGGTCTCTTGTGCTGCCAAAATTTATGAGAATGTTTTCTTTTATACTCATAAAAAGGATACACACATCTTATTCCTGTGAAATGATATCTTGTTGAATGTTGACGCGGCCCCACTTGAAAGGAACAGCAGCTCAATAAGTCTTTGTAGCACGCTGATTCACACTCCGACAGAAGTGTTGCCATAATTGGACTATTTTGTGTACTCGGCAGCAATCAGCCCTGTTATGTAAACTCACAGAGTCTTCAAAAAGACAGATGATGTTTTTATGTTTATATGTGGATCTGTGGATGTGCATGTGTGGATTCCTCAGTGTGTCTGTGAATGCATGCATGCCAGTACAAAGACAACTGATGATGTGTGCAAGTGTGTGAGAGTCTGCATGTGTGTATGATTCTGTTGTAGTGCAATGGAGCATGACAGGTTGTGAGGATATAATACACAACAGGTCAGAGGTGATGTCCTGTGGCTGAGATTAGATTTTGATCAAACTGGCCTACCACACATATTATAAATACTGGATTTCGCTAAATTAAAGCCAGAATCCTATGCAAAACAGTTTGACTGTGTGGGGTTTCAAATGGGAGGAAATCAGCCACAATGAGATGAAATCACCGTATACAGGTATTAATGGTTTCCCTATTTACCCCTCCGATGGGGAGAGGGGTATTGTTTTTGGTTCAGTTTGTTTGTTTGTAAGCAGCTTCAGACTGGATCAATTTATATTCAATTTTCAGGAAAGGTGCAACGTGCTCCAGAATAGATCCCCTTAAATTTTGGTGAATGCAGGTCAAAGATCACGGTCACCAAAAATATGTGTTCGCAATGAAAAGAGATAGGGCAAATCAGGTAAAATGTGTACAAGAGTGCAGAGTTTTGTTGTGCCAGGCACCATTTCTTCCAGTTTGTGAATGGGACATAATGTACTTTTAGACTGAGATATCAATAGTCTTTCAAGTTCATAACCAGCTACATTTTTTGACATGAATTTAATAAGCTTGGTTAGAACATGTTATGTACAGTTGTGCAACAAAGACCACCTTTATTATTATTTTTTTTAATTTCCTGTTCATTTTAATACCTGGTACAACTAAAGGTACAACAAATATAATGATAACAAGTGATGCTCGGCACAACAAATATAGTTTTTTGCATAAAGCTGCTTACAAACAAACAGACCAACAAACAAACTAGAAACTGGTAACTTCGTGAATCATATGAAATCTGTGATGTTGTGAAATAACGAACACATCATGATCAAACATTACCATGTTAAATCACCAATACATGTTGAAAATGGCAAATCTTTGCTGTGACACATCATTGCATTTATTGATGTTTTTATGTTGTCTCTTTTTTGTTTTCTGTCAGACCAGAAGTAGTCAGTTGATTCAGCTGAAACTCTGTCTGTTTCTTCCTTATACCCGTCCCCTTCTACACACCAAATTTCAGAACATCAATATTGTCATGGACATATATGCGGAAGTACCGGTAAACTCTGTTGTTTGACCTCAAGTCTTTTTTCTACCATCATCGTCGCATGACATGCACATGGTCACATCCAAACTGACTGTATTTGTTTGGTATAGGGCTGTACCAAACCGAATGTCTGTGTTCAACAGTTCGGCACAAATTCATATACCGTTACAGCCTTAGCTTTTAAGCATTCCATATTTTCTTTTCCATCTGTTTCAATCACATGGTACACACAGGAGTTTCTACTTGATTGCATAGCTATTGTTTATAATGACTTTTGTTGATGTAATATTTTTTTCCATGACCGTGTGTAGGATGTATGTAACATGCAGACTGTATGATGATAACAACTATTGAATATATATTAAGACACAAGAATTAAACGTCACCAGCGCACTTTGTGTATCTGCATTGCTATAGTCATAGTTTTAAACAGTGAAGCTGAACTAATGATTCCACTATTACAATAGTTTTGACTGGAGATACCAATTTAAAAAAAAGAATGTGTTGATTGGTGACTTACAGTAATTCTAGCTGAGTTCCTGTTGATTATTTGGTACCTGATGATTCTAGTGGTGTTCATACTGTGAGATAATTAGCCTACATCAAGGTCATTCTGACACTGTTTTTGAAATTTCTCCCTGGCTGTTTTTGGCCCCAAATTTTCTTTTTGGCCCTCCCTAACCATTCTTTTCTAACTTTGATCAAACCTATCCCTGTATATTTCATCATCTTTCATCTATAAACACAGTTGCCCAGCACAACAAACTCCGCCCCTGATTTGCCCTAACGCTTATCATTGCAAAAATATTTTTGCTGACTCTGACCTTGACCTTTAACCTACATGCACCAGATTTTAAGGGGATCTATTCTGGACAACCTCGCACCTTTCCTGAAAATGTAAAGTTTTAAGAACTGTACAAACTTCACATAACTCATGCATGCAAGACAGATCACTACAAATATGTTACAGTCACTCTTTTCTTTAGATTTTCTTCTTTTCACTGTAAGTCTTCTTATAAAAGTAAAATCTGTATGTGTGTGTGTGTTGCCTGAATCCAATCTAATAGTTGTTGTAGGAAAAAAAAAAAAACATCCCACTAAAACACACCTTTTGAAAAAGTTGGATGACTTAAGAAAATGTTCAAATTCTTTTTTTGGCACACATAGCTTTGACCTCATTTTACTTTAATCATAAATACCTCCAAAAATGGTGAAAACAGCATTAATTTGTAGTCATTTACCTCTCATGTAGATGCAAGAGCCTGTGATTACCATCAGGTCTTGTACACACAGTGGCCCATTAATGTATCTGCAGATGTTTGGATTTCTGACTCAGTCAAGCTGTTCACAGAGCTTTTCATCTTGACCTCATAGTTCTGTCGACTTCACTGTATCCTCATCCTCCTCTCATAAAACAGTATCTCAGAGCTTTGAGCCACAAATAAGGGCCATTCCTAAAAACTGTTTTTATCATTTAAAAAATATCGCCAGGGTGCAATACAACCCTTTCTCTCTCTCGCCAGTGCAGAGACTCTGATGCATGCATGTGTTACCAGTCACATTTATTACACCCATGCTCTCCTTTCTGGTCTTATGAAAAGAAGTATTGGTTTTTACAAGTCTTGAATAAAAGTCTGTTTATTTATCAGATCTGCTTTTAACGTATGAAGACTCTCGGACCCTCATGTCCTCAGGTAGCTGTGAGTGATTGTTTGTCTCTATATGTGATTAACTGCTGACTCATACAGTGTGTACCCCGCCTACACCTATTATAACTGGATTAAGCCCCCAGTGACCCTAATGAGGATTTATATAGCGCTTTTCAAGGCACCCAAAGCGCTTCACATTAGTGTTCCATTATTCATTCACTCTCACATGCTCCCTCTGGTGGTGGTAAACTACATATGTAGTCACAGTTGCCCTGGGGCAGACTGACAGAAGCATGGCAGCCATTTTGCCCCTCTGACCGCCACTGAACATTCATACTCATTCATACACCAGTGTGAGTGACACTGGAGGCAAGGAGGGTGAAGTGTCTTGCCCAAGGACACAACAGACTGACTAGGACAGAGCGGGAATCAAACCGCCAACCCTTTGGTTAATGGACGACCTGCTCTATTAACTTAGCCATGGCTGCAATACATATACATCTATATATAACATATATATACAACTTTGGGATAACGGGGGGTATGATGTAAAGCACTTTGTGCTACATGCACTATGTATGAAAAGTGCTATATAAATGAAGTTTGATTGATTTATTTGTTGATTCTTGAAATTAATAAAGGACTTATGCAGCTAAACACATCCCTTCAAAGAGAAAAACAGTGAAGAACCTCACGGAAGGCAATGTGAGTTCATTTAAATCAGAAATAAGTTACTTTTAAGTACTATTCAACGGATAGTTTTAGTCTTTTTATGCAGCTGACATATCTTCTTTCCCTTTCTGTTATTTGGATTATATGGATAGAAGACCAACAAGTGCTCAGTATTAATACTGTTGAGCTCTATACATTCAATCTGACACCTAGTGTGTCTCATTGTTCAAGGTAGCCTCTGACTAGGAGTTAAATTACCAAGAACACTCCAGTGACCACACATATTTAACTCATTTGTAATATTCACTCTCAAGAAAAATATCCAGGAATGATAATAATAATTTCAACAGCCACATACAGTGTGTAACAGTATCTTGACTGGCTTTCTCCCTCCTGTCATAATATCAGCGATTCCTGTTGGACATCCTGTTGCCCTCGCACCCCTTTCTCTCCACATGTCTGTGTTTTCCATGAAAGAGCATAACAAACTCTGGTCCACTTAGGCCTAATGGATTTTGCTCGAGCGAAGATTGTTCTTGATGTGTGTGAAAGAGCGTAGGTGTGGAAGGAACAGGGGTGAGAATGGGGCAAACAGACTCAGCTTGTCATTACAGTGGAGGAAGTGTTGCTCATTTTACATAGGATTTAGTCACGAGTACAGTTACAAGTGCATTTACATTAAGAGACAGGTTTGTAGACACGCAAAAATGCACACACGTGTCAGCAAGGGAAGGCAAGTTCACTTATATGACATATTTCATACACCAATTCAGTACTTTACATAAATAAAAGAAACACCTAAAGGGAACTAAAAATGAAACAGTTAAATAATACAAGACCAAAAATATTCAATAAACACAAAGTACATGAAATTATATAAAATCATGAGAGGAGTATGAAATAATTGTAAAAGAATCTACATTAAATCAAAGAAATACACATAGTCTTCATAGTATATGTATAGCATGTAATTAAAAAGTACAGTGTAGTAAGAATTGTGTAACTTACAGTAAATGAGTCATATTTTGCTAAACACTTCAGGTGCAGCAAAGTTATTTTCATATTCGAATAGATTTCTACAGCCTGTTAAGCAATTCCTGTTTAATTTGTTGTTAGTTCTGACATGATATTGGCATATATAGAGTCAAGATTTCTGATGAACATTTCTCTGAGTATGACAGTGTGGTGTCTCTTCAGATGAAGGGGATGAGTAGAAGGCTTCGCTGACACCGTCTTAATTTTATAACATGATTTAGTAATAAAACTAGAAAAGCACTCTGAGAGCATAGACCTCCACCAAGGTAGACCCCCCCTCCCCTCCCCGATCTCCCCCAAAATCAAATAATTTCTTCCTGTTCACATTTCCAACATATCCTGAAAATTTCATCCAAATCCGTCCATAAGTTTTTGAGTTATCTTGAACACAGACAAACAGACAAACAAAAACATAACGTCCTTGGCAGAGGTAAAGATCAGTATCTTACAGGCACCATGGTCTGCCTGTTGGCTAATATGAAGCTCCCCAAAATCATGTTCTAATAGCATTTCACTTTCCCTTATATAAGTTTGGTTGTTTGTCATAAACATTTGGTATCCATACAAAGGCCATTGTTCCTTCACAGACCCATCAATCTTGTGGAGCCAGACTCTTCGGAGCCCATTAAAACTTACATATTCGAGACCTTCTTTTCAACCATACATCTTCAAAATCCCTTTCTTCAAACAATGCATGTTGGAGATCACTGAAGTTCTTTCCGACACTACAACAGAATTATTTAGCTGCATCAGCAGTTGTAGTTCATTCTGAAAATATGCCCAAACTTTGATTAGATTACATAATATGTTTAGTTATGGGGTGTATTAACAAACAAGAGGCTGAATGAGACAAAGCAGCATAGCCAACAACCTGGAGTGGGTGAGACATGAAGTGGCTCATTTGTATTTAAAGGACCGGCACTCAAAATGACCTTTGTGGTGTCATTAGTCAGAAATACTGTTGAAGACCCAAGCATAACAATTACAGTTTATGTAGACCACAGAGAAATGTTTTAAACTGCTGTAAAAAGCTAAATATCACTCCTTTAGAAGGGTCCTTCATAGAACTAGTAGCTACACTTCATATATAGCACAACTGCTACCTTCCTTATAAACTAATGCAGGGGAACACTCATACGTCATGGATGAAAAACATTAAGACATATTGGAATGTGAAATTTTTTTACACCTATATAAGTTTGAACAACTTTTTATTGATTTATTTATTTACAAGTCTTGGAACGCATTTGCTTTTTTTTTTGCTGTGACACAAATAAAAAGCCCCATATTTGTTCAAATATGCCCACAACTCTTTTTTAGCCAATTAATTGACACCTTGTCAATCAATCAATCAATCAAATTTTATTTATATAGCACCTTATAACACCAAACGCTGCACAAGGTGCTTTCCAAAATCAGATAAAAAACAATAAGAAACAAATAACAATTATAAATACAAGTAACAATTATAAAAACAAGATAAAAACAAATATAAAACAAGTTATAAAATCATAGCAACAACATAAAAAAGACATGGACAGTCGACTACACTTGCCTAAATCTTGTAAGTGTTAGTTTAGTCCTTGCACAAACAAAAATCTGATGTTTTAGGAGCTGTTGCGTGTTATATGTCCATCAAACAAAAGTTTATCTTCCTATTTCAGAATAACTTCTGAAATTCTTATGAAAAATTACAGGCAGCACATTTGCCTAAACTATTACTTAACATTTGCAGATATATTTCTGCGAGGCATATTACATACCTGTCTTTGAAAGTGTTCTGTAAGACCCCCGAAGCCATTTAATTGTGTTTCATTTGCTGTGCCCATGCTTGTATCTACAGTATGCAGAGGCCACCTTGTGCATTTTGTTTATCTGTGAGGTTTGTTATGATTGTAAAGAGGCATTTGTTCAGCTTCGCTAGTGGTAATAGTTAACAGGCACTCCTTGAGGTTTTTGCTAATGACAGACTCAAGCAAAGTACATATACAGTCGAAGACTTATCAAGACCTGACAATAAATTGTTCAGCGTGCGTATGTGTGTGCATACTCACTTGATGATGTTTAAACGAGTGGCTTCAGTTGTCTCAACAAGTTAAACAATCTTCGCAAACACACAACCGACAGAAAGAGCTAAGGACCAACTGAATGAGGGAGAAATAAAGAGAAACATAATTCTAGGTTACAAACTTCCTTTGGGATATTTTTCTCAGAGAAGAAAGAATTCATCAGGACAACTATGTGTGTGTGTGTGTGTGTGTGTGTGTGTGTGTGTGTGCTTTATGTTTTACCTAAAAAAAAATAAAAAATTAAGATGTTTGGTGTTCTCATAAAGTCGCAGCCAAACAGAGGGAGACAGTAATTTTATAATGATAATGGCTGAACTCCAAACTCTGCATGAAGGACGCCCCGGGGAGGCAACTGATAGAAGAAAACCACAGAAAAGCAGGCAGCCGGGAACTGAAGGGGGTGATGAAGGGATGAGAGCGGATGAGGTAGATTGGTTCTGCTTTGGCTAAATTGTGACTGTAACCACATATTCAGGATTAACTTACCTTTTCCTTTGGGTCTCATTGCTACCCGTGTGGGATGATCTCACGATTGACCTTGTGTAATTTTCAGTGTCCAATCTTCCATCCTAGTCCTGCTACTACACTTCATCTCCCCTTTCCTTCTTTTATCCCTCTTAGGCACTTGCCAAAGCTGATGGGCTACCAGTAGTCAGCCCAACAGTAAGTTATTTAATGTTTCTTCCTTATGTGTCTCTGTCTGCATGTGTACTAAAGCTATTTTAGTTCATCTCAGACTCTGACCCAGACTGCCTAGATCTGCCTCAGACTTGTCATGCTTTGTCATTTCAGCACTTTATTTTACATTCGTTGTTCATTTCATTTTGTTACTACTGTTACCATACAATCCCATTTGTACTGTTGTGAAATGAACTGAAGTCAGATCAGCAGCATCTTGTATCATTCATTACAGGTTAAAAATTCATATTATGAATCATTAACTGGTCTTTTCCTGATTTATTTTTATCTATCTATCTATCTATCTATCTATCTATCTATCTATCTATCTATCTATCTATCTATCTATCTATCTATCTATCTATCTATCTATCTATCTATCTATCTATCTATCTATCTATCTATCTATCTATCTATCTATCTATCTATCTATCTATCTATCTATCTATCTATCTATCTATCTATCTATCTGTCTATCTGTCTGTCTATCTGTCTGTCTGTCTGTCTGTCTGTCTGTCTGTCTGTCTGTCTGTCTGTCTGTCTGTCTATCGTAAACCTCTCATTTTGGAGGATATCTGGGTTTTGTTGATACATAATGGGAAATTATTTTGACACTGAATGTGCATTTTTATATGGACAATGAAGGTATAGCTTTATGATAATCAAATGCAACTTAGGTGAAATAAGTCTAGCTACGAATGACAAAATATAGTTGAAGTTGATGAGGACCTTGTATCTAACATATACTCTATAGACAAAGGTATTGGGACACATTGACTCTAGGGGTTGCTCATGGTGGGCTGGACTGCAAAGGAATTAGAACAAATGTCATAATATAATTTAAAATTGAGGAAGCACAACATTTTTTAACTGGAATGAGAAGTCCTACAAGGTGTGATGTGTCTTAGTAGTAGTATGTCCCATATGAGTAGTAAGTATGAAAAACAAGAGCTTTAAAAGTCTGACAATAATGATCAAAAGTGCTGTTCTTAAAAATCTGCCTTTAATTTATCCTAAACTGACCACTGTTCATTGTTTTTACATTGAAATAACAGATCATTTATCAGTGTTGTCATATCTACTATGTCAACTCAAGTTTGTTTTGTTTTGTGTCCCACCCAAAGACCCAAAGCACAGAGGAAGCGTTTCGCAAGTGTCCAGACATCACAGATCGTTTGAGGCTTTTGGAGCAGGAAGTGGCCCGCTACAGAGAAGAATCTGGGAAGTCACAAGCTGAAGTGGAGAGGCTAATGATGGCTCTGAGGGACTCTGAGATGGACAGATCATGCAAGGACAAAAAAATAGCTGATCTTGAGAGGTGAGGGTCAGATATTCAATGACATATCCATCACAATAAACCATCTGGAGTCCTCAGAGACCAGTGTCCTTCCAAGTGACCGGATCTTTGTCTAAGTTCTGATTCATGCCTAAGTGCTCTATTTATAAAGGAGTAATCCATGAAACATAAACTGTCTAGATTCTGTCCTCCCAGTACTTGAAACCACTTCCACACTGTCATGTTTTTTGCCTGATGTAATCACACACTAGTAATGCATACTGTGACTTATGTGCACATTATTTTTTATTTTTTTTTATGATGTGGCTTAATATTGTGTCATTTGTTTTTGTGTATTGATGTCCGCAGACCAGGGTAAGTAGATACTAAGTGTCTGATACACATTCCATTATCATACCATTAACTCTGTCTGTGGCCATGCATGACTCATACCTTCATGCCATGAGTGTTGAGTTGATTGTTGAGTTGAAACTTTCCCAGGTATAAAGGTGGAATATATGAGGGTATACTGGCTCAAAATCTGGCTCCCAGGACTCTCACATATCCCAGTGGAACGGTAAATGTACAATGCATTTACAGCAAACAATCACTGTTCTCATTCCTGTCACAGCAATAACACAGTGAGAGACTTTATATATTCCCTGATTTATATCTCTTGAGATATTAAACTCCTCTGTTGTATTGACTTGTTTCAGTTTTCATTGCTGTCATGAGTGCTATGATGTGTGGTTTTCCCCATATAATCAACTCCATTTAAGTGTGAGAATTCTGCGTGTTTGTCTGTAAACTCAACGAATAGGTGTTTGTGTTTCTACCTTCACATTACTGTATATGCATACAGTAAATATGTTTATGTGCAAGTGTGTGTGTGTGTGTGTGTGTGTGTGTGTGTGTGCTTGAATTTGCCAGGCAGGCAGCCAGCGACATGCCAGTGGGAGGTGGTGTATGCAGCCCAGACACTGGCTGTTTATACTGCTCTGTTTATTACTGGCACAGTGCTACTCAATTATCATCTGATTTATGGATTGGCATGGTGTGTATATGTACCAAAATGAGTAGTTGTTGAGTGCCAATGTAGAGGTACTGTACGTGGGTGTTTGTGTGTGCATTTCTGAGAATGTTTATGCGTGAATATTAAAGGGAGGAAAAAAGCTAAGAAAAGTCTATGTGTGTATCCATGTGCATGTGCAGGGTGTGTGAACTTGTAGCACTACATATGCTAATACATGTGCGTGTGTATATAGATTGATAGCAGGAGGTTTGTCAGTTGGTGAGTCTCCAACTGCAGAGTAAGGGCCATGAGTGTGAAAAATGCATGTGAAAGGACAATTTTTTAGCGCATGTTGGCTCCATCAGGTGCTCTAATACTAGCTACGCTTTTCAAAGGTTTAGAATGGATCTGGATGGGCTGCATACACTGGATCAAACTGTTTCCTGCCTCATTCATTACCCGTTTTACAGACTCTCCACTCTGGCATGGAAACCGTGTGCTGACTCAGACATTGTGGGAACATTTGAGCATCAAGTATAATAGGCATACAGTAGTTCCTGCAGAGTTTGTTCACACAGTCTACTCTCTGTTTCCATGTGTGAGTGCATGCGTCATGCCTCTACCTCTAGCTCTACATGTGTCTCTTACTTACATGTGAGCGTCACTAGTAAATGCACAAGCGCCTGTGTTCATCCACATGTTTAGTTTCTTTGCGTGCGCACAGTCACTTGTGGGACAGCGATGTTTGGGTGTTACATTTTGGACGAGCTTCCTCTGAAGAGGTCATCAGTCTTACTGAAGCTGCTGTCTCATTAGTGTCAACTAGGCTCTACTATCAGGTTGACTTTCCCCTCTGGTCAGCAAATATAGACCACAGGTCACATGCAGGTCAATAGGAAGTTATCCACTGTTTCACTGACTGCCTGTGTACCATACATTCAATCAAATAAAAGTACAGCCAACTTGACACTGCTGTATTTTCTAGATGCAAAGTATGTGTGGAGCTATGAAGATCAGTGGAGCATCAAGTTATTATAACCACGCGGCTGCCATGTTATCAGGAGGAATGTGATCTAAAAAAGACATCAAACGTAAAAAGTAGACACAAGAATTTTGTGTGTATTTGTGCAGATGTGTTATATGACAGAATGGGCGGATGCACATCTCTTCTGTGCTGATTGGACTTCTGTGTCGGAGTGTGCAAGATGTGTCTGGGCAGAGGATGAATGTCTTTTTAATCAGAGTATTTGTGTTGGAATTCAGTCAGATGGCCTATTATCCACTATCTGGACTGAGAGAGAGAAACAGATGAGGAAATAGACACTTTGTCATCCAGTTGGCAATGCAGCAGAGAGAGTCAAAGATAGATGTAGCCAGCAGGTCATTGTAATAAATACCTTCCAGCGCAGCGGAGACTCACTCACAGTTAGTCCATAGCTTAGATCTTGCAATGATTTAAGACACTAGAGATAGCTTTACGTAGTTCATGGTCCGTGTTTTATTTACTGTTTTATGTGTAGGTTTAATACCTCGCTAATCCTGCTTTAGTGATCCATGACACTGATGTAGAATACATCTATATCCCTGTATATTCATCTTTTAACTTTAATACTAATAGTTGGATTTGTTAATCAGAAGGCTAAAAGCTGTGCAGGAGATACTATGGACTATAAAAATGAATACATGTATGTCACTGATTGTCATTTAAGGAGTAAAGTATTGCATTTAGATTAACTTCAGATCCATGACAATCTGTGCTAACAATTTACATTATTGCTTACATCATATTCTAAATTATAAAGTGCAAAAAAGTGGCATGGCTCAGTGGGTTTCCATAAATATGTGTCCTAAACAAGTATAATATAGTGTCTTTAAAATGTTGAATTTAGGTAACTTAATGTTTGAATGTTTTGTGACAGTTTTGTGTTGATTGGTTCACATAATAAATTGCTTTCTGTATGTTTATGTAGTGTGTAAAATTAACATGAAATATGTGTTTTAACGGCATGTATGTCATTTGTATTTAAGTTTCTTCCTAATGCTCCCGCAGTGCTGTGGGGGCCATAGTAAAGTAGAAATAAATCACCCTCCCTGTCACACCATATCACAACTATTGACGTGGTAAGCACTCTGGTATGTAAGGGAGGGTTTCAGGAAAAGGAAATACCAAGCCTACCAATCAACACATAAATAATGCTGAACATAACATGTAGGTAACCTCATTTTGTCTTTTAAACAAAGGGTGAATAGGCCACTCCCTGGAATGTGATGCTCATTACTCTACTACTATTTTTTGAGACATATTAATTCAGTTACGACCATTTCCACACACGTAATGCACTCATTTGGCCCTTGCTGCTATGACGGAAATCAAACTGCAGATGTTGATAGCATCAATCTTGTGGAAACACACACACATACATTCTAATGAAGTCTGAAAGTAACCCTAAAAACCTTTGTATATAATATCTCTCCTTGAAAGTGTTTGTAAACTGTGTGTTTTGCAGGTGCTTAATGGTCATTTTGATCCAGATGTCCCTTCAACTTCCATTTGAATTTATGTATTTTAGAAAGCTGTCACCTACATGAGAGAAACGGCTGTGAAATACACTGTCAACACTTTACGTACAGTCAATCACATTATACCTACTTTTATTGTAAGTTTTAATCACTGCTTCTAACTTTTTAACCTCCTTCCTTTATCCCTGCTCTCATAGACTCACACAGTCACCAACCTACTTACTGTTTGTGTTGCGATAAGACCTGTCTAGTGCCATAAAGCATCTATCACTAAAAAACAGACTTGTTCTGTAAGAATCTCTCAACACTGCTTCTAGACAAGCACCTCAGATAAAACTTCAGACTCCCAGTGTGCCTCTATGCTACACTTAAATTTACGATTTCTTCTCAGCCTTCCTTATTTTACACCACAGAGAAAATGTTTTTAATTCAGATTTCATCTGCATTTTAGTTGTAACTTCCCTAGTGTGTCCTTGCCTGCTTGCCTGATTTCGTTCCACATGTCATTTTATTAAAAACAAAATGAAGAGGCAGAGTAAGAATTAAGGGTTATGAAGAGGAGATGAAACTCAGGATTTGTTGCTTTAGAGGTTATTACTCTTTGTACCTTTTGAATATCCAGAAGAAGACAACCAAGAATGCATTTGCAGCAGCACTCTGCTTTTGACTCACAGCTTCTCACATTCAGAGTCAAATGTCTGGTGTTGGCTATTCAGCAGCTTCTCTGCAGCTGTTGAATGTAGCTGTATTCGTGTTACTCACAGGCCCCTTTTCACTAATGCAATCAAAAAATAAATCATTCATTTAATTAAACACCAACCAAAATTAAGTTTTAATAAATGAATAACAAAACAAAAACCATGGGGGAAAAAAAAAAAAAAAAAGGCCTGAGTGAGATGGAGGAGGAATGATTGAGAAATATGTATAAAATGAGATACACAGTTAAAAAGAAAAAAAAAAAAAAACAGAACTTTGCATTGACAGCCAGAAATAAAGTGGAGCTGCTTATGTTGGACGACAGATGCGTGGAGTGCTCCAGGTGGAAGGAGTGAAAGGAAATGTGAAAAATTACTTATTACGCTCAGTTTAGGAAATGGCTGAACTCGTGCACAGTACTTTCTCTCTTGCTCTTGTCTATCTCTCTACAAAACGTCACTGCAATAAAATACTATTTTTCCCCCATGAATTTAATCATTCAGTAATCAACAAATCACAGATCTCTTTCATATTTTCCACTCATACGCAGCTCGGCCCGTCTGCTTCTTATTCACACACTTAGTGCCCTCATTTCCCTTCTCATAGGTCAAAACACTTACTTCATTTTTTTTTTTTTGCGCTGCGATGACTTGATGGAGGTGTATCAGTTATCAAAAGACACCAGCGTGTCTGTTGGTTTATACACCTGTGCCAGTAGAAGCTATGTATGATAGCTGATATGCCCTCATGGTGAGTTTGTTCTTCATGGACATGCCTCTGAGCTAATAAAAACACACACTGAGACATCAAAGATTAGTATAAACAGATTCTTCCCCCCTGCGTCCTTGCAGCATAAATGTGTATTCATATACTCCTCCTGGTCCCCCCCAAAAAATGTAATGATATTCTTTATTTATGCAAAGCTTTTCAAAACTTTGCTCTTAAAATGATTAAAGTGTATAAAATCAACAGCAGAGTCGTGTAAAAAAAAAAAAAAAAAAAAAAAGTTCGACGTGTAACAACAGACCTGATAAACTGGCCCATACTCTGTCTGTGTGTGTTTATGTGAAAGGGGGAGTAATATTAAACATAAATATTGATATAAAAGTTGAGTACTCCCTTCCTGCTTTGTCTTTTCTTAGTAAAACAAAATTTACTTCAAAGGCTGTGAAAGGTATTATATGGCGCGAACCCGCCACGTGAGTTGAGTATTGGATTTATTCATCATTTTGTTAAGTTTATTTAAAATTAATAGCACACAAACATCACTCATAAACGTTAAAACACACACATACACACCATTTTACAGGCTGTGACAGCAAATATTTGGCCATCCGTGGGGGCAGCTTGTAGGTTTTGCCCAGAGTAAACACACTGATGTGGATATGGAATAATAATGTGGGGCGGTTTAGCAGCTGCTTGGTCACAGCCTGTTTACAGTGTTGGAGGGTTCTCTTAAGCACTAATTTGTCACTGTCAGCTTTCTTGCACTTTCTTTGCATTTCTTGAAAAAAAAAAAAAAAGAAAAGAAGAAGAAGTGTGAACTGAGAGCTGAAAGTGTGTGTTTTTGATTCTATTTTGAGAGCGAGACAGAGTGTGTTGGATTGTCCGTATGCATGAATTTTGTGGGTTTGTGTGTAGGTCTAGACAGCGTCAGTAACTGTGTTTATAAATATTTCTATATATGTGATGTTATGTGTGTTCATGTCATAGGTCTCCTGCTAAGTATGTTTGGTAAATGACAGGGAGCTGTTCATTGGCAAATACAGATACTGACACACAGGTTAAGTCTGTAATCAGCAGAGTGTGTGTGTGTGTGTGTGTGGTTCTTGTATTCCTATCTTTATGGGGACATTGATATATTTACACAGTCACACCATGTGGACCTCTGACACTATGGGGACCAAAATTTAGGTCCCCATGAGGGTTAAATATAAATAAAGGTCCCCACTAGTAAAATAGAACTGATATGGCCCTATATTTTCAGAAGTCCCCATAAAGCATGAGGGAAACAGGTGCAAAGTGAAACATGTATTTTTCAAACATTTAAAGATGCGTTTCCTTTTTTTTTTTTTTTTTAAAGAATGTGTTTATTTGTATGTATTTTTCATTTTATTTAATTATTATTATTTATTCTATTTATTTATGTATTTTAATTATTGGTTTTATTCATTCATTTTTATTAGTTTTTAATGACATTTTTAAATCATTATTATTACTCTTGTTTTTGTATTTTATTTAAAAAAGAAGTGTTTAAACTCACTACCCAATGGTAACTTGATTACAAACTTGGTCATCATATGACACGGAACTGAGTATGTGTGTTTGTATTCCTATCTTTATGGGGACATTGATATGTTTACACAGTCGCACCATGTGGACCAAAATTCTGGTCCCCACGAGGGTTAAATATAAATAAAGATTCCCACTAATAAAGTAGAAATGACATGGCTCGACAAAGGCATTAATTATTTTTTTGTTTTTTTTTCTGGAAGTCCTCATAAAACATGAGGGAAATGAAACATGTATTTATCAAAGGTTTGAGGATGTGTTCACTTTAAATTATATGTTTTTCTTTTTTTGTGTTTTTTTTATTATTATTATTTTCTCTTCATTTTGTATTTATTCGTCATAAAAAATACCATTATTTATTTTATTTATTTCTTTTATTTTTCAAATCCTTAGTTTTATTTCTTCATTCATTTTAATTAAAACATTTTTTTATTATTATTATTATTTATTTAGTTATTTTTAAAAAAAGAAATAAAATGTGTTCACAATCACTACCCAATAGCTACTTGATTACAAAGTTTTGGTCCTCATGAGACATGAAAACGAGTGTGTGTGTGTGTGTCTGTGGAAGTGTCTCCTATTTTAATCAATCTTTTTTTAAGTATATGATTTGTCTATGTTTATGTAAGACCATCTCCACTTGCACGCATCTATTTTTGACAGTGTGTATGTGTGAATGTGTCTTTCCTGCATGCATATGCTTGGATCTGTGTCCGCCGGTGTTTGTGTGTTGTGTTGTTGAAAGAGTTACACAGCGGTATCTCACCACCATCCGTCATGTTTTGTCTTGCCTCTGTCTCCCATGTTAAGACCAGACATGCCGTCTACAAACTTCCTAGCTTTACTGTACACTGCAGCTGTACTATTTATATGAATGCCTTTATTTTAAGAAAACAGTTGTAATATATATTATACTTTTTTCTAAAGAGCCACATACTGTACTACTGTACAATTGCCATTAAGTTAAAGGAGTGATATTTTGCTTTTTTAAATGGAATTATCCCTTTTAAAACATTTCCCCGTGGTCTCCATAAACTGTAAATGCTATGCTTGGGTCTGAATTCTTCATTAATTCAACTCCACAGGTCCATCTTCAACCCTATATTTAAGTAATGACATCAGAAAGGTGGTTTTGAGTGACCCCAAAGAGCCAAACATTTCACTATCAACCAAAAGCATCGACAGATCTAAATAATTGATCCACCAATGTTATCAATGCATGTAAATAATTGTTGTAAAATGCAGTTTGTCATCTTTTCATGATCGTCAGATATGACCCATTTGGAGTCTCTCTAGTGAAAGTGGCAACACTGTTATCTTCTGCAATATTGATTCACCAGTAAAACCCATCCAGTTGGATCAATGACAGTGAATGGAAACATAGTTTTTATTTTCAGTTAATCATATATTTTACTGAAAAAGTCACTTTTTCTTCAGGTTTTTCTGTTTTATATGATAACCTTTGATTTTACTCAAAGCTTTTATGAACATCTACATGATCAGTCAATTAAACATAGGAAAAAAGATTATTTTTCACTGGAAAAAATGCTAAATTTAGATGGCAATTGGATAATAAATGGTGATAAATCACATAGGAAGGACAAAATACAGAAAAAAAATCATTTGGGGACTGACACAAATGTCACACTGGGTCATTATGGGTTAAATGTATTTGAGTGACTTCATGCCCGACAACCTTCTGGTTGTTGATTGTTTTGCTCCATCCTGTTCAAGCCCTAGTGTTGATTACTACAACCAACAAGTGAACATTTTATGTAACTGGTTCAAAGTGTGGACATATTTGTAGTTTTTACTAAACCAGTGCTGCTGATCTGCAATAATGTTATACTCGGAGAAATCCTCTTTGTAAGTTTTGACCTTCTATGTTCAAATACCATGAATTAACTAGTTATAAAACATAACAAATTAAGCAGAAATTGAAATGTGTTGTAGAAATGTAATCTTGACATATAAAGATAGCTTTGCAGCATCTAGAGGGTTCAAATTCAAACTTTTAGTGTCCAAATACACAAATAAATGAATAAACCAGTATACCTCACATACATTTTTTAGGGGTAACATCAACATATTTGCCATTTATTTATAATAAAATTTTATTTTACAAAAGGAAAAGCTTTTTGTCTGTTTGTATGTGATGTCTGTGCCTCACCATATTAACATTATTTACGGCCAATTATTGTGTTGTAGTTTATTTTTGTAGTTCATAGAGTTGTTTATGACTGAATATTCTTCTCTACTTCTCTTCTTATATTCTTTTTTCTATCTGAAGGCAAATTAAATCACCAAACATCCAGAAGCAAACAGTTTCGGGTGAGATGAGGAAAGATGCCCTGACTGATGGATACCCACACTCTTTATCACAGGTTGGAATATTTGTGTGTCTCTCAGTCTCTATCATCATTCCACTTAATTAAAAGTACTGCAAACTTACTATACTTCCTAATCCATTCATCATAAAATCTTTTCCCATTCATTAGTGTTTCAAATTTTTTCACTCCCATCAGTCTTTTCCTTCTTTTTTTTATTCCATACAATTTCCTTCTCAGAATTACTCTTATTCTAGTTTTTTTTTTTTTTTTTTTTGCATCCCACCCTCCCTCCTTAAGTGCATCTCAGAGTCAGTACTAAGTGGAAGAGACAGGCATTTAGTCCTGCAAAAATCAGCTCCATACGCCAGCTGCGAGCGGCAGCATAATGGTTCAGATGGGAATAGTAAAAGATTGAGTCCACTCATGCAGGGGAGGGAATTTTGAAGTACCCTTTTTTAATATGCAGCATCAAGTGATATAATTTGTATAGTTGTGTACACGAGTGTAAACAGTGTCAGCAGGAATGTCTTGTGCTTGCTTTACAGTGTATGTGCAGTTCTGTATTTGTAGGTTTCTGTGTTAGCCTGCCGAGCTCTGTTGAAGTGTTAATATGCAGAATGCAGCTATGCCAGGTTTTTTTTCCCCATAGGGCCGATGAAGTCGAGTACACCTCTCTGTACCATTCTGCCAAATAGAGTCAGAGCTTTCTCTCAGTCCGCTTTTTGGTAGAGCTATTTTGTTATTTCTGTGTGTGCTGGCAGACAAAATTCAACATCCGATTTCCTCTCTTAAACAGTGTCTGAGAAGTACACATTAATATTGCTAGAACCTGGAAGGAGACTTGAGAGTGCCAGAGGGAATGAAAGCGGTAGAAGCACAAGTGAAAGGGAGTGGTGTGACTGATGTCAGGGCATGGAATGTTATTCACAAAGAGAACAAAATATATATATTTAAAAAAAATAGGAGGGATTTCATGTGTTATGAAATATTGACACTCACAATCCAGTTTATTCACCAGTTATACTGTAGAACCAGGCTGATAGTGGACCTCTGAGGTAGCAACTGGTACAGATAAGATTATTTTAAAGCACACTATGTGGCATTGTGTGAAGAGACATACATGTGTTAACTGCTTTTTATCATCAGTGTGAGAATGGACCATGACTCACTGTAAAAATGGGCACATTTCAAGTATAACCATGATAACAGCATGTGCACTGTTTTCTTGGGAAGCGTCAGTGCCTCTCCTTTGTTCCTCAGTACTAACAGCTACCGTTAGCTTAGAAATGGAGTGTGTTATGGCCAATAAACAACTGGATCCAAAACATATATTATTTAAATATACAAGCTTAAAACTGTAATTCCATGGTTATTTCATTAATATTACTGTGTTCTCCATTGTTATTGAATATATTGTTTGTTGGTTCTATTTTTTTAAAGGCCGGATTGCTTTGTTTCAAGCTGTAAATGACTTGAGGTCGAACAACAGAGTTTACCGGAACTTCCTCATACATGTCCATGACGCAGCCACGAGGCGTTTCTGATTGGCTCATAATGCGTGAAGGAACACTCCCCCCTACCCTCTTGCTGTGTATGTATTTACCCATACCAAACTAGCATCCAGCTAGGTTTCGTGCCGTTGCTTGTTCTGAAAACGTTCAGGGATAAAACGAGGCTTTATTTCCACAGAGAGCACATTAACCAGTTTGCTCTGCCATTTTTTCCAGTTTGTGCAGCAGCTACCGTGGCTACATCTTTTCTTGTAGATGCTAATGCTAATGCTATTTCAGATTCGCTGCCGGGGACGGGTTTAACCCCCATGTAGGTGATGCTAAATTCCGTTTGACGTCAGACAGATCGGGTTTTTCTTGGTCCCTCGCTCGTTCCTCTTGTTGTTTTCTGTGACTGCGGTATGCAGCCAGTGGAGGTGACAACCGACTTTCAAAGGCAGCATGTGTTGGTAAGTCGGGGTGACCCATTAGATTCCAAAAGGAGCATGGAAAAGTGATTTTCAGCAGAATGACACTTTTAATGACACATTTTGCACCTTTAGGAGAAAATAAACTGTTAACCTTGGTGAAGAAACAGCTAGGTTAAAGAGTTTTAGAGCTTTGTACAGGTTACAGCATCATGCAGTTGAAGGGATATTTTTTTCCTGTGTGGTCATGGCACAAAATATACACAGTTATACAAAGAATAGGACCAACTGTGCCTGTAATCCGATATGATTTGATGATGGATTTTAAGTGGATTATAATGAAAAACATCAAATATGCCTAAAAACCTAAAAGTAATACAGAAGCAGTGAACAGCCTAATGTAATCCACTTTTTTGAGATGCTTGCAACCTGCATATTGTTTTGGCTCAACTGTTAAGGTTCGGGCACTATTTTGTGCATTACTTCTCTTTACCCCCCCTCTCTCTTTCTGTTTTCCTCTCTCAATTTATCTGTGGCTCCATCAGGAACACACCACGCTCCGAGGGTAAACACAAACAAACACAGGCCTTCCCTCATCACTCCCTCTCCCTGTCCATCCAGGAGAGTTTATGTGGGATACACAGATAGCATCTCTCCGCTCCATCGTCTCCATCGCGCCACGCTGCACTTCACAAACATAGAGAAAACACACATCGGAAATGTTCACTTCAAACCTTCACACAGGCTTTTTATTTTTTCTTCTGTTTTATCTGCAATGCTGAGCTATCACCAACATTCAATACAGTACCACCCCCCTCCTCTGTTTAAAGAGCCATGAGGATTGTACTGTAGAAACTCTTTTTTTTTTATCTGGAGACACTCATACAGTATAGGATACAGACAAACTTCAGGCTTTTGATTCTTTCCAGTCTCTTTTTCCCACACTTGATCGAAAGTTTAGATGAAACATAACACCCTGTACACACATTTAAGATTTTTTTAATCATGAAATAGGGCACATGGTGGTTGATGCTGCACACACAACTTTTCTGACAGAGACCGAGACAGATGTCTGTGTCTGCCTGGATCAGGCTATGTGGGCAAGTGGTTTTGTGTGTGAGTAAAGCAAAGGATTGTAGGTACATAGCTGCCAAAAATGTGCATTCTCTCACTCCTTGCTCGTTTATTTTAGTGATTATAATCCCTCCATCAAAACCAAAAAGACCAGACTCTATAATGACTCTTCCCAAGGGCTTTAGGTGATGATTGGAGCTGCAGGGGCAATTATCTCCCCACTTCTCCCAGCTCTCCATATCTCTCTATCATTTTTTTTTTAACTTGCCCTTTCTTTCCATTCTTTGTGCTCTTGAAAGCCAGCAATATTCTCTTGTTACTAATAACACTTCATCATAACACACAGATACTGTATGTTAAGAGGCACACATACGGGCACATATACTGTATATGTGCACACAGACATAGCTTTTTGGTTAGATTTCACTTGGAGGTCCACTAGTGGCAGACTCATCTCAGTGGGGTGTATGAGTGTGTGTATGTGTGCGTGCATGTGTGTGTTTCTGTCTGTTAGTTGGGGTCAGACCAGTACTTGTTGATTCTGGTGCATCGAGTTACTGCCCGTCTGTCACATCCAATTACAGCTTTGAACTGCTGAAGCACACAGCCTGCCTCTGTACGTGTGTGTGCGGGTGATTGTCGCTCACCTCCAGCTGTGTCGTGCTGACGTGACGAGCCACAAGTATCCGCTTGTGATTTGGCTGGCTTGGCACTATTTTCAACAAGCTCTGGGATAATCCCAAGGCTGCTGTTTTAGTCAGTATCGCTGAATTAGTCAGTAAATTATCCTCATTAACCCACAAAGACCCAAATATCTATCATTGACCAAAACCATCTCCTGATGTAAACTGTTTAATACCTGTTGATCCATTAATCCTATCAATTCATGTTAATAATTGTTGTAAAATGCAGTTAATTGTCTTTTTATGGTCATTCGATATGACCCATTTGGACATTCAGAGGCTCTGTAGTGAATGTGGAAACACCTTAATTTTCTACAAAATTCATGGCGTTGGATCAATGAACGTATATGGAGATTTTTTGTTTTTTTTTACATTCAATCATTGATATCATCGCTGAAAAATTGTCTGTTTCTGATTTGACATCTTTCAATTTTAATCTGACTTTTTATGAACATCTACATGGTCAGTAAATTAAATAGAGGAAAATTTTAGATTTTCATGCAAAAACTCAAAATACAGAGGATGATCTTCTAATAAATGATAATACATCACTGAAGAAAGATTAAATAGAAAAGACTGACAAAAGTAACACTGGGTCTTTATGGTTTAAGTCATGTAGCTTTTGATCAGGAAGCAGTTATGTATCATTGAGCTGGAATTTATATTACTAAAATAAGTTTTCTCATTCTTGTTCAGTGTGACAAAAGCTGGTAGCCATTTAAATGCATAATGGTACATGCTACTTCACTTGCACTGGCAAACTTTAGTTCATTGCCATGCTCCACCTCTTCTACTGTCACAATGGATTCACCATGTGTGAGCAGTGGAACTCTTTGCCTGGAGCACTGCTTTTATGCAACACAAAATGACTTATAAGAAGTGATCAGATCTGGTAACACTGTAGTACACATCCTCCCATTGAGATACATGCAGTATGTCAGTTAAAAAGGTTACTGCTGCAATGTTCTTTAATGAATGTGAACTGACTTGGCATTTAGGTTTACAGTATCGGTGTCATGAAACTTCAGTGTTTCAGTTTGTCAGTTTGGCACAGGATTTGTTTGAAGGGAGTTTCTCATAAATCCTCATTGCTTCAAAGTCAGTGGCTCCCACTTGTCATGTTCATTTGCGAAATGCTACCGCAGCTGCCTCGTTGTGTTTGTGGGGCCGAAGCTTCCCACTGAAAACAGTTTGTATCCTGACATTTTTTTGCTTTCACTGCAGGTAGCTGTTTCCACTCACATGCAATCCTGCTCCTGTTACATATCAAGCAGGTGTTACTAATTCTGGCCACTGGAACTGGGCTTGTGATTTTTTTTAATCTCATTACTGAATTATATTATCCCTACTGCTTTGGCAATATTATTCACCTTGACATTTATACCAATCTACATATCACAAAAGTACATACAGTAGCAAATATTATGTGTGTGTGTATATATATATATATGTGTGCGTGTGTGTGTCAAATTCTTGGCATCAAAACATCAGCCTGCTTTGAAACCAGAAGTTTACGTTCTTTCTTGAAAATGCGGCTCCTTGTCTGTGTGATTCCAAGGCCTCTGCACCTCTCTCCCAGAAAAGTGTGAACGTGTGAACTTGCAAGCAAGTAAGTGATTGGGGAGTGGGACAGAAAGCAAAGAGAGAGCGAGAGAGAAGACTGGGGGTTTATTATTTCTGTCCAGTGTTTTCTTTCACAGTTCCATCACCCAGTGTGGAGAGGTATCCTTTTCCCACCACTCACTGTGGGTGTCAGTGAGGCCACACACACAGTGCGCGTGTACACACACACACATACACAGACACATGTACTTTAGTCCATGCATGCACAACCTCATGTGAATGTTGGCAAAGGTCACAGTACTTAAACAGTCTCTCTCTTCATCGCTTATCACTCTTATAGCTATTGACTTTTCCAAGTCTTCTCTTTGATTTTCTTGTGCATGATAATAACTTCTCATTTTCACTGAGACACTTACAGTAGTTGCATCCTTTCTTAAATTTCCTCATATTCCAGCACAGGAAGATTTTGTCGATTTTAAATCACACCATACTCAAAGAAAAACACTCTCTCCTTGGGTTTTGCTGCTTTGCTTTCACCCCACCTTTTCCTCTGAATCCCCACCACCTCAGCTTCCACCTTCTGTAGCTTCCCAGGATGCCATGCGAGAGACGGCGGAAAGAATTGCGGAGCTGGAGAAGGCGCTGAGGGAGAGCATGAACACCTCTGCACATAGGGAGACACTCTGGGTGCAGGAGGAGACTGCCCGTGTTCAGGCCCAGAGACAGGTTGACCTGATGACACTAATGCCTTTGGAGGACTTGGAACACAAACACACACCTTTACACACACATTGTTTTACGCATCTTCACACCACATAGGAAACAAGACACATCTTTACAACTGTGGAGGATGAAAAGGGTACATGTGAATGTACAGTATGTGGGGACTTAACTGCACCCCCATGTGGCTAAGTGTGTTAATGCTGTCAGACTGTGGTTCATGGATCAGAAGTCAACTCAAATATCTTTGTTATATTATGGGTAGAATCATTTTGCTTGTTATTCTCACAGAGTTATATTCTCTTAGTTAATCTAATCAGCTTGTTAGTTGTCAGAAATTTAAGACATCCTTTAAATTCTACTGTTGCATGGCTTATACAAAAAAAGGACCTACAGTATGCAAGCAATTACATTCCACCAAGAAAGCTGGAGATCCAATTTATCAGTCTACAGGAGCCCAGACTGCCCTTTTCCTCCATATGGTCTTCTATCTAGATGTCTTGTTAGCTGCCAGCAGTTCGATATACAACTTTAAATGGCTCCAAAAGTGTGTAGATGTGTGTCTGCATTTGTATGGTTGTGAGCATAGGTGTGTCTGTGGTGGGAAAGAGAAACAGGGCAAGGGAATGCGTTTCCTCCTGGTGTGAGTGTGCATTTGAATGAGAATGACCTTGCATTACTTATGAGTGCCACAAGTAATATGAGAGCAATTGGCGGTTAGAACAAGAACTAACATTTTGAGGCAGAATTATAGCCGCATTGCTTTAACATACATACATATGCTCCCGCTTATTCACATATGCACACACATATACACACACACATCCATCCACTGAAGCCCATAGGAAAGAATAGAGGAGAGAATAGATGGGCGGACATAATGGGAAAGAGAGAGTATTATAGGGTCAGACTCAGTTTAGAAAATTCACCAAGAGCCAATGCTAACTGTGGCTTATTTTTTTTAAAGGTTTTTGCCCTCTGTGCACTTTCTGTCCTTGACATGCTTGACTAACAGTTAGCATGGAAACTGTGTTTGTCAAACAACATTTTGAGCCGATGAGAAATCCGAAAGAAAAGAATAAATTTGTTGGTGGGGCTTTTCACACGCAGAGAAGCGGATGATTCAGCTTTGACCTAAGTTTACCCATGTGTAGCCAAAGTATCAGGGAAATCCTTTACTAACTTGTGACATGTTAACACTTACTGACCCCAACATGCTTTCATTTCAAGTGAGTCCAGACCCTACGCACAGAAATTGTACAGAGCCAGCAAGAACACATTCTGGCGAATGCACTTGACATATATTGAACCAGAATGGAGCTACAGTCAGGCTGTCGACAGAAAGAAAATACCCATTTTGCCTGGCACTCGAGATGCTCTGTCCTTACGATGCTCCCTGCTAGGTGCTGTCAACACACTTAACTTTGTGAGCTATCATGACATCACCACACAAAGAGGCAGCTCGTCAACATGCCATTAACATGCAGTTACACAGTTGTCAGTCATCTGTGTTCTAGCTGGAGACTCTGGGAAAAGAGTCTGTGGGGCAAGTGGAGGCAGGGGGAATAGAAAGAGGGACAGGTCCTTCTGAAACATCACCTGACCCTGGCACCATTTCAGAGTGCCCTGCCAGACTTGCATTCTCACCCCCCCCCCTTCCCTCCCTTCACTCTTTCCTTGATTTTCTTCTTTTTTTTTCTCTCCCCTCTGTCCCAGAGTAATCAGTCTCATGATGTGTAATGCGCTGAAAGTCTTCCATCAGCCTGACCTGCTGAAATGGAGCATGGGTAATGGCCAGGGTCGCTTTTCTTCACACCCCCCACCCCCTCTGTCTCTCCCTCCATCTCTGGTTCCCTCTGACTTGTCCTTCGCCTGCCGTCGTTTCTGCTGACCTGAGCCTCATTCTTTCTCATCTGCCATCTTAAGTTGTCTCACCCAATTATGTGCCCACTCGCTTTCCTTTTTTCTCTATTTCGGTTCCTGTGTCTCTCCCTCTATCCCTCTGCGCCGTTTGAACTAGGCCTTTGAACCAGCAACACCGACCCAAATGGACAAGAGGGATTTGGCCCTTACCTCTGAGCACACAATCAGCTTAGCATCTAAAGGGGCTTTGGGCCAGTCTTAGCGAGCCTTAGCCTGACTGGGGGGCTTTACCTTGAAGTTGAGCTAAATTAGCACGCACAGGCTCACCATTAAGCTGATTAGGTCTCTAATTTCACTAAAATGCATTGTATTCCTTATTAATGATGTGATTGTGAAGCGCGGGTTAGCCTGGATGGTAGACTAATAGGAGACTGGGGTTGGGGGAGTTGGTGTATGAGGATTGATAGACATGTGGTGAGTGTAAAAGAGTTGTGTGTGTGTGTGTGTGTGTGTGTGTGTGTGTGTGTGTGTGTGTGAGTGTGCGTGTCTGACCTTTGACTTTCAAGATAAAAAGAGTGGCTTTAGTTTCCTTTAAGCCCAAAAGAAGGCATCAAACATCGAATGCAGTGTGATTACAGACAGCTGGATGTCATGTTTATATTGGGTATATTAGCTGCTGGATACTTTGGAGGTCAGTTGTTGTTGGCTTGGCGACAGGGTGTATTGCTTTTGAAACAATGCTTTGTTAGTTTTCCAGGAAGTTATGACTGAAAGTTGTCGCTTTCCCACCATTTCAAATTTCTTTAATCCCCACTTGCTTTGCTTTCAACTGGTCTTCTCTCACCCCATATGTGATATTCATGAACAGTCAGTGAGCACATTATCTGACATCTGTGAAACACACCTAGAGATGGAGACTGTCCTGAAAATGTGTGAACAATTTAGCCCCTTCATAAAAGAGGCCCAATCCTTTTTTTTCACCTCCTACCCCATGGGGCGCTTTTGCTAATACCCATTTTCTCTATTTCTGTACTTCTTTTTCAGTTTTCCACTTTAGTTCATTCAGCCAATTATCAAAACGGATTATTCCACTCTCATCCATCACACATCATCTGACTTGAACAAAGAAGAATTCATATTTTGTTCTATGTCTACTATCTAACCAAGCCTGCCTAGCACTGCATCCTATTGTGAAATACTTGTTGTTCGACAATTATACACCTCCTGTCTTAGGATAATGATGCCCTGAGGTCACATCCTGTTTGTCAGGTACTTATGGTTGGTTGGGCATGTAGGTCTGTATGGCTGGAGGGGATGTGTGTGCAACAGGAGGAGATGTATTTAAAGGATTGAGCATTATTCTCACCTTCTTTAAAGTAGAACCACACTTGAGAAGGTGGAAGGGTGGAGGAGGACAGGGGTGTTGTTTTCAGTACAAGGTCAAGAGAGATGCCATTCAGAATAACCAAGAAGGATTGAAAGGTTGTCACTAATAAACTTTTGTTGTTTGGAGTGTGCAGGTGTTTCCTTTTTTTAGGAGACCTACTATTCATAGAACTTTGGAGCCTCAAATTTCATCTGCTTCTTTCTTCATTATCCGGGCGTTTATTTTAATGTACAGACAATCATGTAAACTTACTTTGCAGTCTGGCATCTCAGGAAGGGTGTAAGCACATGCAAACACACAATGAAACAAAGAAACTAGAAATCCATGTGTGTGAGTAACTTTGCGAATTATATGAAATCTGTGATCTTGTCAAATCACAAATATATCATGATCACACATTACCATGTTAAATCACCAATGCATGTTGAAAACCACAAATATCTGCTGTGATGATGCAAAAATTCAATATGGTGTCAGACCGGAAGTAGTGAGTCGATTCAGCTGAAACTCGGTCTGTTTCCTTATATGTGTCTCCTACATACCAAATTTCAGAATGATCCATTAAGAATTGGCTATGCTAGACTAAGATCAGAGGAAATGTGCTCACAAACAGACAAACACGCAAACCATTAAAGCAACAGAACTTCTCATTCTCTCATTCGTGAAGTTAACACAAAAAAAAACAAGCATCAGTTGGCATACAGTCCAATTCAGTATGACATAATGTACATGTATACTGGATTGCCTAACTGCAGTATGTCCAGTCATCAACAGTGACAGTTTTTAATAACATGTTTTGTGGATGCAGTATATTTTACTGTTGAAAAAAAATGTGTGTTGGCACCACTGACCTGGCATTTTCATCTGTTATTTCCATTGTTATGTGTGTGATTTTTGCATAGTTGGAGGAGCTGATGGGCGCTTTGGAAAAGACACGTGAGGAGCTGGATGCCACCAAGATGCGTCTGTCCTCTACCCAGCAGTCTCTGCATGAGAGAGATGGATACCTTAGCAATATGCGGCAAGAGCGACGCAAACAGCTGGAGGAGATTCTGGAGATGAAGTTAGTCTCACACTGAGTCACCTTTCTTTTATATCTATGTACCGTACATGCCTTTAAGTCACCCTACAGTCAAAAACTTTAGTAGGATTCCAGTTTCACAGTAAATTTATCCAGAATCATGTGTGGAAACCTGAAGCCATTGCAGCTCATAGATGGAAGATGGACTTTTTGGAAAGCAGGGAATATATTTAGTTAAACTATTTTTTTGTGCGGAGGCTAGTTTTACAGTAGGATGTCTTAACTTTGCAAAATGACTTGAAAGTGTCTAAATCCTATGCATTCATGTCATTTAACAAAATTGGATATATTACTCTTTCAAAGAAGACAATGTGCTCAAGGTATCAAAGTAAGTTACTGTTTACCAGTTGTGACTCCTCATAAAAGTGTAAGATCAAGGGTCTGTTATTAACATCAGCATGAGCCACACTTCTCCCTAAGCACCTCATCAGGTGCATTTTCGTTCACCACACAGCACCTTTTTTACTGCATGAAAAAAACCTGTGTGTCTACCACTGTATTAGGCACATGTATCCACTCACCTGTTCCCATGTGCCTCTGTGAATTATATAGACATCAGTGGTGAGGTGTGTTTTGAAGCAGGATTAGCCATCGTATATAGCTGTCTTATGAAAAGTTACATTTATTGAGGACAGGTGGTGGAGCCTTAGCCAGGTCAGAGAATGTGCGTGAGGCTTTTTTTTTATGCGTATGTCTATGTCTATCTGTGACAAAGAGAGAGATAAAGAAGGAGGAAACCCAGAAAAGTGTGCAGGACTGGATGCATTTCCATGTGTGTCAGTGGGGATGTCTGAATGTGTGAGTGAGTTCAATGATCTGTCAGTGGAGCAGCTACATGTGCATTTGCTTTGAGCGCTCTGATTGAAGGAGTATGGAGCCACATATCTGGATGTCATGTGCCGCAAAGAAATTCCTTTAATGTCAGCTACTCAATACAGTACAAAAGAGATGGCTGGCACATATATATTGAAAACATAACTTTTAAAATCCATTATGCCCCCCAAGCCTCTCTGATCACACTAACTGTAAAAGAATGTGTGTGCCTTCCTATGCATATGTGTAGGGTTTGCTGCAGAGGAAAACATACCCTTGCCCATGTATTTGCACACACAGATACACACACTCATGTGTGATACAAACCATCTTCCTGTCTGTTCCAATTTCCACCATTCAAACATTACCAGGAGTGTTTAGCAGAGGAAATGTATTACATATGAAACAGGCACAATCCATGCTTCTAGGTATATACGTGAAATTACGAACACACACAGGGACCTGGCATCTGAATGATACATTTGTATGTTACTGGCACTGTGCTTAAATCATTATTATATTACCATTAGAAAAGAAGGTCTGAGAAAAGAAGGTTAGTGTGATGGTTGGTTGACATAAACAGCAACAAAGTAAATGGGATTGTTGGCCTTTGTGTTTGAGATGTGCACTAAATACAAGTCTACACTGGTAAGAGCTAATGGAGGGGGCACAGGGGGCATGAGTACGTGTGTGGTCTCTGGTGCATTGAAATCAGTGTGTGTCTGTGTATGAAGAGGTCGGAGGCAGGGGTTTAGGGTCACTGATGATGAGGATTAAAGGACTGTTGAATTGCAAGGGGTGAAGCTTCGTGAGACTGACTTACATCTGAACAAGCCACAGAGATATGCACGCAGAACGTACACACAACCTCAGTGGAACTCGCATATAATCACTCACGTCTGAAGACATGCACAAACTTACACAAACTTTGGCTTACTGCTTAAAACGGGGCCATATTCCCACAGCACAGCTCTGGTCCAAGTTAGCACAGGGAAAACTAAACAGGAAAGATAGGGAAGAGAAAGAGAGGTAACAAGAAAGAGGAAAAAAAAGTGGGGGTAGGAGGGAGTTAGAAAGACAGCAAAAGAAAATCAGACAGAGAGAAAGAATGAGAGGGAGGGGAGGCTGGAATGGACAGGGCTCTGGCTACACAAACTGAAGTATTTCAAATCTCAGAAATCATGAGAGAAGTTTGATTACATGCCAAGTTTCTCCTTCTCTCCGCTGTAATGTGGCATTTGTCAAGAAGACCAGCTGAAGCAAACCATGTGAAGCACGTTCCCCAGTGAACTGGAGAGCTCTCTGTGTGTTTTTAATGTGTGTGTGTGCGTGTGTGTGCGTGTGTGTGTGTGAGCGTGAGGGAGAGAGAGAGCAGACTCTTGGCTTTTCAACACTGTTAATGAAAGAGACAAGAGGGGAAAAATCATTTTCAATATCCTCTCATTGCATGCTGGGTTTCCTAGCGCTCCTTCAGCATGTGTGTGTCTGTGTGCGCACATGTGTGTGTATGTGTGTGCGTGTGAACATGTAAAAGAGAGAAAGCGTTTACTTTTTTTCCTCTCGTACGTACATTTGCTTCTTTCAGATACTGTATAGAGCTGAACGCTTGATGTATAAGCAGCATTAAAGGTCTGCTCTATCACCTCACACCAGATTGGGTTTCTACTGTGCTGTATAGTATTCACACACACACACACAGATGGCCTCCAGAGGAGCCCGTCATTAAATGAGTCTCGGGTCAGAGGGTATAGGTGTACAATAGAGAAATTATGTGTTTGGACATTCTGAATAGCTAGTCATTGAAATGTTTCCTTTGTCTGAATGGGATAATACTACATGCCACAACATCACAGTGGCTTACTGAACCCGATCCTCCTGTAGACACTGGGAATGTTCCCGATATTATCTCTGTTTACATTTTGGTGATGGAAAATGACGATATAGCAAAGAAAAGGTAGCAGCAGCAGCTTTGAGGGAAACGCATAAAGAGATACAGAGTTAACGCAGTGGAAATTTTCAGACATAGAGAAAGGGAGAGATGACAATTTGAGAGATGGAGGGAAAACCATGCAGGCATTAGTAGTAAGACTCGGCGAGATGGTAGAAGAAGAAAAAGAGAGAAGTTGTAGTTGAGAGTCGGGGAGGAAATGGTAAATGATGGAAAAAGGGATGATAGAGTGGGGGAGTGATTGATGGAGGGGGTGATGGATAGAGGAAGGGAGGAGGGAATGATGGAGGGAGTGGGGGAAGAAAGAACGAAGCGTAAGATGGAGTACAAACTGTGCAGGGTGGAGAGGGTGGGGGTGGGTGGAGTATGGTAAGCAGAGAGAGGCCAGAGAAAAAGAGGTGGAGTGAGTACAGAGACTGAATAATGGGTTACAGTAGGATGGCGGAGCACACTGTGGATCAGCAAACACCTGCACTTGATCACAATAGTGTCATACACCTGTTTTTTCCTACTGTGCTTTTACTTTGGAAACCTTAAATGAAGGTGAATGACATTGCAAGTAAAATCTCAGTAATGTAAAAATATGCTTACTCGAGCTGATGGGATGGGAGGATTTTCATATTATTTTTATTAAAGGGACACTTCACTATTTTTCACATGAATTTGTATAGAATCTTTAGAGTCTTTATTCTGGTGCACCCGTAGTGTCCTGTGAGTCGAGTTCTGGTCCAGTTTTGTTCAAAGCGAAAGTAGTCTTGAGAGGTTTCCTGGGGTCACAAAAAATACAATGTGTTTCTTCTTAAAACAATATGTGTTCGAATGAAACCGTGATGGTTTTGCATAACAGAACCATCACAGAACAAAAAGTCTCACCTCATAATTGCTTGGAGCTACTTTCTCTCAATAGCGATCAAAGAGTGTTGTCACTGCTAACAGTTGTGTCATTGAAAATCAGGATTATTCCACCAAATATTGATGTCTGAAATGTTCCCAAGTTTCAACAATGGTATTGTGTGGTTTAGAAATGAATATGAACTGGTTTTCTTTGCATTATTTGAGGTCTGAAAACACCTGCATCTCTTTATTTTGACCATGTGTCATGTTGTGCAAATATTTGGTCTAAATAACAATATTTTTGATTTTCTATTTAGGAGAAATTTTGTTGAGACTGTTATTATTCATATTAATTCATACACATACCTATAAATGGTAAAATCAGAGAAGTGAATTTTTACTGGCTTCTTATTTTTCCAGAGTTGTATTTTGTATTACAACCAGGGAAAAGTAGAGGAAATACTGTAAACATAGAAGGCATATATGGTAATTGTTTTTTAGGTTAGTTTACATGTTATATGAGGACTTTCAGAAGCTCATATGGGTCTGTGATTTTCTGTCCTACTCCTATCACTCACATACAAATGACCTGCCTCTGATCAACCCTTTTCTGACTTTTCAGAAGTATGTAGAGGTTGGAGCAGGGTCTAACTAACAGCTACAACTATGAATGAATGTAAAATTTACTGCTACATACAGTAGATGCAGAGTTTTTCTAGGCAGCATAGGAAAGTCTTCCGTTTTCTTTGGATTTAAAGTTTACTTCATGATTAACGCTAGCCGTGGTGGAACATAAGTGGGATTCAGATTCATTTAGATCTGAATTTAGGTATTGTGCCTCTTTTTAGTCAAGTGTACTTCATTTTGCTGCCTGGCATGGAAGTAGAGGAGGTCACATGGCTTACTTGTGCATTGTTAATGGAGTTTTCTTTACTCTAATGGAGGCCATCAAACAGGGAACTAGGGGATACAGTCAAAATAAACATTTTGTCAAAAGCAAAAGTCAGTGGTTTAAATATTTTCACAATGTACACAAATAATCAGCTTATATATTAATTGTGATTCATTTCTGTCTTACCTCTTCATGTTGGTAGTGTAACAGAACGTCACGAGCAATACAGTTGCACATACACTGTTGCCTTTAAAGTTGGAATAACATTTTTTTTTTCGGTAACACTTTACTTGACGGGTGAGTTCATAACACATTTATAGCAGCTTTCATAAACTACACATAAAGCATTCATGACTGTTTCATAAGACATTCATACCAAACCTTTCATGAATGTGGAAGACAGAATGAAGACAAATTTTCAAAATAAAATTCCAACAATCGCAAAGCACTGTGGCACAGGCCATTATTTGACAGTCTCTTGCTGGAGCAGGTGGGAATGGAGAGGTGTAGTTGTGGGTGTGGGACATGTTCTCTGGAGTCCAGCCAAAAAAAGGGAAAAGTGCCAAAGTTGTATTTTATTTGTATTTTTTTTTAAATCTGCGGAAGATATGTGGGAAGTGAATGGTAGATGCTAGATTGGAACAGCCGGACACACAGGGTAGAGGATGGGATGGAGGCGGTGCTCAAGATGGTCGACACGATTTCAACATTGAGATAGTTTAAAGAGGATCGTACCATTTTAAAACAATCTTTTGAAAGATGACAGCACTGTTGAAAGAAGCAGTGTGTTGGACTTTTATTTTGAAAATTTGTTGTCATTCCGTCTTCCACATTCATGAAAGGTTTGGTATGAATGTCTCATGAAACAGTCATGAATGCTTTATGTGCAGTTTATGAAAGCTGCTATGAATGTGTTATGAACTCACCCGTCAAGTAAAGTGTTACCATATTTTTATCTCTTCCTGTGAAATGGTGATGACAATGTGATGTATTCTTGATAGACAAAATGTAACTGGAACTCAGTGCGTAATCATTATACCAGGTCAAAGGTGAATACTGTTGTATATAAACAGGAATAAGAAGAGAAAACAAAATAATTCCAACTTTATGGACAACAGTGTATTATAACAGTGCTACCTACATAGTGTACATTTTGCTGCATCTTCAGTGGTGAGTTTACAAAAGGTGATGTTTGTGAATGCGCCACCCTTTTGCAAAAGCAGTTTTGACAATTGCCCCTATCCCCCGAAAAATCCACTTTCTGTCCTTGAACAGTGCTCATTTGTCTGTTGGCTAGTTACACTAACTCACGGTATAATGAAGCTTAAAGTAGTAGCAACATTATGACTTTCAAATCCCCAATGTAGACATCCTGTCTGCGTAGCACCGGTTGCCATGGTAACACTGACTAAACACACAGAGCGACCAGCTGTACTGGCAAGGTCGTGTCCCTGCTCACTGATCTCTCTGAGGGTCCTGGACACACAGACACACAAATGTATGTAGCATGTGGACGGCTAATGAAGCCACACGTTCCTATCGTATATTTGTGCACGCAACACCATATTTTTTAAACTTTTCTACATTCCAGTATGGAATTACAGTTCCATTGTTGTGATAGGTAATGATGAGCCGTAGAGGCCCGCCGCTGTGTGTGAATGGGATTCTCTGTGTTGCACTGATGAGGCGGGGCTGACCACACATCACCTTCCTCTCTCTCCTCACAAGTTTGTATGTGTGTCGCCTCGTGGGAACTTCAGGCCATTCATCATGTCTGTCTGTGCTCCCATGCCCTCTGACATGCGTGTTTACCTTCGACATGTGTGTCGGCTGTCGGACTTGTAGGTGTGTTATTATGTCAGGACCAAGGTATGCTACACCTTACTCCTCCTACTCCTTCTTTGAGGTTTTGTCAATGGGGCGGTTCATCACATTGAAATCCCTGTTACTAGGCTGTACTGTAAGGTAATGACATATCACAACCTGGGAGTTTTGAGGGATATTAAATGTTTTATTTCAGTTTGGATACATTTGGTTATGAAATATAAATAATGTAACAAATTCTGATTGTTTAGAGTGGAAAATGTATTTGGTGCAGTCAGTATTTGACTTTGCCGTTGTATTGTGTAGCTAATAAAGCTGTGGGTTAAGTACATTAAACAGGATTTTTCTGACACATTTTTCCTAGCCCATATTATTTTGAAGAGGACAACCCTGGGAACCTAGAATTTACGTCTCTTAACCCTCAAAGACCAAAACAATTAATCACAATAACATCTACTGAAGTGTTTATTTAACAGTTCCTAATCCTATCAATATATTGAAATAATTCAGATAAAATGCTTTTCAGTGGCAACAGATTTTACCCATTCGTACATTCAGAGGCTCCGTAGTGACCATGGAAACATCATCATCTTCTGCAACATTGAAACTCTACAGTTTGACAAAAGGCAGCAATTATAGATTGTTATTTTTATGTTCAGTATCTCACTGGAAAAGTCACTTACTGTAAACTTCCATTTTCCCTTTTGTCATATGGCAACCTTTATTGTACCCTGACTTTCTATGAATATCTGTGTGATCTTTTAATAATAAAAAAATGGTAAATACCTGCTTTTCACAGAAAAGTGCAAAATGCAGAGGATAATATTATAAAAAAGGTGCAGAAAATCTCATATGAATTCAACACCAAAAGTAGGTCTTTAAGTGTTGACATTTATGTTGTTATAACAGCAGCAGAAACTGGAACATTTATTTAATATATTAAATATTACAAGTCCTGTATTTAAGTGTATAAGAAGAGTATTTGTGAGCTGTGAAGGGACATTATCACTCTGTTATGCTCGCATTTGAGTTACTGATAGTCTACAGATGCTTCATAAAGATAATGTTTTCATGTATACGCACACATATGTGTGTGTGTGTATATGCATGTTTTCTTAATATGAAAGCTGGAAATTATGGAAATACTGATGAATTGAATGAAAAATAATGATGGAAAAAAATTTACAAAAACAAAGAATGCAATGATCGACAACCAAAAAATGCAGATAAAAGATACAACACATTAACTCCATTAATGTTTACTCTTATTCCTTTTTTTGTTTAATGCCACTATTCCTTGATATAGTTATATTTCACTTTCTTTGTCCAGTTTTCTTGTCCTGTCTCATCACTAGTAGTAGAAGGCCTGGAATTTATCACACATACCTAATAATTACTATCACAGGAAATGGTCCTGAGGAAGTAGGTGCACCAGCCCTGCTAATTAGTGTCAGTCGCAAACACATATACATGCCCGCACTTAAAAGCACACACACACACACACACACACACACACACACAACTAAGCTAATGAGTGTTCTTTGGCTGGGTTAGAAGTCTCGGGAAAGACCAATCTGATTGGCCTTAGGGAGACTAACACCCCCAAGTTTACCCGGTTGTATAAATCGCAAGAGTAATTGATTGGGAGTCCTTTGTGTATGCATGCGTGAGTGGGCAATAGATGAGGTGGACTGCAGAGCCACTAAAAAGCATAGCACCCAGAGGTGACTACTGACAGCCTCTCTAAATGATGGCCCTACCCTCAGGGTCACAAAAGGAAGGAAGAGTAGGAAGGGAAGGTCAGAGGGGAAGTGTAGATAGTAGTATAGTAGTGTAAAGATAGATAGATAGATAGATAGATAGATAGATAGATAGATAGATAGATAGATAGATAGATAGATAGATAGACAGACAGACAGACAGACAGACAGACAGACAGACAGACAGACAGACAGACAGACAGACAGACAGACAGACAGACAGACAGACAGATAGATAGATAGATAGATAGATAGATAGATAGATAGATAGATAGATAGATAGATAGATAGATAGATAGATAGATAATCAAAAGACTGCAGGGATAAGACATTAAATTAAAATGAAAGAGAGATATGTTTTTATTTTTACCTGCAGCTGTATATAATATGTTGTTGTATTCACTGTGCTCTAAATCAGCCATTAAAACAGTGGCTTTGCAAAATGCCCTGATGGTTTACCATTCTGGGCACATGAAATGCTAGTATACCCACACAAGTGAGTCAATGGAGCTTACTGGCATATATTCACACACTGTAAACACCTCCAAGCCTCTGCGGTTGGCACACACACCTGAGCTCTGACTCCTGTTTTTCTCCTCTGTGGCTGGGCCTGTCTCTGTTTATCAGGTTCGACTTGTGTCTCGTTTTTTTTTTTATCTGTCCCTGTGTGCTTGTGTTTTTGTCTCTCTTCATTTCTCACATTTTACAAAACACTTGCTCAATAAGCTCGATCATATGAATGTTGGGGA
This sequence comes from Siphamia tubifer, assembly GCA_020466265.1. Taxonomy (NCBI): domain Eukaryota; kingdom Metazoa; phylum Chordata; class Actinopteri; order Kurtiformes; family Apogonidae; genus Siphamia; species Siphamia tubifer. Next base: position 21,213,443 of record CM035789.1, read on the forward strand.
CTTATTTTCTGTTTGTCTACACTTTTACCGCCTACACATTCTCACCTAGTTTTCATCAATCAGAGTAGCATATTTTTAACTCCAGCCGCCAAGTCTCTCTGACTCTTTGTTAGTTTGAGTGGAGTTTTATTGGCCCGGCACGTCTCTCAGTTTTGCTGAGATGGTTCCCAGGAGGTTTTAATGGAGAACAATACTAGAACGGACTACTTCCCAGCACTGGGCTGCTCAAGCACTGCACACCAGTCAGCATTCACCACAGCAGCCCCTGGCACTTCTGGATCGTGTGTGTGTGTATGTGTGTGTATGTCTGATCTGGTTAATTCAGGGATGTAGACCCAAACTGTAATTATCATTATGTACTTCTCGGCAGTGGCAGGAAACAGCCTGAGCAAGTTTGGATGAGTGTGTGTATTCATGCTGATGTGCATTCAGTGTGTTTGTGTGCATAGAACATGTGCATACATGCATTTGTCTATGTACATGCAAACCAGCATCTGTGCAAATAGAGCAATGTGATGTAAAGTACATGAAAACTATTAGCAGTGAAAGATAAGCAGATTGTGCCAGTGGCTATGTGATGATTTTTCCTGCTCTTGTTCATCATGGTCTCTGCTAAATGGAGACATATTGGAAACACGGCTGTTCTCTAGAGGCCAGTGGGTATCCAAAGTTTAGGACTGGAAAGGAGAGGAAAGCAGGAGTAATGTGAGGAGAGGAGGAGAAGAGGAAATTAAAGGAGAAGGGTGGAATCAGAATAAGAAGAAAATATAAATAAATTCAGAGGAGAATGAAGGGGTCATTGGAGTTCAGATCACCATTAACATTTCAAATCCCATAAAAACAAAAACTATACTCCTCTTATTTGTTTGTGGAGAGAAATTACCATTCGCAAGCATTACAAATGTTGTTAACTTTCACTACTAGACAATAAAAATTCTCCCTTCTTCTCAAAACATCAAATTTTTTACAGAGAAAGGGCTAAATGAAACCCCAGAAGAGGAGGAAAGAGGGAAAAAAACCAAATAGTTATAACCCAAAGTTTATTTGCAGCAAGCGTCACATCTATTCAAGATGGTAACCACAGTTTAATTTTTATAGTCCTTCATCTTTAAGCTCTGTCAATAAGACAGAAGAGGCCTTCATGTGGGCGGACAGACTGGTTAGAGACAGGACTGGTCACCACTAAACAAACAACACTGGAATCTCACAGAGTCAAGAATGGCTAGAGGGAGTATAGGGAGTGTGTGTGAAGACAATGGCATGACTTTTAGACTGTAGCTGAATCACAGTGTGTATGCACAATTGAGAATGTGAGTATTCACGGGATGTATTGATGTGCTGGTATGCATGTTTACGTCTGGAGTAATTTAAGTCAACATCAGAGAACTGTGGGATATGTTGTTACATCATTTTAGTATTCTGTGCCTTCAAAGCCTCTATAAGACAGTATCTGTGTAGTCTGACATTAAAGGAAACCTCAATGATTTTTTTTTCATATGTCTACATGTCCATTACCATGAAGCAAGGGCTATTTGAAGAAGAGTGAGGTTGGAGAAGACTTTGAAGCTTTAAAAGTAGCACAGTTACAACTTTTGTAAGTGTCCAAAGTCCATGTGCTACTACAGTCATTTCTTCCCACCACTGAAACTATAAAAAAAATAAATGCTTTACCAAAAACAGGATTAAATCTCAGCTAAAGTAGCATGACTTTCAAAGATTTATATTCTGCTCAATTAAGATTGCTAGGAGAGCACATCCTCCATCACAGTTTCTAATTTTATATGACATGAATATATTATGATACACTAGATTTGTGTCCTCCCTGTATTTGTGCATTTACACAACGCACCTAAATGACAATGTGATTCATGATGGAACAATATAACAATGACTATGCAGTGAAAATATTGGCAGTTTTTATCATGTTGCATATCTCTGTAAAGCTAACAGTACTGACTTAACTGCAACATTCTATTTATCGTCTTTAAAGTGTGGGAGTAATGGTGCCAATGCCCAGCACATGATCAGTAAAAATGCTTAAAGGAAAGGGGAATGACAGAATTGGCTTGTTTTATTTTAAAGCATCTAGACCATTAGTCTTAAATTCTGCCCATTCATATACATATTTTAATCACCAAAAGTAAATTGTATATGTAAATTGTGCCCATTTAGCACATATTATTTTCATATTGGTGCAAGATTAGATAAATATTTTTGTTTACATGTTCACATACTGTATCGGGATGACACAGTGGTGCAGTGAGTGTGAGAGGGTTCTCACTGGGTAGTCTGGCTCCACCATCCAAAGACATGCACTGGTAGATTAATTAGTTAATCTAAATTGCCCATGCTGTTGAATGTAAGAGTGATGAAGAGGGTGTACCCTGGTTAACTGGCTGGGATAAGCTCCAAGTGACTCTAGTGAGGATAAAGTGGGTTCAGAAAATGAATGAATGTTCACATATCTCAAAATCGCAATGTGTTGGAGGAATTCGGATTCAAGATTTGGCATGAGGGTGTCCGATTTAGTCAAGATCAGTTGTTTTTCTTCCAATGGTAAATAACATTTTGTTTTTGTTGTCCAGTGTAAGCAAAGTGCAATATTAACAAAAGCAGCAGAATGTACATAGAGTTAACACTGACTCAGCAGGTGCAGCTGCAGTAAAAGCCATGCCTCTGAAATATACAAACCAAATAGTACTGTCACCACACGTGTATCGTTTCAATGTGAAGTTTAAAAAAGTCAAAACAGAATAGTCCTGATTTTCTCCAGCCTGTTTCGATTTCTTTCTCTTTCAGTCATATACACAGTAACATACAATGACATATCTGACATGGCTCTGGTACCCACAAGTCCCCAGGTTTTAGCATTTACTGAAATCAAATGTGTGTGTTTGGCCTTGGGTTACACACTCGATTGAATTAGAGAAACAGCACACATGCACGCACATATGCATGCACACACACACGCACGCACACACATACACACACACACACAAATGGACACATATCTCTATTAAGTTAAAAAAGAGAGTTGAGTGTCTTCTTCCATCGCAGGGGCTTTTACATGATAAGATCGGCTCAGGGTGCCCTCCTATGCAGGATTCCTGAGCACATCAAACAACAGTAAACCACATCACAGAGGCAGGAAGAGCTCAGCTCCATTAGCTGGCCCATAAAGAACATGTGTGTGTGTAACAGGAGAGGTACGCTAGCCACTACAAAAGGTTTACACACATAAGACAAACATACCAGAGTATGCAGCCCCTTGAAATACTCACAAATTGGTATGCATTTTGTTGCAAGTGCACATACTCGCATGTGCAGAATATAGCTCAGACTTTATCAGTATCATCTGAACACGTTCTGCCTTTCAGTCATTCCAACTGGTTCTTAAGCTTAAAGTAATGGCCTGGTGAAAAAATGTGGCACACAGACCGGGCTGGATTAATAGCCTGGTAACATAGTGACATGAAAAAAAAAAAAAGGATTCCGGAATCTGTTCGCTGACCAGATGGCAATCATTAGCTTTATTAGTACACAACTGGTTCAGATATACCCCCAGCACAAACATATACCCTGCAACATTCACTCAACTCTGCAGTTTTCTTGTTTTCTCTTTTGCTGAAAAAAGACTTCATTCTTATGAGGTGATAGGTGACAAAAGCCCAAAGAGACACCCTCATAGAGTAAGACAAGAAGACAAAAGGAGAAGGGGCAGAAGGGGGGGGAGAAAGGTTGACCTAGATTGAGTTTACCCGATTTTCTTGCATTGATTTGAAACAGATCTTCCCTGCATCTTCTGTCCAAGCCACAGGCAGTGAGATATGGTCCTATGCTTCAGGCTCCAGAGGATGTGATTCAAGCTGGATGTCCATCAGTCACTGTGACTGGCCTTGCTCTGTCATGAGATGATGTCTTAATCACAGGCTGTGTTGATGTGAGTCATACAAAGTATAAATTCTGTAACCAACGTTAAACAAACAATGCAGTCATGAGAGTGAGTAGGTGTACTGTCATCATTCACAAAGTGAAAGACAAATTTGTCCCAAAAGGGTAAAATGAAGACACAAGGCCGCCATGGCGTTCTGCCCAAACCATACTAATGCGAATTAATCCAGTGCATTAGTCTGTCTGGTAGCATTACAGTCATTCCCGTGCCAGTCAGCGATGTTCTGCCTGCTGAGGCTAACATGATGTTGAAGATGACATACACAAAAACAGCATTTGCTGCCACTGATACCACACAGGACGTTGTTTCTGACTGAGCACGCAAATGAGACCAGTGTGTATGTGTTGTGCATGGAGGCTCATGGCAGCATAATCTTTGAAAAGAAAGAAACTAGTGCATGGCAAGTGAGGAAAAAGAGGGTGTTCAGAGTGAAGTTATGCACTATGGCAGGGCCTAATTGCTTGCGGCTCCTGTTGTGTGTTTGGCTTTGTTTGAGCATGTCTAATATAACCAGTCACAGGGGAGCCTCTGCCAGAGCAAACACACACACAAACACAGGCCTGAACCATAGAGAAGGCTTTTATGGTGTTGAAGACTTCAGTAACATGACACCTAGGGCAAACACTGAGTAATAAAGCAATTGTGGCACATTGTTTAGATCCTCCTCCTGGCATGGTTTGTTTGTCAGACTCAGAGTGTCTCGGTTTCCTGACATCAGTGTCCTGACATGTCACTTGGGGAGCTCAGTGCACAGTAAACACACTTGCATGACTATACAGACAGATATAAAAACAGTGAATGTGCTAAAGACATCCACATACACACAAACACACCAGATGTCTATGTGCACGGTACACTGCTGTCAGTCAGTACGTTTCGTGCCAGTGTTTCCCCAAGCTCTAAGCCACTTCGTGGTATGTCTGACTGCATGACTGCAGATAAAAGAGCAATAAACATTTGTTTCTTGCTTGCTAAAAATGTATTAACTTGCATTCTCCTCACCTCCTTTTAAAGTTGCTGTTCTGTGACACAGGCACATTTTTGTGTTAAAATGTTTGCACACGTGTCTGAACCTTTCCTAGAAGTGTCTTTTTTTTTTGATCCTCTGAAGCTCTAGGTGGTCTCCAGGCCATCTGCACAAAAATGAGAGCTGTTTGTTAATACACCATGTCATCACAGGATAGCTGTGGAGTTCGTATTTTTGGAGTTGTGAGTAATTCATGCATTTTTTAGCTCCCTTTTCCCTTTCTATCATTTCACTCTCTGCCTTTCTTTAGTATCACAATAGTATCAGTTTCTGGTTTCTAGCCCCAAAGCTCTTTATACGTGTCTGATTAGGTGAGAAAGACCTGGAACCTCAAGATATTCCAAGTGTATTCATGGTCATGTAATGATACTGTACGACCGATCAGTCACTTCTATCTGTGAAAGTAATGGCGACCTGTTGCAATAGGAACTTTTCAGGTGAATAGGTGAAGCTTGCATAAGCCTTACTCTGGTCCAGAAGTCTCTTTGTTTTTAGGTATATACTAGAGACAATGCAAATGTTAGGTTACATAAGGAAGTTATTTAGTTAATGATCCTTCTCTCACCCACAACTCTCCAGCATTAATGGTGCGCATCTGCAACTTAACGCGTAACAAAACATCGTAATGCACTTAACTGCCCGATCACAGCATGTACCCTCAAAACCCCCACATGGATGCAAGGAGATGCATCAAGCAGTGTCTTTCCTCTGCATGGGAAATTTGACCATATCCCTATAAATGCTCTTTACTAGCATTGCAGGATTTTTTTTATTTTATTTTTTTACATGAGAGCATTGAGTGACCATGCACAGGCTTTTTTTCTGTTGCATACACATTCAAACACACTCGTGTATGTAACTATAGCCAGCAAATGAGCTGAGTAGAATCCATTGTTAAAACAACTGTGATGTAATCTACCAAGGGAGCTGATCCTGGCTGTGTATGTGTGTGTTATCTATCTGGAAATCAGTGGACCTGTCAGCAGCATCTGACTGCACATTACCACTGGTCTCTTTATTAAAAATCAGACATTTGCTAGAATCCATGCACAGGTGTGTTGGAGCACATATTCTAGTTCAGAATGTTCTGTATTTATATCCACTGTATATATTGTTTGTGGACTAGACAGAGTATATGAACTCTATTTCCAGTGTCGTGAGTAAACATGAGGCTGCATAAAGGTCAAACAGTAAATACACTCTTAGCTGCAGTGATTACAAGGCGTTCTCTTTTGCTATTTCATGCGTTCTTTCACGTGCATACAAACATAGGTCCACGCTTGCAGCTTCACTTTTCATAACCATAAATCATAAAACTTACAAACAACCTCACACTTAACCCTCCGTGAGCAAGGGGTGCACGTTTTTTCTAGGTATTCTCTTCACACGAACCTTATTCACGACAGCTATACTTTACAACTAAGGGTATGTCTCTATTGGGAATTTACACCAACTCTTGAACGAGCAACAGCAATGACACAACAGGCTCAGGGTACCAGCGGCGTGATCTGTCTGCACTGGCTTCAACGTACAAATTACCCAGATTATAGAGCGGTGTAAGGTGTATATGTATGTATGTGTGTGTGTGTGTGTGTGTGTGTGTGTGTGTGAGTGAGTGAGAGAGAGAGAGAGAGAGAGAGAGAGAGAGACGGTGAATGTGTGGGTGAGTATATGCACGTGAGTGTTCCTGCATCTGTCTACTGTACTTTGTGTCTTATGACTGTAACCTATGACTGTAAGTGGGTGTGTGACAGCATACTCGGATATGTGTATGTTTTCAGATGTGTATTCCTGTGTGTATTGACAGGGAAATAATAGTGAGGTTTTTTATCAGAAGCCTAGGTAGTAATCATGTTACTCTTTGATCCCATGATCCTCACTGATCTGTCTAAATATACAGCAGACCTGTCCAGACCTGGTTACAGCTCCTCTAATCACCACCCTCAGTTAACCCTTTGTATATGACTCTGTGTGTGTGTGTGTGTGTGTGTGTGTGTGTGTGTGTAAAAGAGACATGCTGTCTCTCTCTCTCTGTGTCTGCATCTCTGTCTCTCTTTAATAATTTCTTACTTTGAATGTATTTTTTCTCTGCACACTTTAAAGTTACTTTAAAGCTGGGCTAATGAAATCAGTATATGTTGTATGTGGTCAGAGTGTGTTTGTGTAGTGGGCTGTAAAGAAACCATGTGCTTCCTGTTTCAACACAAAGCAGAACACTTAAGTTTGTTTTTTTTGTTCTTCTAACATTTTATCACCCTTCATTAAGAATATAAGCCAAGACTGAACTCATAGAATGTGCAATATTTAGCCTTTTGTTGTGTAAGTATAGTACCGTATGTGCCAAATCTATGATTTAATTTACACAATGTATTTTAAAATTTTTTGGCTACCCCATCAGACATTCCCTGGAAATGCTGTACTTTTATACTTTCTTACTGTTATTTAAAATTTTTGTTTTTTAACAAGTGGTTTTATTGTCTTTTTCAGTTATAATGCAAAAAACCCCACAAACATAACAACAGAGACATCAATAAGTACAAAAGGGCACTTGAACAAAGTCATAATATGCAGGTATTTGTGGTATATAAAAAAAATGCACACACACACACACACACACACACACACACACAGTAGAATACAAGGCTGTTATGAAATCATCCCCCTCCAGAAACTCCATAAATGATCCCCAAAATCTTTGCACAAGTATTTTATTCACCTTTAATGATAAATGTAAGTCTCTCTGGAGGAAGGAACTGCAATAGCCCCTCGACCAAAGTCATTTGCTTGGTCTGTGAACAGATTTCTACAACTTTGCAAATTTATGTTTAGCTTCAAGAAGATAAAATACGACCCTCTTCTTATTGTTATTACTAAGCGTACAGCTTTCTGGGAAATGTCTGAAAATACAAAGTTTGGGACATAGCAGTCATTTAACATATACTTGTGTTTCTCTTTGGCTACAATTGCGAATGTTAAATATTCAACTTGTATGTGTAGTCTTTATCACCCTGTGTATTCACTTGTCAAGCCTGTCATCACAGTGCCATTAAAAAAAAAAGAGAATTTTTGGGTACAAACGGTCCAGAAGCACAGATGCATGTGTGCTATACATACATACATTTATTCAAATTAAGTAAGTAAATTAATTTATTGAAGCAATTATCCATTGCCAGTTTTAACTAGAGTTTATTACAAATGAATACTGTTTAATTTCTTGGTCCATTTATAACAGTGCATTCCTCCACTTGGGCTCATCTGTTGGTTAACATAAACTTTTATACTTGTACCTTCCCCTGAACTCGACAGTGCAGATAAATGACTGACAAATGAAAAACAAACACTTCATAAAGGACTTATTATGTATCAGTGTAATCCATACAGATTTGGTTTGGCAGATGCAGTTAGTTATCTATTGCACTATTGTTAGCTCATGCCAAATAACATTCTTATTTTTTGATTAAGACTTTACTTATCCTATTCCTCTTTCTTTGCTGTTTGTCATCACATGTAAAGTTGTAGAAATACAACTGGGTTGTTTTTTTTTGGACTCAGGGAGACAATACTGCAGTAGATGGACCTAGAAATAGAAGTGATTCTGTGGCTTAATGCCTGGAAAAATGTACAACATGGATTAAAAAGAGACACTGACTCTCTGTTCACAATTTATATATATATATATATATATATATATATATATATATATATATATATATATATATATATATATATATATATATATATATATATATATATATGTGTGTGTGTGTGTGCTATTAGCACAGTGCTAGGCTAGTGTTATTAGCACAGTGCTAGGCTAATGCTATTAGCACAGTGCTAGGCTAGCGTTATTAGCACAGTGCTAGGCTAGTGTATTAGCACAGTGTTAGCCTCGTGCTATTAGCATAGTGTTAGGCTTACTTAGCTCATCACAGAGGCTTTAGTAAACCCTATGTCACCAGGTGCTTCATTAAATTAGACGTAAATCCAGCCTTTACATGTCAATGTCTCTAACACCTGTAGCATATGGACAGGGGTGGGGGGTGGGGGGTTCTGGTGCAACTGTAGCCAAATCAGGGGCGGGACTTGTCAATGCTCAGAGCACTCAAGTTGGAAAGAGCAATGAAATGAGTTTATTATCTTCACTATTGTATGTTGTAATGGTGTGAAACTTTGCACTGTAATCCGCCATAGTACTGGAAAGTCATCCTCCAAATTTCGGATCATTTGGTGTAGTTGTGCAGGTGTTAGGCGTTCCACAGACAAACAGGAACACTACAGACAGAGATTTGCTGAATTATAGATAGATGGTAAATATAATATGCAACTCACAGTACATGCAACAAGTTGTTAAAACGTATGTTTTAGCATGGTAGGAAATTTAAAATTAAATATTTAACTATTATTTCATACATTACACAGCTGTTGCTCATTAACAGACATACACACTCTCACATTAAGTTACACCACTAGTAAAAAGTTTAGACTCACTTGTTTTTTCTTTATTTTCATGAGTGTTTACATTGTAGGTTCTCACTATGAATGAACACATATGGAGTTATTTAGTTTAAAAGAAAGTGTGACATAACTCAAAGAATGGTTTTATATTTGTATTCTTCCAAATAGACACATTTTGCTTTTATTACTGCTTTGCACATTCTTGCCATTCTCTGGATGAGCTTCATGAGGTAGTCACCTGAAATGTTTTGCAGCAGTTTTGAAGGAGTTCCCAGTGATGCTGAGCACATGTTGGCCATCTGCAGCCTGTCTCATGCCATTTAAATGAGAAGGTGAGTCCAAACTTTTGACTGGTCGTATATGGGTTTAGTTTCAACATTTTAAAGAATGGAGCTCTCTGCTGGGAGAATATTCAGCACATTGTGGGTATTGTAGTTTTCTGTCTAAGCAGCTTTTATAAAAGTTGAGATCATGTGGTTGCGATTGGATATAACCGTGATTGGCTGATGGAGTGTGGGGTGAATGTTAGTGTGACCCTGCGTGTCCTTTACACACTGACGGGAAATGGACTAGTCCAAGCTCCAAGGAAAGCTATAATTCTAAAAGCAATACAGTCCAAAGGAACATACACACATCCTTTTCTCTCTCAAGCTCATGCACACGCCGCTTGCACTGAAGTCCTAGCTGTACCATAGTAACCACATTAATTGGGTTGTGTAATTGTCTGGCAAAGTATTGTGGGAAACTACCCATACAGATCTGTCCCTTCACCTCAAACCACTTTTTTAACATGGTCTCCCATCGTCATGACAGTGCTGTCCAGGAAATTGCTGAGCATGTGTGTGTCTGAGTGTGTGTGTGTGTGTGAGTGTTATTTGGTTATATGTGTGTGTCTCTATGGCTCCTTTAAGGGAAGTGAGTGTGGTGGCCTCCCATTCCACCGCATGTCGGCTGTGGTTCAGCTGTGGTCCACCACCAGGCCCTACATTTGGAACACAGAGAAAATACACCAGGGGTACTCGCTCCCACTGTTTTCTGGACCCGTCTTTCATCGGTTTGTGTGTACATGTGTATTTTTGGTGCACATTAGTGTGTGTGTATGCATGTACATGTGTTACAGTGCGCCACTATGCTGTACTCTTTGCCCCTGATATTTTAAGGTTTTTTGGCCCCACGTCATAAGTGTGTGCTGTATTTCCAGTCTGCAGTTAGATGACCAGAGTGAGAGAAGCTGTACGGAGGACAGGAAAGGCAGGAGGAATGGGGAGAGAGGAAAGCAAGGCGGGTAATTGAAGGGTTCAAGGTAATACTTAGGCCAAGGATGGCTGTTTCAACGTGTTTGCATAACCTCCTTGAACTTAATATTTAGCCCCACTCTGGAGTGAGTATAGGGCATGACAGAACCAAATACAGAATGATAGAGGGGAAGACCAGACGAATGATAGAGAGGTCCGAGTCCAAGGCGGAGGTGATGCTATTCTCTTCTGCAATGAACGTCTCCTCTCTTTGATTAGCAGACGAGAAGGAGGAGAGAAGGAGTGATGGAATGAAGATAGAGCCAGAGAAAGAGAACAGCTTGAAGTGACCTTCCTGTTTCAGAACCAGTGATGAAGTGGTTGATGGAGGGTTACGTTAACTCAGTGGAACACACAACAATAAAGAGAACCCCCAATTTAAATGACACAATGCAGAAGGTGCCCTCGTGGTATTTACAGTTTGCATTTCTGACTGTGTAGAAAAGAGGCTGTAATTCCTAGTAAGAAAGAAAAAACAGACAGAGAACTTAATACGCTGCGGTTTGTACTTACGTAATGTGACATGTACGTCTTTTTTTGTGGCTGTCTGTAATCTGCTGACAACCAAACAGACAGAAATGTGATAACTGATGTGTTTAGTTGGGTTTTTTGGTTAATGCTTCTCTTTTTAAATATAACAGATTTTTTCTTGGTTTTTTTTAATGTGTATTGTTACTGTTTGCTTCCTGGAAAAAAGAGAAAGATACCAAGAATTAAATGTATAAAATTAACCATTCCTGTGTGGAATGATTGATTAATGATATCCAGAGGTGCTCGCCATACAACACAATATTTAAATAAATATTGTGTTGTATGTGGAGGTTTACTGCTGGCAGTTAAGAAGCTTTTACCATTCCACATTCAGAATAAATTAATAATAATAAGAAAAGTAAGAATGTGTTGCTTTACTCTGTTTCCGTGACGGTGGACCTATGCATACTCAAAGGGTTACAGCAGGGGTGTCAAGCACACAGCCCAAAACCAGCACACCAAAGTTTCTATTCTGACCTAAAGGATGAATTTGCTAATTGCAAATGGTACACTAAAGATATTAAAAGTTAGGGGTGTCAAACTTAAAGTTCCAAACTATATTATGTTTGTCACTAAAAGTTAGATTCACATTTTTTGCACATCATGATTTAATATAACGTTTTTTGCACAGAATCACAGTTGTCATTATTTATAGATCATTATGTTAATATTTTAATGTTCTGGCCCATTTGAGACCACATTAAGCAGGATATGGCTCATAAACTAAAATGAATTTGGCAGCCATGGGTTAAAGGATTAAAAAAAACAAATAAATAGCAAGGAAATACATTGAAACGCATCTGGAGTGTATGTGGCAGGTGGCCTGGAAGACTTTTATCTGTACTGTCCTCTATTTTTCACATGATGTGACCTCCACAACACCTCGTCTCCTGCCCTACACTATATGGTGTTCATCTTTTGATGTTAAAAAAATGTAAGGGGGGGGGGTGGGGGGGGTATGGGATGGTGCTCTGGCTGGATCACAGATAGATGAAGGGGACATAACTCATCAGTGTTTATACTGAGGCCTTACTTCTTTTTCTTAACACGCTGCATATGTGTGTGTATGTTTCCTTCTCCCTGTGTATGTGTGTGTGTTCTTACAGTAGTGTGACTGGAGCTGTGTTACTCATTCTGTGACCCTCACCTCTCTCTCAGATGACAGGGAGCTTTAAACAAGCCAGCTGCTGTATGTGTGTGTGTGTATGTGTGTGTCTGTGTGTGTGTATGTGTATGTGTGTGTGCATGTGTCTCTGCTGCAGCCTACGCTCTACATGTGTGTGGTACAGTTCAACCCCCTGTCTTGTTTTTTTTATGCCTTGGGGAGACACTGTCAGTCAGCTAAGTGACGATGAAGATGGAGAACAAACCTCCCCTTTAAGAGAATGGAAAGCCAGGCTTTGCTATTAGAAGGGCCCCTGGAGGTTTAGGGTCACAGCTTACCTTACTGGTCCAGGCAGTGTAGGTGGGCCCCTACACAGCTCTGGAGATTGGCAGTGGCTTTGACTAATCTCGTATGGATTGTGTTTTTCTCACATTGATGTTGAAGAAGGACGTTGCATCCACATAACAGGAGCACAGTTCTGCCAAAACAGTGACGTCACAGTCTTCACTGACAATCAACAAGGGCTTGCTCATTTACCTGCCCTGCTTTTTCAACTGCAGGGATCTGTCCACCTCCTTGTCAGAAAATGATGTGATGATGCAAGAAGACTTTTAACCTCACTTCTTGTTTTGTGGACACTCTAAGATGTTGTATTAAAGGTTCAACCTGTAAATTAAAGTGGTATCTAGTGTCTCAGTTAACTCCCACTCAGAGAAGAAGAAAATCAAAAGCCCATCATGCAGTGTTTTGAATGTTTCTGCACTTTTAAAAATTAATTATCAAACATAAAAATATATATATATATAAAACATAAATACATCTGACCCAATATATGACAATATATATGAAAAATATGAATTTATGATGAGTATGACAGACTTCCTGGGAAGCAATTTTCTATCCTTTTTTGTACGTGTGTAGATGGATGGATAGATAGATAGACAGACAGACAGACAGACAGACAGACAGACAGACAGGCAGGCAGGCAGACAGACAGACAGACAGACAGACAGACAGACAGACAGACAGACAGACAGACAGACAGACAGACAGACAGACAGACAGACAGACAGACAGACAGACAGACAGACAGACAGACAGACAGATAGATAGATAGATAGATAGATAGATAGATAGATAGATAGATAGATAGATCACCCTAAATCTTGCACACTGAATATTTCAAGGAAACATCCACCTCAGAAAATGGGCTGATTTTATGGCATATCCATAAAAATCACAGTGACATCTCTCAAACTGATGAGCTCTGCTTTAAAAATGGCACCCTAAAGATTGTCTTGACAAGATAAAGGTAGTTAAAAAGGAGGGAAAGTTGAACTCTCATTTTTTCTCATTTGTCTGCGTTCACACATCCAGCCAAAGCCACCTGGCCTCCCTGCTTCTCCTCCCTGCGTCTCCCCGTCTGGTTCTTTCTATCTCCCCCCTCTGGAATGCAGCGGTGGCCGTCTGGTCCTGCTCATCTCTGGGAGCAGTCAGCCATCTCTCCTCGTCCCTGCTCCCACTCTAAACATTTGGCTAGTTTTGGCAGATTTGTTGATTTTTGTCCCCTCGTATTTTCCCTCTTGTTGCTGTAAAACTGATACATACTCTTTCAATTAGACCCCCCCACCACCACCCACCATCCACCTCCTCCTCCTTCCACCAGTCAGAGTACTAGTGTGGGAGTGGGGTTGAGCAGAGTAAGTGGGTTGTATATTTTATTAGTGAAGTGAAAACACACACAACCTGGGCCAGTTCTGGGAGAACCATCTGCTGTCATGATTTTTCTTGGGAAGCACAGCTCAAGGTTAGCATGTAACATTTAGCATTCTTGCTTGAAGTATAGGATTAGCATGTAATGTCTAATATAAGTGCTAAACAGAAATATTGGACTTGACGTGGATTTCCAAACAAGAAAGGCATGCAGAAATGTTATTTGCGGTGGGCATGCCTAAATCCTGTTTTATAGATTATGATAAATGATGCTTTTAATCTGAGCAAGCATATAGAATAGGAAGTGGGTAGTAGGTGGATCTGACATGTGGCTACTAAAGGCTAGCTTGTAGCTAATCCCACCTAAGCAAGATGAGATGCAAGCCAAAACTTTCATCTCATAAAGTATGTTTAACCCACATTTGAAGCACAGATTTACCATCTCGACTGGCTTTAAAGTAAGCTTACCAAATGAAGCCAGAGCATGTGTTTTATGTTGGAAATAGACATTTTCCCCACCTCCTCAGTTGTAAATAACACAATGTTCCAAGACCATAAATAATAGTGTCACTCAACCATGCCCCATTCTCATGTCCTCTGCTTGCTCTCACCACAAGACTCTCATCCAGCCTAGCCAGGGGCCCCCGGCCCTGCACCGCACCTTCACACACTTACAATCAAGGAACAGCCATAAAATGTCAGTGGAATGTTTCAGCAGAGCTGGACAGTTAAGTCGTGGAAAGGCATGATGGCAACCTAGAGGACCTCATAATGGATGTCCCAGGGACCGATATTAGTAGGCTCCCCGTGTTCTAGCTAACAAAATACATCACACATGCACAGAAGGACTTGAAAGCACAAATATGTGCTTAGACGGGTGGTTGCACACACATACACACACATGCTCACACTGCACTTAGGGGCAGACAGTATTGATGGCTCCCCCGGGCATCACACGGACGCATCTGTTTCTGTCCCACTGACTCTCCACACTCATAATTTCAAGTAAGTCATAACACAAATTATAAACACATATCCCTCAACCGTGACGCCTAGGAATAACAACATGGAGTGCGCTGAGCTGATTTAGGGTAGGCTGGGACTCCTAAATCTTTACCTTTGCTCCTTTCTTCCCTTCCTCCTCGCTTTTCTCTCTCTCATGCAGCACAGGTGGCAGTCACTTTTGTCAAACACATATTTTACACTCGTCTATTACCTTTTATCTCGTGCCATCTTTTTTTTTTTGTTTTCTCTTTTTCATTCCCACTGGCTACTCCCCCCTCCGGAGCTACAGTATAGGTTCCATCATGCCCTCAGTCTGTGGGTTTGTTTTGTTCAAACCTACTCTTGACTCCATCTTAACCTCTTGTGATCCAGAACTCCATCTAATTTGCTTTTTTTTGCATCTTGCCTTGTGACACAGTTCTTAAAGTATCTTCACTAACTGTCGTTCATTTCTCATTGCTTCATCTGAATTATCTCAATCTGCCTCAAGTCTGTTTACCATTCTCTTTGTCCATGCTTTCCATTGCAGTCTTTTTCTTTCCATCTCACCCCCCCCATACCTCAACCCCTTCCTTTTACCTCTCACCTCTCCTCGCATGGTCATGTACTTTAGCCATCCATCTCCCACCTCTGTAGATCTGAATGTCTCAATATGTCCCTGGGACCATGAAGTTTCAATTGGAATCACATGTTGTAGTCAAGCAGAGAATTTCACCCCTTATAAATAAGATGTCAGTCCAGCCTGTGCTACTCTTCAGAGTCTTATATGCTGTTCTTACTTTTCATCTGTTTGTGCATATCGTGTTTAAATGAACCATCCCTTTTCTAACATGTGAGACCTTCGACCGTGGGATTTATTTAACCTTATATTGGAATGGCTTATGACTTCTCAGTGCATGGGGTCTGACTTTTATGAAGAGTAATGACAAGTTTATCATGAAAAACCATCTCATTGTTGCCCTTTCAATCAGACAGGAAATGAAGATAATCCTTTGTTTGTCCAGGACACGCCAGGTCTAAGTTAAGCAGGGAGTGAAACAAGAGGGAGGAAAGAAAGAAGGTTCACCCACTGAAGATCAGCCAACAGATACAAAACAAACATTTGTCTTTTAATATGCGTGTGTCTCTGATGGAGGGTAAGGCTGTCTCACAGACTCCTGTACATTGCACATTTGCACTATGTTGAAGGCCAAATGGTCACTCAAATTAAATGTGATTAAATACACAAGAGTGATTCAGGTTCAAAGACTGTTAGTAATACTAATCAGCACACACACACACACATACCGTGCACACACACTTGCTGATTGAGGATGTGGGAGACAAAGTTTACAGGCTCGCTAATCATAATAATGCCCCTTTTATTGTTTTAGGAAGACATCACTCAGCAGAATCTTGCAATACCACTTAGAGAGCACCCACAGAGAGACAGAACTGTAATCTGCTGTGTTAATTTAGAAGACTGGAAGTGATTTAGATTGCACTGAAGCATGCAGCACTGGAGTGAACTAGGGTTCAGAGGTTTGATTTCTTCTGGCTGGAAATGTCCCAGGTAAATCGATCATTTTCTTTTCTGAAATTAGTATTTCTGCCAAAGAATGCTTGTGAGAGTAATATGTCAGTCAGGTCTACTGTATGAGTGAGTCAGTCACAGGTAGGCAATATCATTTTGTTTGTGGGAATCTTTCATATAAGCATCAACATTTTCTGCAGCATCATAGACTGCTTGGTATTGACCTATTAAGACCCAATGTTACTTTTGGGGTAGTTCCCAAATTAATCTTTCTCTCTATTTAACCTTTTTTAATGCATACTGGTCACTACAGCGGACAGTTCTTCTACAGTTGTTCTCTTGCATATTCATGGGTTTTGTTGTTTTAGTTCCATATCAGTCAGTTCATACCAATACTGTAAATTGGCTGTTCTTAATATCTGATCTGCACTAACATGTTTACATGTAAATAAATAGCTTGTTGTTATTAGACTGTAATTAACAGTCTTCTAATAGTCTGCATAATTCTTTTTTCATAGTCATAGTGTTCTGATATTGTTTTAAATGCACGTTTCTTAGGTTCAAAGCTTAAACACATGTTGTCCAGCTGAGTAGTGATTTTTGTAACTCCATAAAAAATAGGTTCATTAAAGGGATAGTTCACTATTTTTCACATGAATCTATCGTCTTTACTCTGGTGCACCCACAGTGCCTTACCCCCAACAGTGTTCTGTGAGCCCAGTTCTGGTCCCGTTTTGGTCAAAGCGATCAATGTGCGTTGTCACTGCTAACAGCTGTGCGCCTGCATGTAGCAGCCACAAACACTGACGAACAACTGATGAAAGTAGTTTGCTAAGGCACACAGCTGTTAGCAGTGACAACGCACATTGATCACTATTGAGAGAAAATAGCTCAAAGGAATTATGAGGTGTGAGTTTTTGTTCCGTGACAGTTTTATTGTGCAAATAAATCACTAATTCGAACACATATTGTTTTGAGAAGAAACACGTTGTATTTTGGTGACCCCTGGAAACCTGTCAGGACTACTTTCAGTTTGACCAAAACTGTAAGTCACTGTGGGTTCACCACAGTAAAGACGGTGATGCCATACAGATCCATGTGAAAATTATTGAATCACATTGCTTTCTTCATGCCTAAAGAGGAATAAAAACACATAAAAAAATCCTGACTAAGGTTCTCATAATTCATTCATCAAATGCTTAAGTGACTTATCACCATTTATTTTCAGATTAACTTCTGTATTTTCCATTCTTTCAGTGACAATATGGTATTTTACTATATTAATTTACTTATTATGTAGATGTTCATAAAAGCTCACATTTCAAGAAAAACTACAGCAAAAGTGACTTTTTCAGTAAAATATATCATTAACTGAACATAAAACAAGTGGATCCACTGACTGCCATTGATTAATCTTCATGGGTTTTACTGGTAAATCAATGTTGTAGAAGATGAAGGTGTTTCCATGTTCATTCCAGAGCCTCTGAACATCCAAATAGGTCACAATATCTGATAACTGTGAAAAGATGACCAACTGCATTTTACACTAGTTACTTACCTGTGTTGATCAACAAGTATTAAACATTTTAGATCTGCAGATGGTTTGGGTCAGCAGTGAATGTTTGGGTCTTTATGGATTTACCCTTTCACTCATGCAACCTCTTTGCATTTTGCACTTAACAGTATTCACATTCCTGTAACTCCTGAACTGTTTTGTGCTATCCGCAAAAATAAAACGGCATCAGACAGCTAAGATGCTGAGCTCTCTAACACTAAGTAACACTTCATGGTAGCAGTGTAGGACTATTTTTTCATAGTTATTGTGTAACTACTTCAGAGACTTCCACACAGGCTTTAAAAAAAATGCATGGAAATAGCAAAAAAATATGATGCCATAATATGGATGCTGAATGTTCACGACTGAAAAGCATGTTTGAATAGATGTAAAATAGTTGAAAGTTTATTTTATTGTGGACATTTACAGTTATTTTTTATAATAAAAATGCAAAAAACTTCAATTCTGTGTTTTAAGCATTTATCATTTATAATAATGATAATTAATGGTCAGATATTGAAAACTAAGTTCTTCCTGAAAACAAAGGTGAACAAACAAGCAAAGAATTGGAAAAAAAAAACTTGTTATGGCACATTTATTGTAAAGAAAACAAAGACACAATGGTGGCCTGTTACGATGGCTTAAAGGGACTAAAATGTAAATTTCTGCACAGTGCTGCAGTTACTGAGCCAAACACACTAACCTAAGTTCCAAGTATTAAATGTATGATATTTATCCTACCTTAGTATCGGTCAAACATTAGCAAATTAAAACCAACATACTTCATGAGACAACTTTATGTAACAATCCATGAAAAGTTACTAAATAGGGGTCAGGAAAAGATGGACCCCCTCCCTCCTGTTAAACCTCAGTTGAGCAACTTTAAGCTTCCTCTTCACTTGATTCTTTCACCAAATTGACCCCACATTCAGTTCAGCTCTGACTTCAATTGCAAGTATTCAAAAAATGTAGCTCTTAATCTCAGAGGTGCCATTGTTATTTAATCAAATGGATTAGGATGCAATAATTCTTTTTGTGTTTATAATTTGTGACTGACCTTAACTGACAAAATCCTCAAACTGTGAGAGTACTGGACATGGTCTGATGTAGGAGTTTACATATCTGGCAGTGTGGTGTAACGATGGCCATCCTGTGAGTAGGTTAGAGCTGTTAATCTGACGCACTGTTTATGAACAAGGACACATTGTGCCCCATTCTTTGCCCATATATGACTCTGTGCATCACCTCTTCACTGTATTTAGCTCATGCATAGATAAAGTAATGGAAATAGGATTGCAATTGTTCCATACTGAAAGGCAAAGTTCATCATGATGCTATGGTAAAATTTCATTGAGGTTTAAAGTAGGTTGAAAATGAAGTTGTTTTTTTTTTCCATTTTAATTTTATAATGGGATTTTTTTTTTTTTATTTCACCCATTTTCAATCATACAGAATAGACCTAAGGTGTAAAGCACTTGCATTGGTACAAATCCAGTGTGTGTGTGTGTGTGTGTGTGTGTGTCCATTACAGTGGGCATTAAAAGAAATAACAGTGGAGGTGTGGGGAGATGAAAAGTGTCAGGTTAGTCCCTCTCTGTGATTAATGGTGTGATTAGCTGCTCCGATGTACATATGTCAGAACACACATGCATGCCCACACAAATACATGTGCAAATGCGAGAACACACTTAAACACACACAAACACACAGAGGCCTATTAATGGCCTTGAATGGGAGAATCCAGAGCCCAGATGCAGCGTGCAGATAATTGTACTGAAAACACTGAATATGGAGTCCCAAGCCAACAGGACTTTATTCAGCTTGTTTATTTTTGCAATTGAGTTATTTCTGCAGGGACTTAAATCACGGAATAAAAACAGTCCAATGCAGGTCAATTTTTAATTGAGTCCAAAGTGTATTTTGAAGGCACCCTCCCCTCTTCTTTTCCTCTTTCCCTCACCTCACACAAACCAACACATTGCTGTACAGTGCTGGTTTAATGTCCTACTTATTTCCAATGTGATTTCAGTCTGGACTTCAGCCGTGTTTATGCAAACTAAAATACCTTCAGTGCCCACATTCTACAGCTTGTCTGAACTTTACTTTAAAATTTAGGGTGATTCTACTGTTGAAGACAGATACAGTCTGTTTTTGGATGTTCTCTCTTTATTTTCCTTTGTTGTTTTTTTTTTTTTTTTTTTTTTTTTTTAACTGCACTGATTTACAGTGTTCTTGAAGTAAAACACCAGTTTCCGGGATGCAAGGCTTTGGATATATTTGGGGACATGTTTGGGTTTTTAATGTGTTTACAGGATAGAATGTGTTTGTCACAACACTGGATTTAAGACATCCTGTTTGATGACGAGGGTAGAAATCACCATTTTTTTTTTTTTTTTTCAAAGCATTAAGCAACACATTGCTGTGGATGTAGATTAGCGTGTCTGGTCGTGGTTGTGTATGATGAACATTGGTGGTATGTGTCCTGAGCACCTGTAGACAGTCTTCTGCTATTACCGCCCCCACCGCCCATCCACATATGAACACACTGTGGTAAACATCAGTGACAGAAAGAAGATGTCATATCCTCTACAGTCTACACTATTAGCCTCCATTACACTATTACATGCCCATGAGTCATGCTGAGGTACCACTAATACAGCACTTAGCAGACCACTTCAAAGATGTCTGCCTCTTTTTCTGTGGAATCTCTGTCTGACTTTAAGGAGTGGCGCAATGACTGAGTTTGCTGTGACATCTGCATATGTACGTAAGTGCCAACAGCTGCAGATGTGATGCCATATGTCCACCTGTTTTTTGTTTTTTTTTGGTAGGCTTTTCAGTAAATCTTATTGTTAAATAAATACGTACACAGTCTTACTGTACCTCTCTATTCTTTCCTGGCTGAATAATTGTAAAATTACAACATTTTAATATCATTTCTTTTTTTTCTTTTTTTTTTTTTGCTTTCTAGACAGCAAGCTTTACTGGCAGCCATCAGCGAGAAGGATGCCAACATCGCCCTTCTAGAGTTATCCGCCTCCAAACGGAAAATAGCCCAGGAGGAAGTAATGGCTCTGAAGCGGGAGAAAGACCGACTTATGCACCAGCTCAAACAGCAGGTACATCCACCACACACCACCACATAGCTATTTATACATTCATATAAATGATGATTTAAATTAACAGCACTTAAAGTCTAAGAGGTTGACTTGCCTGCACATGAATCAAATAGAGTCTGGCCATTGCAGTCAGTATTTAGGACAGATTCAGGCTTAACGAATTAAAGCAGGACTACAAATTCAAACCTGCTGTAGATGATGAAGCCTTGCCTGCATTAAAACAGCCTCATGGGCAGACTTTTGAACTTTGAAACCAGGAACAGATAGAGGTTAATAATTCCTGGTAATAAACAGAATAGACTTCCCCGCCTCAAACCACAGTTACTGCAATCAGTCATCGCGAGCCAAACCGGTCAATCAGGAGCTGTGATTCTAAATCCAAGCACATAAAAACACATGGAAAGCTTTTTAGGGAACAATTGTGTTGCAATCAAAGCCATTAAAAGTCACAGCGTAGGTTGGTATCATTGGTGAGTCACAAGTGTACTTTCCTGTCTGACATCTTCTGGTCAGTATCTCAATGCACACTCAAAAACATACCTACGCACACACGTATTTATTTCCCATGTTGCCCTGGCATTCAGTGTGACCCAAGGCTAAAGAAGGTATGTGGATTGTTAATGTCTAGTCAGACCACATCAGTGACTGAGCTAACCTGAATGCTAACGATAATGAGTGAACAGCAGGGAGTCCATATATACAGTCTCCTGAGTCACAGGAGCTTCTGGGAACCATGGTGCATTTAAAAGTCAACAGATGCGGTGGCTGAGTGAACAGTGAAGTTGCGAACCTATGTTTGTTCATGTCTCGTAAACGGTAAACAGGTCTTAGGGGGTGCAATTCCATTCGAGGAATTTCAAGGAAAGCCTATTATCTGTTTATCGCCATTGGATGCGTCATGTTTTCCCGTTGGTTAACCAGCAGTTAGAGTCCACCTGATGATGTGATGAGCTCTAATTGCACCGATGTGGCCTCCAGGTTTGGAGCATTAGAGTAGAGAAAAAAAAGGACAAAAGCACAGAAGAAAAAGTTAGAAGAAAAGAATAAAGGAATGTACTGTATGAACTTCCCCTGTCTGGTTGTCCCCATGCTTATGAACCAGATTTTAAAAGATATATATAAATATTTAAGGCATACCAGAAAGCTCCATATGGAATTAAATTATTAAAGAATTAAAATCCCTCTGAATCACTACCTCAGACCACCTGACATGGTACGG
Source organism: Siphamia tubifer (assembly GCA_020466265.1). Classification (NCBI taxonomy): domain Eukaryota; kingdom Metazoa; phylum Chordata; class Actinopteri; order Kurtiformes; family Apogonidae; genus Siphamia; species Siphamia tubifer. The sequence goes on from CM035789.1 coordinate 21,235,932, forward strand.
TCGCCCTCTTCCAGTTTTCCTCTAACTTTGCCATATTCAAGATGCCTCAGTTTATGAACTTTACAGCATTACATTTACACCCCCTGAAATACAACCTGTAATCAAATTACTTCTCATTCTGCACCTTTTCTGCAATGTTCCTGTTGCAGTTATGTCTGAGAGACAAAACTCAGGGCAGTACTTAAACACAATCACCTCTTATCCTGTCTATCAGTGTCTGTAAAGGTGTGTGGATGTGTTCATGTGTGCTTTAAAATAAAACCAGTGACAAAGAATAAGAAAATAACGTTAAATTTTCCAGTTCATGTTTCTACTTTTGTCACCTTCAGCCAGCTTTTCTATTTCCATTTGTCTCTGTCTGAGTGTAGAGGTGAGTTGTTTTGGGATTTTTTTTTTTTTTACAGACAGAAGCAAAAAATATTACATACTTTATCTTAAATTATTGTCTGGTTGTATTGGGTATTTCTGCATATGTAATACTGGATATAATATATCACCATAAACATTGGCACAGTTTAAAGAAACACCACCTTGACAGTTACATGCAGAAATAAAAGTGCTGAAGCTACAAAAATGATTTGTTTACCACCAAAAATGAAAGCCCTAAAAATCAGTAGAAGTTTAAGCGTACATTTAATTTACAATTTATCACTTTTATCTTTCCCAAAGCAGAGAACTATGAGAAACGTGGCTAATGTGCAACCAAATATGCTAAAGCATCACCCTTACATGATACATATTTCTCTGTCTGACATAGCTTTATTCAAAGTGGTGTGTGCTATATTCATATTTGGACCAGACGTATTACACAGACTATGGATAAATACCACCTAAATGAAAACAACTAAGTCTAAGTACACATGCAAAACAAAAAATCATGTAAATACTCATACAATATGCAGTGATGTAGCAGGCAGCTCTGGGACCACCTAGCACCAGGGCCTTTTAAGTTAGTGACTTTGTAGTCTGATAATATTATGGAGGGTGTAAGATAAGTAGTTCCTATAGGGAGTCCATATACTTCTTAGGTTCCTTTAACTCCTCACATGGAAGTCTCTGGGGGTTATATTTTTGAACATGACACACACCCACTGTCTGTCTTCTGACCCATTGACACACATGCCAGCATAGGTTGCTCTCCTAAGGTCTTCAGCAGCCAATGTGGGAAGGAAACTGACCAGGAAATGCCAAAGAATTATGGGAGTCAGAATCTCCAAGGAGAAAGCTGATCTGTAGACAGCAGATAGATTTACCGATAGCAGTGCCCTGTCTGACCTCCCCACATCCCACTTTTGGATGATCTTGTGCATGTGTGTATGTATGTGTATGCATAATGCAGGCGGTCTAAGATAAACATTTTTTTTTTCTTTCTCAGACAACTACTTCTTGAGTCATTGGGCTTCTTCTGCACATACAAACATGCTGCCACACACTTATGCAGACACACACAAAGACTGTAGTGTTTAGACATCCTAGGGAGAGAGTCAGAATGAATGTGTTCCCTTACGGGAATTGTCAAAAGTGGTCCCATCCTTGTGATGGATGGCTAAACATCAGTAGTTCTTTGAAGCTGAGAAAAGAATAATTTGAAATTCTCAGAGGTTTGCCATTTTCAGTGACTTTTTCCTGATCTTGCCTCTCACCTCTGCTCACCTCCTAACTTTTTTTTTTGTTGCCATTTTGTCTCCATCTTCTCCATGCAGAAAAGATTCATTTGTGCTCCCGAGGTTTGCTATTAAGGAGGGCATATGTAAAACAATATGTCTGCTTAGAACTGGGGTCAATGTTTTTCAGTTTTTCAATGGGATAGCTTAGCCAAATTCTGTGCACGCACGCACACACACACACACACACACACACAAAAACAGAGACCTGATTAAAGGAATTTTAGTGTGTTGTGAAAACTGTGCAGCTGCCTGTTTGTTTAAGGCCTTTCTTGTCAGCCTTCTGTGTCCATATGTGTTAACACAGCCTCACTCTAATCAGGACAGGCTTGTGATTTACAGAGGGTTTGGTTTAAGGTTTGGGATACAGCTGTGAGCACAGCAGTGGGATCATCATTGCCATGTTTACATCAGCAGCTGCACTTTGATACACACAGACACACAATGCACAGTCATAAAGTACAGGACATGACTGTTATGGCTGTCCTGTACAAATGACAAACTCTCCTCTCATCTCCTCTCGTCTCCTCTCCTCTCCTCTCCTCTCCTCTCCTCTCCTCTCCTCTCGTCTCCTCTCGTCTCCTCTCCTCTCGTCTCCTCTCCTCTCGTCTCCTCTCCTCTCCTCTCGTCTCGTCTCCTCTCGTCTCCTCTCCTCTCCTCTCCTCTCCTCTCCTCTCCTCTCCTCTCCTCTCCTCTCCTCTCCTCTCCTCTCCTCTCCTCTCCTCTCCTCTCCTCTCCTCTCCTCTCCTCCCCTCTCCTCCCACCTGTGTCTACTCCCAAGCTGCCTGATCTACAAGCAGGCCTGCAGGCCATTACCAAGCTGTTTACTCTGCGAAGCCACTAATTAACACTAATTAAAACACATACATTCCACAGCACAGACATTTTATGTGAGCACACTTGCACACTTGACTTTACACATGCACACAGGAATATATGTCTGCAGGACCAGAGAGGATGTCCATGTTTTTGCACATATGTGTATGTCTGTCTGAATAAACTGGATTGCCACATGTGGGACTGTTCCGTGACCACACAGACACACTCCTGTAGAAGCAATTCATCACCTCATTCATTTATGTTTATGTCTTGGATCATTAAAAATTAAATACACACTCACAGAAACACACACACACACAAATGTTCTCTGAAAGACTTTTGGCTTCTCATGCTACCAAATATGGTTGTAATTAGCATGATGAACAGCAACAAGTAATATGGTTCTTATTAGATTAGCAGAAACGACTAAACACATATTAGTCAGTTTGACCCTTTACTACATGTTAGTTTTGAAAATATTTTTCGTATGGAGAATTAAACAGCATTATAAAGTATTATACATAAGGTCTAGGTGGAAGCAAGTGCAGTATTTACTACATAACAATATGGTAGTTTCATCAGCTGTGAAGTATATGATAGTAATTGTCTTAGCGTCAATGACAGGTGTCAGCTGCGTAAGTGTTGCACTGAAACTGGCCCCACCTAGTCACACCTGCTAGTGTCAACACCTGAGGTCATGAAGGGCCATACACCACAACCTAGCTTTTAACCACTTTAACTACTGGTCTGGTGTCTGTCTGAGCCCTCCTCTATCCCTCACTCTTCATCTTTATCTCTGTCCTTCTCACCACAGTGTCAGTGTTCTCACCTTATCTGTAGACCTTCTTCAATTTAAGCTAATAGCTAACCTCTTTAAAACTAGCCACATCCTTTCCTGTGATCCTAACTAGTTTGTTTCCTAAGTCATTAGGATTTAGTTTCTTATCTGAGCAGTAATGTCCCCAGGCTGCTGACTACTTTAACACTGATCTCCTTTCTCTCTTGGCAACTGACCCATGCGTCCGGCCTCTTCCTGCTATGGCTGCCTTTCATTTAGACAAGAAAATCCGCAGCATTTTGGATGAGCGATGAATGCCTATCTCTTCTTGAAAACATCTTCATCCAATATTCAATCCCACCTCCTGCTCTGTCTCTGTCTAATGCAGTCATTTCTGCCCTCTAGGGAGGTATCTGCAGTTAAGGGAATAAAGCCGAGTTTGTCAATATATCTGCACCCACTCTGTCTCTGTCTGTCTTTTCGACAGCTGGCCTCACTGGATCAAGGATGATTGTTACTGTTAGTCAGCCTGTGTTCTTATCTCTGCAAGGCAATGATGTTGGCAGTATGACAGCTTCTTCTCCAAACACTCTGAAGAAAACACACAGATGCACAAACAGGCACACACAAACAAAGGACACATAGTTACAGTCATGCAGAAAGATGCTTATTTAAGTGTAATTTAAATCAGTGACATCTAAAATAAGAGGGCTAGATGCCTGTGGCCTTAGGCAACATAAAGCATTCACATTTACCGTTCACTGTTCTTACTAGGAGTCTTTTAATCCAATTAAATGATAATCTGTATTATGCATCACATTTGACAGACTTACGATATTTTCATCAGTCATTTTGACTCACTAAGTTTATGGCCTGTCAAGTGTTGTTAGCGGCACTGTTTTTATCATCTTTGATGGTTTTCAACATGCTTTCCCTCCATCCAAGAATCCTTCTGTCTAATCATTCTAAGACCCAAGGAACATTTTCAAGAAACAAATAAAGCAGTGTTCAGGGAATGAATTGCCCTGTGTATGAGTGTTATAATTATATGCTATAAATTTTCTCTTGTTTATCTTTTTTCTTTCAGACCCAGAGCAGAATGAAGCTCATAGCAGACAACTACGAAGAAGAGCACATCCTCCCCCAACACCATCCTCACCATTCTCACCACTTACATTCCGCAAACATGCATCAACGGAGCCTGCCAAGAGGGCCCCCTCATGCCAACCACCGACCTCCTATGGACCAGGTCACTATCAGTGTTGGAAAAAACAGTGATGTACACAAACACACACAAATCAGTTTAAAGCTTGGGCTTGTTTACACAAGTTGACATGTTGTGGGAGCTGCAATTTCATATTCATTCCCACCACCAGTCACTTGTGGTTGGACACAGCAGCATAAAATTTCCCCACTCTCTTCTTCTCTGTCTTTTCTCTATCATCCCTGTTACTTCCTGCCAAGTTAGGGTTATTCATATCATTTAGATAAGGGGCCTGAAGCGAAGACCTGCCAAATGAATGTTTTTGATCGATGGGATTTGAGTAAGAGATTAGTTTATGTATCATTCATCTCTCATAAGAGCTTCATCTCTGTCTGAGTATTATATCCAGACTGCCCTGAGGGCAAACTTAATGTGTCTGAAGACAGCTGAAGAACAAACTGTTGTTGTTATCAGTGCAAAGTGTTGCATAGAATGTGCACACATGCAGGTGTGCACAGGCGTGTGCATGCATTGATGTATGCAGACAGAGATACACATCAGAGTATTTGTTGATATCATGCACTCATATGAAACCACTAAAGGGAGAAAACAGTCTTCAAAGAAGATGTCAGAGATGATTTCACTGTCTTTGGATTAGCTGATAAAAACTACTAGTCATTTGAATGCAATATAAACCCATCACAGCTCTATTGTTGTGAAGAAGCGAGGGGGGATTCCAACTATGTGTGTGACCGTGTGTTCTTGTATGGCAATTATTATAAGAAGGAGCAGAATTTTTTACCACCAAAATGAGTACCTGGCATACAAAGTGAGGACATTTTTGTCAGTCTTTGCTTTGGGAAAAATGCTCAAAGTGTGTTTTGAGGATAAAAACTTTGTTTAAGGGAAGGGTTAAAATTAGATTCATGTTAAGCTTAAGGCATTCAATTATGGTGGTTAAATGTGGAGCATGACGTCCACAACTGCTTTTCAATGCAAGCGTGTGTGCATTTGGGGATTGCAGGCAAATACCTGGGGATTTCCACCTATATATAAAGCCCCAAGTTCCATTTCATATGCACTGCTACATATTTGCAGACTTGTTCAGAAATTCAGACAGAAATGTTCGTGTCACTGAAGTCTGAGTCAAACCTGCACTGGGGGATCCCCCTTTATTTTTCTTAAATCTGTCCAATTATATGTACATTCATATATAAGTACACAATCACGCCCATATATCACAGTATCCATCACATCAAATGCATCTGGTTTTAATACATCTTAGCTGTTTGACACATGGAAGAACCCAGCAAGGTCTTCAATCGAAAAGAACCCAGGAGTCTAAAGTTGAAAGTCATCCATAAATACGTTCTTCATTAAACCATATCAACCTTGTCAGATGCATTTAAAACATTTATTACAGTAGAACATAGTTGTGTAAACAAGCATATTTTTGACAAAGAAGCAAAATCACCCCCCTTTTTTGGTTTATTGTCTAGACATGCATGACATGCATGATTGCATGACAAGAGTCAAGCAGCAGAGAAATGCCTTTGAAAATCTAAAACGGCAACACAGGAGTTGTTTGACATTTTGTGATGCTTTTAATCTTCACATTGTACACTGAAGAAATTGCTGGAAGTAATTAAGTAATTAAATTTTTAAGTGAAGTAATAAGCGCTGGTTGAAAGGAATATTCTATGTGATGTTAAAACTGTAGAAACCTATAAAAGGATAGTATTGTGGGGGTGTTGGACATTTTATACCTGCTGCCTATGGGTCTTCATGATGTGCCTGAAATTTTTCAAGATGATTGACTACCACTAATATATACTTTAAATAAAAAAATACAAGGAGCATGCTTTTAAATCCATACTAAACCACCTAATCCTCAGACTAAGACTACTTTCAAATTCCTGTGATGATATAAAACTGTTAAATTTGGTCTGATGGCAGAGCAATTGAAACCACAATAACCTTTCTATTAAGCTGTAAACTGCAGGGGGAAGTTTTTTTATTACCATACTTTTTTTCTCTTTATGTTTAACTTGTAAATATATATTTTTCTGTCCAGCTTAACAGCTGCACAGAGTTTAAAGTGTTTGACATGTGAAACAGTAGTTCTCTGCAAGTGATATTTCAACTTTTCAAGTTGGACTGGAACAGAGCAGCTGATAAAGTATTAGGGCTGCTGGGAAATGTTGTTATGGATGTAGAAAATAACAAAATAATTCATACACCTGGGGCAGTTGGCTGAATTAGCCCTTCTGTTAAACTTTATCTATTTTGCCTATAAAAGGCAACTGTGATGGTGCATATTTTAGTTGTAACATTTTGGAAAAGTGAAGGTCAGATAGGTTTAAAAACAAAATAAAACATACAGATACTAAACCTAATAAAACACATACCTATAAACACATACAAACGTGGAAATGAACAAACTGCATATGAGTAAGGTGACAGGTACTTAAACACACTGGTTTTGTGTTACTTTATTCATTGTGTCAAGCACACACATTTAAAAAACAACAAACTCTGCTCTGTTGACAGAGGTCAGCCAGTCACCTCATGGCTTTTCCTCATATCTGATCTTTGACCTTTTGGGGAAGTTCAGCAGAGGTCAGGGCAAGGCCCCAAAGGTGTGTGTGAGTCTGTGTGTGTGTGTTCACTGTTGATATTAGATGTCAGATCACACAGTTTGGATGTCTCTAGCGTCCCTGAGGTGAGACTGTTTTTACTCCAAACACAGCACTTTACATCACCTCTAATCTTCTTCCCTGATCAAAGTGTAATTAATTACTTTTCCTACATTGGTTGGATCTGTGTGCCTCTCATCTCATTTTTATAATTTCACCCATTTGTTCCCTTTTCATTTCTCATGCCCACACTAATGGAGGTATTTCACAGGTAAATAACATTTTATATGATATTTTAAAACTTCCAAAATCCAGTTCATATGTGTCGGTGTCTACAGGGAAAGCTGAAGGATTGGAAATCAGTAGCATCGCATCTTATTTTCTACAGGTGCATTACTGCCTTGTGTAATGAACCTGCATCTGAAACATCAAATCCAAGTGTAGAATCCAGTGTATGACCTGCTGTAGATTGAGATCAGCACAGATACCTACCAGTATAAGGGCCAAATTCACAATAAATGAAGAATATCCTTTGACAGCTTGAAATCACATTAGAAGTATGTAGCAGTTCTTTAAGCAGAAGACTGTTACATCCCTTGTGCAAGGAGCGCTTCTGCAGGTCATTTTTCCCTACAGCCATCAGACTGTACAATAACTATCCGTAATCCCCCCATATACTCTTGAAAAGTACAGTGCAATGTAATGTAAATATTGTAAGTCATCTAAACTACAGCAAAAGGCAGATGCCATTCGAATTTCAAATGATATATTCCATATTTACATTCTAAGGATGTGACCCTTGTGCTCTTCATACCTACACTTTAAATTTGCTGCTGTGGAGTTTCCCCCATGGTGGGATTAATAGTTTTATTCTATTCTATTCTATTCTATTCTATTACACCCTCTGCATTTGCTACAACAAATATTATCCTGCAGCGTCTGCAGTTTAAAGTCCATAAGAAACAATGGTTTGTGTGAGCACTTCTACCAGTTTATAGTTGTTTTTACATTACCATGTGGAAAGAAAGAGTTGCTCTAAACAGGACAGTTTAGCCTTGTGTCATACAGAGCCTTTTTCCTCTTCTTTCCTTTAACATTGTTTACTTTCCTCCCACTCACCATCTTTCTTATTCCATCTCATTCATTTTCAGTCTTTCCCTCAGTCCCTAATTCTGTCCCTCCATCTTTCACATTTCAGATGTAATATCTGAGTGCGGCCAGGCCAGTAGTACTTTGCCAGGTCCAGAAACACCACTAGAAGGATGATTGATGATGATAATGATAATGATGATGAAAAAGGTCTGCATGCTAACCCGAGAGACCACAGTGCCTTTCCAATATATAACTAGTGCCATGAAAAACATAACAGTGACCACCATACGTTTTTATTTTTGTTTTCAATATTTATTTGCATTTGTCCACATAGCTACACAGCACATGCACACTCAACTGGCACTCTTGAGACTTGAAAGCACCAATGCATGTGTTTGAAGACTGCTTCTATAGACATGGGAACACACTTGAAGATTTTCAACAGAGCCAAACCGCATGTCTTTCAAAGCTCATTTCTGCAGTTAGCAAGTCTATCCCAATCCTTTAACTAAACTCCCTGTTCTCTACTTAATGTGTGATGGACTTAGTTATAGAACAGGTTAAATCTAATCAGAGGAGACAAGGACAGGAAGTGAATTTAGCCTCTTGAGATGCACCCCAGGTCTGTATCACAGCATGGAGCATGTGCAGTTTGAAGGGCATGTTGTGTTCATATTGTTCTCATTTAGCCATGCCAGTACCACTGCCAGATACTTGGCAGCAGCCTCGGAAGGAAATAGAAAACAGCCATAAAGTGTTTATCAGAGTCAGAATTATACAGCCTTTTCTTTTGGGTTGTTGTTCATTTTTCTAAGCCTTAACATACTGCCCTGCTTCAGGTTTATGAGAAGTAGCACATGGTATTTGGCCTGTGTGTGTGTGTGTGTGTGTGTGTGTGTGTGTGTGTGTGTGTGTGTGTGTGTGTGTGTGTGTGTGTGTGTGTGTGTGTGTGTGTGTGTGTGTCTGAGTGAGTGTGTGTGTGTGTGTGTGTGTGTGTGTGTGTGTGTGTGTGTGTGTGTGTGTGTGTGTGTCTGAGTGTGTCTGAGTGTGTTTAACCTGGCAGAATAAATGGTTATAGGTCTGGCTCTGTTTACAAGTCCTGTCACAGCCGTTCACTACATGTTAGCATTTAGCATCTAGCATGTTTCACTGAAAAGCCATTATATTGATAGCTTAGCTGCTTAGGTGTAGCCTACTGAGTTTACTGGGCCTGTCACAACCACTCAGTCCAACCAAAGCCACTATGGACTTTAGCCAAAACCTTTTCTTTTTTTTTTTTGCTTTAGTGTAGCATTAGCATATGTTGTGCTTTGCCAGAGTCTAGTTTAGCATTATGCAGGCTATAGAGAGCTGCCAGCTCATGCTAACAATTGTAATGTTAGTGTCTGAGTGAATTAGCCTTCCTGTTAGCAGGGCTCTGTCTGCACAGTTTCAGCCCCAAGGAAGTCCCTCGTGTGTTTAGTTATTGGTTCCTAACAATCATACTGAAGAAAGCATTTCATGATATCATACACTGTTTTTCTGAATGAGAAACATGAACAAGATTGTTTTGATTAAAACCCACCAGGGGTTAGGAGGACCATAAGATTAGACAATGAGACACTAGTTGCAAAGACATAATCACAGGGCCAGAGTTGGACTAAATGCTTGTGTCTGAAGAGGAGATATTTTGCTACAGGCGTGCAGTTTTTGGTGGATTTTCAACTGAAACATCAGTGAAAAGTAAATGAATGGTTGACAGATGGATGATAATGATGATATTTTTACCCTCTTATTTTTTACAGGATGATGAAGAAGGAATATGGGCATGACGGTCATCACCAGTTCATCTTGTGCACCGCTTTTGTTCATGGTGAGTTTAGATATGTTTTCTACTAATTTTACTCAGATAATACTAATGTACTTTTTAGTAGCATGTAGTACTGTGTATTCACTCCAGATATTTTAATGACCTTCTACACAATAGGTTTCTTTAGTGGGCTACAGTAACCATTAGCTGGAAACATCGATGGCACCACAATAACCACACCATTACCCAACTCTGACAGAAGAGAGTGTAATAGAACCCGGCTCCTTTTCCCATTGCTTATGAATTTCAGTTGACTAAAGAGCCTCAGTTGATTCAGAGGTTTATGGCTGCGTTTCTGTGAAGGGCTCATAGGCTGGTCGTACCACGTGCTGTGAATGCACTCTTTACCTATATAGGTTACTGTGTTGCAGTAGACCTATACATACTTAGCAGCCTAAAGAGAGTGTTCCAAGGCCCAGAGGTGATAAAAACGACAGAGTGAGAAAAACCAGAGATGGACAAGTCTGTCTCTCCATGCCCTGCTTTTTCAGTAGTAAAGTTTTACCGCGCTACCCCACCCTGTTGTGTGCCAGTGTGTGGGGTAGTTAATTACAATACAACACAGAACAGTCATAAGGCTTTTTTTAGGCTTCAAGCTTAAAAAGCATAAAATGAAGAATGTGGAGTCATAAAGGATAATTCCTGTTTTGGGGGTTTTATATCGAAGCCCCCCCATAGACTCAGGATGTCTTTGAACACAGACGTGCAGAAAGAGGTCTGTGCAAGGAAGGGTTATGGTTTGCTTTGAGCTAAGACATATGTGTTTAAGACAAAAAGAGACAAGCAGACAGAGAGATTTATAAAAGTACATGGCAGAACTGAGAGACTGGGAAAGTGAGGGCAAGAGGAAGGGTGCTTATGTATTTATGTTGGAAAGAGGGGGAAAACCAGGCAGCATGGTATACTCATAGTTTCCAGTGCATCTCATTCTTTTCCCCCAGTAATCCACAGGTGGACCATCACAAGCAGATTCTCCCTCTAACCTCAATGACTTAGTAGTTGTGCACTTTGCCCCTGCTCAGCTTTTGGGATTAAGTGCCCTCTAGCTTGTGTGTGAGCAAATGGTTTGTCTTCCTGTAGCGTACAACTTGTACACATTTAGCTATTATGTTTGTATGTGCATTTGCAAGTGTGTATATGTGCACAGGAGAGCATTGCAGAGCTATACAGTGCCGAAACAACCCACATAGCCTATAATCCAACCCATGTGTGCAGAGAATGCAGCAGTGTCAGGATTCACCGTAATGAAATAGACCACACTGCCCCCTTTCTCCTTCTCTTTCCATCTCCCCATCTTTTTCCGTCACTCCTGTTCTTTCCACCTCTCCACAGTTTTTAGCTTCCCCTGCTTTAATGTATATTCCTTCAAGGTAAACGTAGTTGGACCAGTGACCAGCCTACTGCTTTGGTATCTCCAATCAGATATCATGACCATGTGTCTACCCACACGAACGTGTATGTTTGTGTGTGTGCGTGTGTATTAGTGCTTCTTATCCAAATCTAATAGAATAAGCCCGGCACATTAGCCTTTAGTGCAGAGTGGTGTTGTGGCTAGCGATATCAGTGCTGCTCATCTATCCACTGCTGTTATTCTGGCATTGCAAAACTGGAGCGGAGCTAACGTTTATTAGCCATCCTCTATGAGAGAACAGATGGGAGCCATTTAGCGGTGTGTAGCTACAGCGCAATAAGGCCAGACCTAATCCCCATATCCTGTCCCTGAGTGAGCCCTCCCTAATATGAGCAAACAGAGATGACAGCACCGATAGACAAATTGTCAGGGATGTGTGTGTGAGTGTGTATATGTGTGTGTATCACTGTCTTTGCAGGCATGCACGCCGTACAGCTTTGATTGGTGTTTCTTATGGATAACCTTGACTCCCAGTGCTAGGCTGCATTCTGAATTCCACACAAACCTAAGTGCTGAGTTTGATTTGGCAAGTTCAAGTTCTGAGCGTCCAGGTGTTGACTTGGACTGGTTAGCTATGGTTGTGTTTTGGGACACTGGGCTCTGATTGGCTCATTGTGGTTGTGTATACGTCCTGCTGTTGATTACGGAGGTTTTGTTTACCCTCTTGGCCTCCCAGACCCCCTCTAATGAAATAAGAATGTCCTTTTGGACAGAGAGCACAAGAGGGGGTTGGAGGAAAAAGTGAAGGGAACATCAGGCCAAAAGCAGAGTGGGGGGAAGAGGTTTTCTGGAAACATTATGCTTTTATCCCACCGTGAAGTTATTTGTACTGAATGAAGCGAAAAGAAGCTGAGAGGCTTTCCAAGTGGGGACAGAAATATGTTTGTGTGTGTGTGTGTGTGTGTGTGTGTGTGTGTGTGTGTGTGTGTGTGTGTGCTAGGTGTGTGTATGCAGGAAGTAGTGAGGCCTTTTCCAGGTTAAAATAAGTCAAGAAGATGGCTTTCATTTGCCCATGCTGTGTTTGCACTGAATACACTGTTTATATGCTTACATCGTATACGTCTTGGCCTTTGTGTGCAGCCTAAGAAAGTCTGGTAGTATCCAGTATCATTTCTTTTGGAGCCTTAGGTTGGGAAGCTGATTCTCAGTCTTATTTATTATTTTAAACTACAATTTAGTTAGGGTGTCACAGAAATGTTTGTGCTTGTCTTTCAGTTGCCTGATTCTGTTTATTTAGTTCTGCTCCAAAGTGCAGGTCCACTACATTACATTACAATACCAGAAGCCTCAACACTAACCTGACAACTCAGACCTCAAAGTATAGTAACTTTGGAAGAAAGCTGATGTCAAATTTGACCATATGCATATGTTGCCCTAGATTTGGAATTTGAGTAAACACAGGGTAATGGTGTTTGTTTTTTTCACAACACATCATTACCCACACTGCATTCCTAATGTGGACAAGGTGGCCCAATAGAAATGAGACTATTTTGGTTATTATTAGAGTCCATAGCTCTTTGAATATAAACATAATATATCAGCAGTTACTGTGTGAGTTGACCTCATCTTTCTTGATCAACTGTTTTACATGACACCGTTTTTCTATTGAGATGTTTTTGTCATAGCTTAACATTGTTGTGTCCAAATCGTCTGCTAAAGTAAATAAGGTCATTGTGTCTAAATAAAATGATTGTTGAATAATTGGTAAGTACTAATTTGAGGTTAGCTGTAAAGAAAATGTTCTAAAGTGTCTGAAACGGTCAAACAAGCCCTGCACTTTTGGTGCACTTTTTGCCAGTTTGGATCTAAAGTGTAAACAGCAATTAACCCACACATTAATTAGCTCATGGCAGATACATTTACCAGTTGCCTGGAGAAAAACACTGTCTGTTATCAACACTACTCAGCCATAATTAAAGAATAGACACTGCTCTCAAATGAATGTGCCAGACAATCCTAACAATTTTCTTGTCAATAACAGATAAAAGTCTTTTCTGCAGTATGAATGATGCAACATCCTACTAAAGTTGGTCTATTTGGCACTAATAAACTTGAATATTTTTCTTTGATTGACTTTTGACTTTACATTTGGTATTTGTCTAACATGTGAAGAAACTCCATACTGCACAGTGGCAAATATTTAGACTGTGCAATACTTTATTTGCACATTGCATTAATTCAGGTTATTGTTACATCTGTATGTGTGTTGGTGAATGCACATCTTTATTTTTCTCCTCATCTGGGTATATGTGGGTACCCTCACATACACACAAATGCACCAGCCAAGCTGTGTTGTATCTCTTTGGTGATCGGTGATCCACGACTTGGGGGTCAGAAGAGGTGTCTGACCAAAGCAATCCCTCACCCAGCTGTCAGTACCGTCAGCCTGTGGAGTCAAAGGTTGTTCCACCAGGTTGAACATGAGTGGAGAGAAGTCAATAACTCAGTAACACCTGAGCACTGAGTCTATTGCATGTTGTATCTAACAGCTACGTTATCTCCAACACTGGTACCTATGGGAATCTTATGGCAGATCAAAATCTGTTTCCACAAAAAAAACAAAAATATCACTTATCTTGGCTGTGTTTACTAAAGGTTTTTCAGCATTGTCATTCATGTGACAGTGATGTAATACTGTTTTAAATGCCACCCACATTATAACCTTGAAGTATGCAGTGGAATAACACTATTGGAGTTGCTTTGTCACTGTTAGTTTCGAAAGTTGCAGACAGACAGGACCCAGAGAGGCTTCTTTAGGACAGGCAGAGGAGGAGGAGGAAGAGGAGGAGGAGAGAGAGGGGAGAGATGAAGGGTGGAGGAAAGAAAGGCCTGGCTATGTTGTAAGGCAGACAGGTTTATTCTTGTTATTTTGTGGTTTTCTTGAAGTTATATCAAAGATAGGACTCTTAGACACCTGATGTGTGGATCATAAGGCAGTGTGTCTGGGTGCGCTCCTTTTCCCCACCCAATGCACGCTCATTACACATGCAGAGACATGGCCACACATACAATCACTCATGCAAAGCTGCAAATATGCAGGAACAAAGACTAATAATTATTAGCTTTTATAATAACAGGTAAAAGCCTTACTCATCATTGCTTAACCACAGAGTACAGATTTACATGTATTTACTCCTCCATTCAGGTTGAATGTAATGAACCTTAACAGGTGGATTTCAACACAATCAACACAAATTTATTGGTGAAATCCACCAAAGCACTGATTTGACACATCACAGCTCCTGATATTTTTGGAGTTTTGAACATTTTATTTTACAGTTTTAACATTGGTTCAAAGAGCTTTGAATGTATTGATATAAGTCAACTTCCACCATTATCGGTCAAACGGGTTGGTATTATATTCTCTTTCTATGAGAAATGTCTTAGAAATTGTTGCCAGATATAATAATTTTTTGCTATCAATTTCAATTACTATTAGTGTAATGAAAACAGAAGAAAATAGTTCAATAAGAAAGCTGCATACAGGGTGTCAAACTCAGACCAGTAATATTACATTATCATAATATGTACATCTATAATGTTTCCCTAAAAATGTGAATAACATCAACAACTTGACATGTCTTAGCAAAAACAAGTGCAATTTTAAAAATTTTCTGCCTCGGTCTATTAGTTTGTCATTTGCACATGTGCATATTAGCTTATATTTCAATTACAAATACACAAAACATTTAGTGACAAGCAGAATATAAAATTACACTTACTTCTCTTCAGATATTTCAGCTGATTCCTGTTTGTTCAGGTATTTATTCAGGTTTTTGTAACAGGATGGTTTGCTAATATAAAGATTTTCATGTAATTTTACATTTTTACATTAACATTTGCAGTGTTCATTATTTACAGGTAATTATGGTCATATTGTATTGGTCTGACCCAATTGAGATCTAATTATTCTATGTGAAGAAATCACTTTTACACCGTTAATATATTCATTGGCGGGCCAGATTTGGTCCCCTGGCCTTATATTTGACACTTGTGCTCTAGATTGAACTAAAACAGTACCTCAAATGTAATACCTCTACAGAAATATATCAATTAAACTGTATGTAATTTTTAACAACACATATTTCTGATTGTTTATTTATCACAGCAAAACTTCTATAGTCCTATTCACTAACTATGCTTTTCCTGTGCTCCAGGGTAAGTAACATCTTAATGTGATAAGATAAATGGATTGCACTTATATAGCGCATTTTCCACCTTGAAAGTGCTCAAAGCCCTTCACATATAGGCCTTACATTCACACTAGACGTTTGCACTCCAGCGGGAATACCGCAAGACCTGCGGGCACAGTGCAAATGTATGCAGCGCGGGACAAGTTATGAACTCTCCCTGTGGTTGCTGGTGGAAGTGAAGTGATACATTTGAGGGAGCGGGACAACCAGCTGGTCTGTGGCACTCCCGCAAATTTTAATTAAAATAGAAATGATATCAAATCAGTTCTTGTACATATTCATGTACTCAATTATGAAACAAAAAAGAAAGAAAGGGGGGAAAAAAGTCCATTCAAATTCAGCAGATGTTGACATCACCAACTGCAAGTTTACAATCATTTCAGAAACGGAAACCACCATGGAAGAGGGGAGCTCTATTTCTGACATTAGGGACACCCTGAAAAACAGCACATTTCTTATTAAGAGCTACTGCATGTGACAAATGCCAACGGGCCTGAACCTACAGCCTATAATAAAAAAATGTTTAAAAATGAAATAAAAAAATCATGTTCTTGTGGGACTTTAGTGGGTGGGAGGGTGACAAAAAAAAAAAAGAATTCCTTGCAAGTGGGACTAAAAGTCAGTACTGCGCAGACCTCTAATTCACGCACACACACACACACAGACATATACACACCAGTAGGCAACTGCTGCCACACCTACTGGGAGCAGTTTAGAGTTCAATGTCTTGCCCAAGGACACTTTAACATGCAGATAGTCAGAGCCAGGATTTGAACCTCACGACAATTCAATCATTGTTCGACCTGCTCGACCAACTGAGCTACAGCCACCCATAAGAATTAACTGAGTACACTATGGGCAAATTTCACAGCAAGTTAAAAAAAATTAAGATCTCATCTATTATCCTTATTCTCTATTCAATAACTTAATCTCCTTTTTTTCTTGTGTAACATTGTCTTTACTTTAATTTGTTTAAATTTTTTAAAATAATGTTAGCAAGCTGACTCTCCTGTTCAATTCTTTTGACATTTTATTTGGCAAATTCTTGAATTCTTTCTATTTAGGTGTGCATGTGTTATAGCTGACAGTGCCAACTACTGTATTCATGATGTTAAACCCTCACTACTGTGTTCAGATGAATTAAAAATGACTTCAGCTGAGTGTATGAATATACTGCACAGTATATGCAAATGCACGTCATAAATATGCATCCACTTTTCATGCTAATATTTTTATTGAAACATTCCAAAATGATACAGTATGTCCATAGGCTGAAATACCTTTTAGAGAACCACCTCATCTACTGCTTTCTGTCTGGACATGCCAGGTGTGATTCATTCTGCCTCCTTTCTGGTTTGCTCTCTGTGCAGAAATGGCTCAATCATAAATCAGTACACCTTGAGCTATTGAAATGTTTCACCTCTCTTGACCTCATTTTCTTCTGTTTTATTCTCTATCAGCTAACACTATTGCTTCCTCAAATTTCAGTGCCACAACACAAACTAGATTGAGGTATTTTTGTGGTTGCCTGATGAAAACCAATGTAATATAAAAAGCACTGAGCGATGTTGAAATCAGAATGGGGGAAAAAAAAAAAAGATTCTTTGATTGAATATGTTTATTGCTTTTACTGTGCACTCAGTTGTGATGAATGTGTGTATGCATGTGCGGGTGTAAAAGATACATAATATAATCCTGGCAGGATTACAAGAGTCTTTTGTAAGCTTATGGAGATGGCAGCAGACAAAAGTCCTTCCCTCAGGAGACACTTGCACCTGGGGGAGATACTTGTGAGTGTTTGCATGCATTTGTGTGCAAAATTACCACGCACAAGAGAACTTTCAGGGGGATGCTCTGCAGGTCAGATCCCCTGTTCAAGATGGATTACATACCAAAGAGAAAGTCTGCACATCTACAAAGAGGTACTGATGGAGGAAGGTTGAGGGATTTGGAAACAGAGAAAGGGGAAACACAGCCTTTTGACTTTAAACCTGTTATTTTCCGCAGACTTCCTGTGCTCTCTTCTCTATCTCCTTTTAACAAACATATGTGGACTGACACACACGTCGACACACTAAAACCACTAAAAATACAAAATGGCCTCAGGTAAGTAAGTAAGAAAGTAAGTTAAGTCCTATGGTGTTACTCAAAATGTGTTTTTAACTTATAGAGTTGGGCTGCCAATCAAAGACGTGGTTACCGCTCTGGTGTAGACGGAGTTATTTATTTGAGGGCTGATTCCACCCACAGGGGCTTCTATAAACTAGAAGACACACTTGCTGACTTTACTACATGTGACACTATGTGACACATTCATAGTTTTGTCCATCTTAAAAGACATCACACCTTGTAACATGCAGGACTTATAAGAGACCTGCAGCCCACGTACACATGAATACACTCACAGACATATAGGACACACACTTAAATCGCCTAATCGAAAGCAAACATTTATGATCAAGATTGACACCCTCAGAAACACAGCGGCTGAGAAATAACACTAAATGTATTTTAATAAGTAATAGCAGAAGGAATTTCACTATTTTCTTTCCCTATTCTTCAAATGCCAGGGCTGCTATCGGAGACTCCTTGTAGAATTGAAGAGGAAAAATAATAGGAATTTACCTGTTTCCTCTTGCTGAAAGTCAAGCCGATGTGGAGTCAGCAGAGAGGCTTCATAACACAGGCTATCACAGAGCTACTATAATAACATAACAGCCTTTGAAATGCCACTCAACATTGACGACTGACCACTAATTAGGCCTTGTATAACAGTAGGTTGCAGTTTATTTCTCACGCTAGTCCAACACTTTCACATAGATCATCTCCTTTTCGGAAGCTTGTAAAAAATAAGATGTGCCATGTTGCCACTTGTCAAACTACGTCTCTCAATCATAGTAGTCATATATAGTATACTCATCAAAACTAAGCGCGTCATTGATATTGACAATCTTTTTTTCAATCACATGACCGATTCATATTTTACATTTTCAAAACTTTAATTGTGGCCTTTTATTACGGTATGGTGTTTATTGAATTTTAGTCTCAAAATAGGTCACTTATTGCTACAGGGTCCACACATGACATGGGTTGTAAATGTTTTTTTTTTTTTTTTTTTTTTTTAAAGCAACTGCGTCATAGGACTAAGGAATAAACTTCTCATTTGGAGTCCAAGTTGAAAAAAGGCTCTGAACTCCTGGCCTGTACCAAAGCTTGTTCAACACAGCTCAGCTTGTTGGGCCGAGTGCTGTGTTTTTAGCCAGATTGTGTTTTCCAGTGAAACCTTAGAATTGGATGCCAAAGTGGCCTCTCTAGCTGTCACTAGATCAGCCCAGACAACCAGATTAGTGCTGTAGCTGCTCTGTGTGTCCCTTACAGTTTACTGTATGTCACTGCTATAATCTTTGACATCAAACAAATAGTTGAAGCTACTTTACAAAGTCTTCTTCCCCATCGGCTACATGTATGCACTCACACCTCTGTGTAAACATGCGTACGTGTTCAGGAGATCCAACTCGCTCCTGCTTTCTCTCTTATCTGGGCATTTGGAAAAGCCACACCTGTAAGATGACATTCAGCACAGGATTACAGCCCATGTAAGACCCTCCTCAGCTTACACTACCACTGCCAAAAGGGGATCTATACAACCACACACTCTCATGCAACTATGTACTCACACTGGCAGAAACACTACTGTATGTATGCACACACACACACACACACACACACACACACACAAACTGTAATCAGACAAGCACTGACTTGTTTGTGTGCACACATACATGCACTCAAATCCCTGGACCCTTGTTGCTTAGCATGTCATGCTCTTGTTACTCCAGACCAATGGAAGTCTATCTCTATAACAAAGTGCGGCACATTTATACACACACACAAACCACATAGACGCACACACTGACATCCTTTTGTCCCACATCCCAACTATCCTCCTTGCTCCTCTCTCTGAACAAGGGTATTCCTGCCAGGAATAAACCCAGACACCAATCCCATCTGTCTGCAATGAAGTCTTGGACCACCACCCCCAACACACACAAACACACACACACACACAAGGTCACACACATACACATTCATAGTGTACACACTAATTTTGCCAGAAAGGACAAAGATGTGAACGGTTAAAGTGGAAAGAGGGAATAGACACTGGCGGTAGATTGAATACAGATTCCCCAAGTTTTAGTTGTGCTAAGAACAGACATGGTCAAGATCTTTTAAGATGCTGTTATGTATCTAGGTCACATTGTGTGTATCTGTATTTTCTTTTTTTTTTTTTTATTATAAATTGTACCTTCAGGGGTTTGCTGGTTGGGTCTGGAGAGGATTCTTATTGGAATGTGTTGTGATTGGGCTAGACAGCGATCCTTTTCTGATTGGTTGTTTATCCTCAGGCTTCCACTTTTGGGGGTTACTTTAAATCAGTGAATCTCTGTCACTCTGTCTTGATTTCTCTGTTTCTTTTCTTCTCTTTCTCTCTGCATCTCAATATCTTGTTGAATGCCACTGGCTGTGTGTTTGATGTGAGTGTGTTTGACGGACTAAAACAGAACCAGCAGTGGGCTGTTCCATGTTTCTGTCGATCCAGTGATGCTTAATGTGGAGATGGTTGCCCGCGGTAACCTTAGGTGTTAGTGGTCATTTCAAAGTCCCTTACTGAAACCAAGTTGTTTTTCAGATTTAAATGATTTGGAAGGGTGTGATATTTCTACAGATGGGTGCCGTGCATCTCTTTTGTAAAATATAACATACGTTTTGATACCAGCATCTCATGTCAAACATACAAGAATTTTTTTTTTTAAATGTGCAAGGCCTTTTTCCACATGAAAATAAAATATGCCTGTTTAATCTAACTTCACATTTGGTACCAGCTTTGTGATCAGTACCAAGAAATACTGACCTAAATGCTTTTGTTTTTCCCAATTGTTTATGTAGTCTACACTGTAGATTTTGCAGTGTTAATTTGGAGACAATGGGACCAAATACACACTAGAAGAAGTTAAATAAACTCTCTAAGTGTTGATTTAACACTGCAAAATTTACTGTGTAGATTAAATTAGCTCTCAGTTATGATGCTGTGTAAAATATTAATGTCAGACTACACAAGCTGCATCTGGAAGTCTAAAACAAATGACATTAACATTACTGAGTGGTATCAGGATACTCAAGGGAGCCACATTAACCTTTCACTGACACCCAGCCTGGTCTTTAGAAGCATGGCTATCACCCACCTGTAATTAAAACTATGTTGAATGTGAACTGTACACCAGCTGGCAGAGAGTATGAGAGAAAAGTAACTATCCAAGAGAGACTTGCTTGGTTATTCTTTCTCTCCAAACACAGAGTAGAGCATGGCAGGATAAAACCTAACACCAGTCATCAATAGGTACCATTGTACATTTGTTCCACTCTAATATCCTATCCAGGAATGGCCTAGCCTGTCAGGGTGTGTACATAGCCAGGCTTCAACCCTGCAGCTATGGGATTATCTCTAGTGCTGGGTGGTCCTCCTTCCACTGATCTCAGGACAGCATCTGAGCTTATTGCACACTCTAGTCTAGGTGTAAGGAGCATGAATCAGGTCAAGTAACAGAGGGGTGAATCTGACTGGCGCAAGCATATTTTCTTTGATGTTTATCTTGATTTGAATGCCTTTACAGCACAAATTAAAATTGTTTTTGTGAATCGGTGATCAGAGAAGAGCCTCAAGGTCGGAGAAAGGGTCTGGTGACTCAAAGGTCTTTGGACTGAATCCTCCAGTCTTGCTGTGGAGAGAGAGAGAAAAAAAAAAAAGAAGCTGGCTGAGTAAATGTGCTCTGCTTGAGCTCTAGTGTTACTGCTCAGTGGCCAATATGCGAAAGCTGTGGTTGTATTATGCTGTGGTCAGACCAGAACTGGCAAGACAAAATTTACTTGCACGCTGTGGCAAACAGCGGGCGGGACAGGAAATAGTGTGGGCAGAGTTGCAAGCATGGGCTAGCCAGCTAACATTAGCATTCCACACGCTGAATATGATCCCATGCTTTTATCAAACATTTTATTTACCTTATTTCCATGTTCTTGTAACATAATCTTGGCTAGTCGTGCAGAATTTGGTTATTTTGTCTTTAGTTATATAAACACATAAAACCATCTATCGTTACCTCCAACACAAAGGGTCATTTCCAATCTCAGTCAGTGCTTCTCAAAGTATCCGTTGAATGGTGTCTCTTTCAGTTATTTTCACTTCTGCCAAATAGGTTATATGTGATCACTCGTCTTTGTCTGTTCGCTCATCTGTCTATCATCTGTCTGTCTCTTCGTCAGCACGTTTATGCAACAGCTACACTAATTTTGCTCAAACCTCAATGAAGGATAGAGCAGAGTGGATGAGGTACTGTGACTTCATCCTTTGGTTTTTGAACTGCGGTTTTGAAATCAGGAGTTTACACTTTGGTCGTCACCATGTTAGAGTCAGTCGTGACCATACTGAACAAATATGAGGTCATTGATGAAATAACACTCAATACTGGCTTATTAAGCCAATAAAGTGGTAAACATCATCAAACATTTGCATATTAAAGTAATTTCACAGTCTTTTTATTGAATACAAATATTGTGAAACTGATAATTGACAAAAAATCAATGACTGGAACTAGTTTTAAACACATGTGCTGTGTTAGAAAATCAAATCAATGGAGTAATAATTCAGAGATCACAATTATTTATCTTTATTCTCTTTTTATGGAAAGAAGTTACAAAAATAAAATAAAAAAAAATAGGCAGATACGTGCATGTAAACTATATATATTCAGAGAGGGGGTTTAGAAAACAACAAAAACATTTACAGCAGTTCGTTATTGCCTTGGCCAAAGTAAATAATCAATATATAAATATGTAATATATATAAATATGTGTAAATAAAACCACAAGAAACACATTTCCTTCAGTTAGAGGATTTTGAGTCCATATTCATGCAGTCATCCCAACAAAATTGGGTCTCAAAGGCCTCACATATCTTACCCAGTCTCAAAGATTAAATTCAAGTGTCCATATCAAACAAATGAGAACAAAATTAGTTCAGTTTCAGTTCATTGTCATTGCCATAATATAACTAGATGTTTTTGAGCCATCCGATGGTTGCCATCACACCCCCAGAGCTCAGCCAGTGCAAAATGTGACACCCCCCTCCCATGTTTACAGCACGATCCCCACATATCTTCAATACATTCAAACTCCACACAACAGTATAAGTCCAGTCCATGTTTGTTGACGTCTGTCAGAACCAGGCCATTTTGATTCCAGCATCTAGTGGCCACCAGTGATATTACACTTTAAGTCGCTTACCCCATTAGCTTCACACACCAGCGCTCCGTACCATTGGCCAAGATGGAAGCTATTAAATGTTTCCATAATTTATTTTTTCTCATCATTCTGTGACACTGCAGAGCTTCAGGCTAAATTCAAATGAGAAAAACATGGGAAGTAGTTTGTGGTTTGTTTGTGTTTTATTAATATTGTAAAATAAGACGATAGGTGGGCTGTTTTCGTTTTTACGGTGGTCTTCACTGTTTTAGAGTCACTGCATAAAATAATGAATTAACTTTCAATCAAATTGCAAGAGGAATGTATCTGATCCTTCACAGGAGTGAGACTGAAAAATACATTTTGGTGACTGTGATATTTAAGAGGAACTGAGGTCAGTGGCCCATTACCTGATAAACAATAGGATGAAGAGAAGCCTGTGATGTGAGTCAAAAGTGTGTGATGTTACATTGAAGAGTCATAATTAAAGGCAGCCAATAGTGCAGAGTCAGATCCATTAGTCATTTGTTTTTTTCACTGTCTCTGTCTTTTTGAACCTTGCTTTCCATTCTTGAACTCATCACTCTTGAGTGGTTTAGATGGTTACATTGAAGACAGAGCATGGGACATAGCAGTGGTTGTCTCTCACACACACACACACACACACGCACACACAGACATGCACATATGCACACAGATCCAGCACATGTTCTCCATAACAGAAATCTCAAAGACAGACAGGTAGTGTGACAGGAGTAAAGCTGTCAGAGGCCAGGCCTTCTCTCCATCTGTATGGATGGGAGGGGAGGACAACGTAAACACTCTGTCACACACATAAACAAGGTCCTGCTCAGATTTCACTACACAGTTGGAGAAAACTCACCCTCTCTTTTATAAAGAAAGTATTTGTGTAATTTGTTTATGTTAGATTCCATAGCCCTAATAGGGAAATGGCTTTTTCTGAATCACAATACACCTGAGTTCAATTTCACTAGCCCTCTCACAGACAGATCGTAAAGATGGCATACCAGAGCGGACGCAATCTGTCTTTTTCTTCTGTGTCTCATTTTAATTTCTCGGCTTTCCTCTCTCACTCAGCCACATTCTTTATGTACCCCCTCCCTTGCTTTCTTTCTCGCTTTTTAAAAAATTTTTTATCTCTGTCTATGAATTATGTCTGTGAGATATTTCAACAAATGTTCAATATCAGGTGAATTTAGAGCACTATATAGACAATTTATCCACTTTGGTTTGACATCTGTTTTTATCAGAGGGGTGTTTTGTGGCTGGTAGTGAGAGCTTTAGGGTATTTAAATTATTTGTTTGCACTTTGTTCAGAGATATTTCTGACAAAGAATTTGTGAGCATGCATAAAAAAAAATGTGGCACATACTTCCGAGCTAGAAAACACAGGTTATGATTAGGCAGAGTGCCATATAAAGCTTTTCGACTGGCTTCAGAAAATAACTTCTGCAATCACATTTGTGGATATATCTGCATGTATCAGTCAACACAATAGAAAAATACCATTCTCTGCAATCAGGAAAGAAAATCTAAATAATCAGTCCTTGATAAAAACCAATATTTACATGATTTATTGCTGGATGTTAATATGATCCCTCAGCCTGCTACACAGACATACACATATGTTCATCCTTGAACAGCTCCAACCTTCTGCTTCTCCAGCAAGACACCACGTGTTTAGCAACACCGAAA
The DNA here is from genome assembly GCA_020466265.1 of Siphamia tubifer. Classification (NCBI taxonomy): domain Eukaryota; kingdom Metazoa; phylum Chordata; class Actinopteri; order Kurtiformes; family Apogonidae; genus Siphamia; species Siphamia tubifer. The sequence continues at coordinate 21,260,590 of CM035789.1, forward strand.
ACGACGGCTTAGCAGAACCTTCTGCACCGCAGTGCAAATGAGCTGAAGTGCAGGCCAGTGAACAAGACCCAAACATGTGTTTTCTTTGTTTTTGCCTTCTAATTACATATACACATAGTTATTTCTCGCACACAGTGTGTAAAATGTGTGTGTGCTGAGACAGTGTGTATGTCTGCTTCCCTGTTGTAATACAAGGCTTTGTGTCTGGAACTGGTGTGTTGCACAGCAGGCATTCCATTCAGACTAACTCTGTTTGCTTAGGTAATAACTAGGCTTAGCCATAATTTGTTTGTGTGTATGTTTGTCTGTGCGTGCTTATGAATGTGTGTGCCTTCAAAGAAATAACTCTATTTCATTTTACACATTTACAAAGTTAGACAAGCCCATACCTTTGAACATGAAAACAAGTAATCTGCAGATGAATGTTTTTTTTCTCCTATTTTCTTCTAAGTCTTGTTCTTTTCTTCCCCTTTTTTTCCCCGCATTCCCTTTTGCGCCTTTAAAAATGGTTATTAAAATAACTCTGTTAAAACGCAGCAAAAATACAGCCTCTCTGCACCAATAAAATTCAAATACTCTGCATTATGTTCATATTGATAGGCCTCATTGAACTTACTGGAGGTTTTAAAGTGTATTACATGAATAAAAACCACCTACTGAGAGCATATTTCCCCTCAGCATCAGGGGTCAACAGGGGCCAATCTTTGCCAAATCAGCTAAGGACATGCCAATTGAGAATGGCTCTTGCCAAAGGGTGAGTCCAGTACCACACATGTGCCATCAAATCATAGTGAGCCAGGAGTTTTATCAGTGATGTCAGCTGTTATGTCAGCTTGGTCAGCTACATCTCTGCCTTATCCTACTACTAAACACATGCACACAGATTATCATTTAATGCACTGATGTCAGAAACGCACAGGGGTAAAAAGACAGATTAGATTTTGTGTACTTTGGATGTAGCAGCATGAAGTTTAGCTTCAGATTTTTAGACTTGTAAAGCAGTTCAGATGGGGTAAGATCTATGTTTATCCTAAAGCTCCAAAATAGCTTCAAATGAGTGCATGTTTGTATGCCTGAGGTCCACCTTTGTAGATGTGTGTGATTCTGTGAGCGTGTGCATGTGTGGGTGGGTGGGTGGAATGAGGCAACATACCGTGACTTTATCATGGCAAAGCAGAAACAGTATTAACAACTGGTGAAAGATGTTTTGTGGACATTTCTCAGATTCCCTTTTGCTGGAAAGAAAAATGGGGAGAGATGAGAGGGAGTGGGAGAAAGGAGAGAATGGGAGAGATGGGAAGAATAAGGGGGGGGGGGTCAACAGAATAATGAATAGCTATAGATACTTCTGTGGGTTTTAAAGTGTGTTGCTGCTCAGTGGTCACTGTAAGCCTCCTTGTAGCCATTCACTGTCATCGCTTTGTGGCAGTTTCACATTTCTAAACACAGGAAGTGTTGCTTGATTTACTTTTTCTTTGTGTCTGGTGTGTGTATGTGTGTCTTTTTTCTTTCTTCTTTCTCCATTGCTCTCTCCGTCCCCCTCTCCTTTCTCTTTGACATTCTCACACACATATACAGATGTGGGATAGTTGTTTGCTTTTCTTGCCAAGCAAAAATGCTTTCTTCTCTCTGTGACCCGCTTTGGTGTTACCTGACAAGTGTGCGTGTGTGTGTGTGTGTGTGTGTGTGTGTGTGTGTGTGTGTTTAGAAATGGAGAGAGTGAGCAAGTGCTAAACCCAGTTCCTTGCCTGAGTGCTGCTCCAAAGGCTCAGGTTGACAGAGAGGATTGAAAGTGTCATCTCTAGGATTAAGTTTAATGAGCAAGATTGACAGACAAGACAACACTGCGCACTTGCACAGACTAATACGCACACATGCACTTTTCAAAGACATGTATGCAGGCAATTATATAGAGGTGTATCAAAGTGCTGGGATAAACTTCAGTTCACATGCGTGTGAGCAGGTAATTCTGTAGCATACACATCTCCACAGGGAGGGAACTGGGATTACCCCTCTTAACTTTCACTGTCTGGCCTTTTTTTTTTTTTCTCTTATACCTCTTTCCCACTTTCTCTTATCTGTTTCCTGTTTCATAATTTGGACTTTGCACTATCACACATCAGGATGACTGGGCTGATTATAAAAACCAATTGGCCATCACAAATGATTTGATCATGACGGACTGATTTGTTTCAGCCGGAGCAGATGGTGTTGACAGTCATGAGATAACACGGTATGGTGTGTTTGACAAGTCACTGCCTGTTGTTATTAAAAAGTATTTTGTTTTTGTTGCTGTAATGCCGGCTATCAGGATCAGAGTCAGAATCAGAATTCTTTATTTGTCATGTGTAGATGAGCATCCACAGTGAAATAGAAGCGACACTCCCTTAAGACTGTGCAAACATGCAAAATCTAACTATACAAATGTACAACTATATAAATATAACAATATTCCAAAATATACAAGATACGAAAGACTAGAATAAGAATAAGTCAAATATAAAGTAAGTAAAATATAAATATGGAGAAAAAATATAGCCTGGAGGTAATAAATATATACATGGATATGCATATTAATATATACTGAGTGGTGATGGTTGGGGTAGATGAGTGGGGGGGGTTGTGTGGATCATACAAACACCATTAGGAGATGATTATCTGATGTCTAGGGTAGTCCGTTATTCAATACATGCAGTTTTCTAGATAAATATCTGTGTTTGATGGTGGATGGTTTATATGTCAGGTATCATCATGACTGATTTTGTCAGAATCCTCTTATGATTGGACACACACTCAGCACAGACACATAAAGTATTTAATGATCTTACCATGTTTTTCATCTTTCATGCCAGATGAGCTTGTCCGTTTTTAATCTACACTTACCAAGTGGCAGCTCATGACCACTGTCCAATCAGATAGTGGCTGACAAGTGTGGCATGAAGCAGTTAGCTTGGCACCTGCCAGCCCCTCCTGGCCAGGTCTGCTCTGGAGCATAGCATGCACTTAAGGCTGTGCATGATTCTCTTGTGAGGGGGGTGATCAGCTTTCATCTTATCACTTTGCACAATGACACTGGCTTCAAAGACTGCTGGTCATTTTTTACTGGCACTGCAGTTTGTGTTTCTGTGTGTGCGCATGTGCATCTGTGTCAACTATCAATGCATTCCAAGAAAGCTGTTCCAGGCTCTAGGACTGTGTTTAATGAAGGCAAGGGCATAGCTTCAAAGAGCGGCAATACAATCTACATGTGCAAAAGAGCACATGCGCACATAATACACCTCTACTGACTGGAACGAATAAGAGAGTTCAAGCTCAATCTCCCAGTTAGGTCTTGTAATTTGGCAGCACATTTCTTAGCCTTCATAAGATGACTTAGAGAGACAGATGTAAATCCAAGAATGTGGAACAATTTGTGCGAAGAATTACATGTAGATCTAAAACATACTGTAAAGAAAATGAAAGCCTGAAAATTGCATCAGTTCACTTCTCTTCATGCTTGCCTGTCTAAAATGATACTTTGTTTATGCTTTAGTTGATGTATAATATTTTTTCCATCATGGAATATATGTTTGTTTTACCTGTCAGTTCAGTCTTTCTTTCTTTTTTCTTCTTTTTTTTCCCAGTTCAGTCCTTTTGTCTGGAAACCTCTTTATATGCAGTAATGTAGTCATATTTTTAATACATTTACATATTGAGGATTATTATGATCAAGGATGTATTTGCATACACATATGTGTTCTCATTCTCAATTGAAATGGATGTAGATTTAAGGTGTACAAAATTTAGGGATGGAATTAAACAAAGTAAGTTTTACTGCACCAGACTATTTGCAAGGTTAATCTCAAACAGAATATATGTTGCTTTCTGCTGCAGAAAGCAACATATATAACAAAAAAGCGAGTCACCAGACCAAAAGCTTCATAAAATTGATGTTCTTTGCAATAGCTGTAATAGTGCAGTTGTGTTCAAAGAACTTGAACATGAACATTTCTAAATGTTACGAGATTTTTGTGGAGGACTGAAAGGTTTTCCACTGTTTGGAAACATGAGATAGTCACAGGCCTGGGATTGACCCTCAAACCATTTGTTGGAAATCCTTCATGCTTTAAGGTTTACGAGCATGCATATGTTTGAGTTTGGGTGTTTTAATGAGTGTGTGTATGTGTATATGTGTGTATGTGCGTGCGTTTGCACACAAAACTGTGTCTCTGGTGCCTTTGAGGTGTGTTAAGGTGTGTTTCTCTCTTTGATGTTCGGCATCAGGTTTAGAAAAGGGTTGCTTTTAGAGGCATTATTTTTCAAAGTGTCGGTGTGTGTGTGTGTGTGTGTGTGTGTGTGTGTGTGTGTGTGTGTTTGTACTCCATATGTGTTTGCGTTTGTCCTCCAGCAGAGTGGATGTGGTTCACCTTGCACTGGCCACCTGTAAGCCATCGACAGAAATTAGCCTCTTTAGTCTTGATGGGTTGCAGAACAGAGAAGGAAGGGGCGGTGAGAATGTGGTAGGAGGGCTGGTGGGGTTTAGAAGAGGTGTGTGGGTGTGTGCAAGTGTATGCAATGGAGAATATTTGGGCACACCATTCTGAAAAATGCACTCTCACTGTGCCATCGTAAGACAGAGAGAGGGGTAGACAAGGTATATACCGTACAATGGAACCATTTGTTTCTCATTTGTCTTCACCGTCTGGGGATCTGTGAGTGTGTGTGTGTGTGTGTGTCTTATTTAGCTCCAGTATTCTGGCTTCCAGCCCAAACCTGCTCCACAGTTTTCCTCTGACTCTACTAAACACACACAACATGGATTCATTACTTTCAGTAAACAAATAAGTCATTAATACTCGCCTCTAGGCTCCGCACACACACAAATGCAAATGTATGGTAAATGCGGACGCGCCTTTAACCACGCCCTTTCCTGTAAGATGCCAGTCTCTTATTGGCTGTGGGGTTCAAGACTAGCGAGACTAATGATGTGGTCCTTGTGTTCCTGTTTCCTGTCCTTTGCTGGAGGACTTCCTGTGGCAGGGTCATGTGGTCTTGATTACAGTCCACATCTATGACCCCCTCGAGCAGGACAGTTTTGCTCTGATACAGACACAACAGACATAGAATAACCTGTGTCCCTCCTGTCAGATATGTGATATTATTGACCAGGAGCACTGGAAATACTGAGCATCTGTGTTTACTTCTCTTCTTCTCTTTAAGTTTCTCTGCCTGTTTCTGCTTTTTCTGCCTTCCCTTGTTCTTTAGCCAGGAGGTTGTTTGGCGTGATGAGAAGCTGACTGGTCCTGTTGTGTGTTACTCACTGCTGTGCAGCCCAGCCCTGGCACCAGACATCACATCTGTGCTATTGATCAGCAGGTTGGTTACTTTTGTGGGGAGACCTACGCAAACAGTAACCTTCTCCAGTGTAGTGTAATATCAGGTTATTCTGTTTCTATTGCATGACTGGGGAAACTATGTTTTCTTCACTGGGTGTTTTCATATCATCGTATGATCATGATATTAGTTTTGCCATTACTTTATCTGAGCATCTATGATGTATTAACACATAAATTTCAGTTTGGCAAGAATATTATATTGTATAATCAATTTTTCTTTTAATATTAACACATCAATACACAAGCAGCCACAACCAACCAAAACGATCGACTGATCTAAAATGTCTAATACATGTTGATCCACTAACCGTATCAATGTGTGTAAATAATTGGTGTAAAATGCAGTTGTTATTGTTGTTATTGCTGTTTTTTTTTTGTTTTTTTTTTTTGTTTTTTTTATCTTTTCATGGTCGTCAGATATCCTCCTGAGATCCAGCAATGCATTTAGAATGTAAAAAAAAAAAAACAACAATTATGTGGAAAAAAAAACAAACCGTTGCATCATGCTGCTTCCAATGAAGGCAATTATTTAATGTAAGATGTTTATTTACAAGGTCTCAAGAGTTAATGACCCATTTGGACATTCAGACGCTCTATAGTTACCATGGAAACACCATGTTCTAACATATAGATTGATTCACCAGTAAAACCCACCCTCAATGACATTCGATGGAGGCAGTTGCATTCAGTTAATGATGTGTTTTACTGAAAAAGTCACTTTTTCTTCAGTTTTCTTTGTTTTTAATGTCATAACCCTCAACTTTAATTTGAGGGTTTGACAAAAAAACAATAAAATACCAGATTTTCACCGTGAAAAAAAAAGCAAAATACACATGATAATATTAGAATAAAGGATGAGAAATCACATAGGAAAGCTTAAAATATAGAGGAAAAATACAGTTGGGAACAGTCACAAAAGTAGCACTGAGTCTTTATGGGTTAATGTTGTTGTCTTATGGATAATTAGTGTGTATGTAGTGCTCATCCTATATTTAACATCTCTGCTTTAACCTTGTGAGACCCACCAATACATTTTTGTCCTCAGTAGAGCGCTACAATTTAACAGCTTTACTAATGAAAATGTTGTCACTGCATGCTGTTTTCCAGTAAGAACAATTATTTAATGTAAAAAATCCATAACTTTTACTCTCCTATGTCTTAGGGGGGGATATAAAATCGACACAGGCTTCCTGTATTGCCACTCATCTTCCGAATTCAAATGAACTGAAATATAATTAATCCATCCCAGTCCCCCAAAAAATACCCCAAAAGACATTTCAAGAGTAGTTAAAATAGAAAAAGTGCAATTAGAAAGAAAACCACAATTATAAAAACACAATAAAATAAGATTGCAAGAGAAACTGTTTTTACTTATTTAACTTAAAGGTGAATTGACTGTGTTTAAGGAAGATGGATGGAGCAAGTTGTCCATTAACCAAAGGGTTGGCGGTTCGATTCCTGCTCTGTCCTAGTCAGTCCATTGTGTCCTTGGGCAAGACACTTCACCCTCCTTGCCTCCAGTGTCACTTACACTGGTATGAATGTTCGGTGGTGGTCAGGTCAGGGGGGCTGTAGGTGTGAAATGGCAGCCATGCTTCTCTCAGTCTGCCCCAGGGCAACTGTGACTACATATATAGTTTACCAGCACCAGAGGGAACATGTGAGAGTGAATGAATAGTCATTCACTAAGCACTTTGGGTGCCTTGAAAAGCGATATATAAATCTAATCCATTATTAATTTGTGGTATTTTCTGTTTCTGTCTCACTTCACTTAATTTGGGATTTTTGGCCTCACTTTCTTTAAAAAAATGATGAAAGCTATGTTGATATGGGCCAAATCAACCTCATGCTTGCAATAAAATAGGAGCAATTGTAATATATTTTGATGACTTGTATATTCATTATAGCAAATGCTTCCATCTATGTTCAAATTGACTTTTTTCAGTGAATTTGCCCATTTCATTTGACCTCTCTGACTCCTGTCTCTTAATGTTTAATCATCAAAAATGTGAATTTAAAGTACATAACTAAGCACAGTGTATAAAACATAAATACAGTCATGCTTTTGTAATATGATTTGTAACTTGTCATTAGCACTAGTGGTGAACTCCTAACCCAACCTCCCATAATCCCACATTACCATCAACACAACATTGTCAAATTACTTCTTTTATTGTTTTGATTGCGGAAATTACATACTGTTCATTTAAACCATTGCCTTAGGTATTGTATTTTATCTGTGGGAATCCTTTACACCAACACACCTTCATTCCAGAGTGGTTAAATGTGCGCATATGGGCTCAGATTGTATTTGTATAGATATTATGGGTAATGGGCTGAAACATGCAGAACTTTCATCTTAGGAACAGGACAAATCAAAACAACTGACAGAAGCTGAAGTCCTAGAATAACCTGTAGTTTTCTCGTCTCGTCGTCTGAACCCGCTTTATCCTCACTAGGGTCACGGGGGTCTGTGGGGGCCTAATCCAGCTACAATGGGTGAAGGCGGGGTACACCCTGAATGAGTCATCGCAGGGCTTTTTAACCCATAAAGACCCAGTAGTACTTTTGTGTTCGTTCCCAAAGTAATATTTCTCTCTATTTAACCTTTCATAAGTGATTTTATTACAATACTATCCTTTCCATTTAGCATTTTTTTGAGTGCAAATCAAATATTTTCCTACATTTATTTGACTGATTATATACTTTAATTATCATACTGACATTACATTGTGGATTATCTTACCAAAAACAGAAAAAGCTTGAGAAAAAGTTACTTTTTCAGTAAAATATATCATTCATTGAACATGATCCAAGTATCTCCATCCACTGGGACTTATCAAACTCCATGGGTTTTACTGTTGAATCAATGTGGTAGAATATGATGGTGTTTCCATGTTCACTACAGAGCCTCTGAAATGGATCATATCTGATGACCATAGCATAAGCTATTTGCACACACCCACTGCTAACAGTATAACCATATCTATATTTGCACTACCTCACAACATCTACCTCCAATAGTCAGTGTTGTCTTGTCCTGTCATACTGTACCATGTAGTCGACTCTGTACATAGTGTCCTGTCCTGTTATACCTGGTTAGCAGCACTATTTTTATATTTCTATTTATTTATTTATTATCTCCAATTTAGCTAGGATTTATGTGTTTACTTAAAGTAAACACATGGGAGAGTGAGAATGTATGTCAAGAACATGTAAAGAATTGACAATAAAATTGACTTTGACCATAAAACGGCGACAAACTACATTTTCTGCCAATTATTTACATCGATTGATGGGATTAGTTGCTGTAAAGTTACTCAACACTTTAGATCAGTAGATGATTTTGATCACTGGTGTATATGTGAGTCATTGTGGGTTAAAGTTTTGTTGAGCACAAACAGGTCTATCATCATGATGAAGCGTCGTCTCTCAGTATTTAACAGTTCAAGCCAAGTGTAAAGTTGTCGTTCTTCATCTGCCCTCAGTGCAATTCAACAGGGGAAGTGTGTGTATAGTGTGTGTAGAGCCAACCACTCTCCAAGGGGAAATTGTTAGCAAATGGGCTCCAACTGCTGGCCTTTTAGCTTTGCAAACACAACCTGAAGGCCTCTCCCCACATGCCCTTCTCTCCACTCAATCCCCACTCAACCACTCTCCCACCCACTCTACAATTCACCTGCCTAGTAACCCTAAGGCGCCTCATCCTTCTACTTCCCTCCCTTCCTTCCCTTCTACCCATTTCTAGCCGTCTCCCACTCACTAAGTTAGACATTTCCATACCTATTCATCATTCCCTCACCCTCCCTCTCTGTGTCTCCTTCTTCACACACAGAGAGCCATTCCTGAGTGGGTAAATAGAGTAAATTGGGGCTGACCCCCAGGGTTAGCAGAGGCCACACTCTCTTTTCATGTCAAAACCATCTGAAGGCTGATTGGTTGATTGCAGTGCTCTCCGCTTCCAAAAGGCTCCCTTGTGCTGCTGTAATTGCCCTATCATGCACACATACACACATCCATATACTTAACACACACAAAGACACACACACACATTCTTACAGCCAAATGACTTAATTGGTGTTAATTGCATAATGACAGTAGTGAATTGGACCTGGGTCAGAGGTGACACAGGTTTGAGTGGAGAGGGGGATGGAGAAAGGATGTTGAGAAGATGTTGGCACTTCTAGTCTGTCTCCGTCTCTCTCTCTTTCTCAGTGTTAAGGAATCCTTGACCTGATTGCAGAAGTTGGCCTACGGGGATGATGCACACACACACACACACACACACACACACACTCAGACCTTATATGGCATATAAGCATGCCCTATACACCAGAGTTATTATTATTTATGAAAACTAAGACTAAAAGTTGTAAAACTAGTCGAAACAAAGTAAATCCACAAACTAAAATGAAAAAAATAAACCATTACAAACTACAACGAACAATGCAGTTTGACCTAAAACAAAATAGAATTTCAGCTGCAGTCATCTTCGTTTTCATTTTCCCTCAATCCTAATGGTTTGTGGCAGTGGTTCCCAACTTTTTCAGCTCAAGCTTTTCAACAGCGACATTTTTTTTTTACTCTTTTACTGTTGAATAAATGTGTTTTGGAGCCTGATCAGAGACAAACCCACAAGTCAGGGACAGATTGTTGAAATGTCAATAACAGCTAGAAAAGCAATGTCAGGAATCACTTCTAACACTGACAATTGCTGTTAGCCAGTAACTAACACCTGGGGAAAAAAGGATTTGAACAAAGCTATTTTTATTCACATTTTGCTTCCTGTATAAAAAGTGGATTTTTTTTCACTTCGGAAAAGTACATAAAGCAGTGTATCAATAAAAGCACAATGGAAACAAGTTCACCAGATTGTAATTTAACCAGACCACGAAAAAAACAACACTTTTATTCTATTTTAATTATGAATTTGTATGTTCTCAGATTTGTTTAACTTTTGCTGAATAACAATAAATTCTGTTCCTAAGTTTAGGAAACACTAGTTTATGAATGCTGATCAAGAATAAAATGTCTCTGTATAATATTAATAAACCCTGGATTTTGAAATCATCACAAATAACATTCAAACTAGATAATTCCTTACAATAAAAAAAACAAACAAACAAACAAAACAAAAAGCAATGAACATTCCAAAGCTATAACTCACATAAGACAAGGATTTAGTTTGATTTTGTCAGCATCTGTGGCTATGTGTGTATTTAACTCCACTGGCGGAGTATATTTGTGTGTGGCTACCAGGAAAGCTGAAAGGGCCTCTATTGGTGAAACCGTTTAAGCCATCATCATTACAGAGTTGTTGGTACAGAGGTGTGTTTTAGTGAAGGACGTAATTGGCCATCATAGCTCTATGTAATCTTCTCATATTCTATGAAAACAGAGAATGCTATTTGCCATAATAGTCATGTTTAAGGTGGGGCCTTCCCATGTTAAACACAGCAACTTAGTTTGATATAAGCTACAATATGAATAGCTGAGTGCATAATATCAGAAGCCCTGCAGTCATTTATTCTGCCTTTGCACACTACTCTACCCATTTATTTTCCTTTTATTTTACTGCATTGAAATCACTCCACTGTGTGTGTACGTGCATGCATGTGTGTGTGTGTGTGTGTGTGTGTATGAATGCTGTTTGAACCCAGTATGTACTGGATTGCGTGATTTCAAAACCAGAGCTTTCTCAAGTGGAAACATTTCTGCATCTGGGACCACCCGGGATTAATTTCTCTATGTGAAAATGTTATTGTGTATATGCACGCATGCGCCGGCGTGCATTTCTGTACTCAGCTACAATTAAATGAGTCGACCTGAGTGCACGCATATCTAAATGTTAGTGTTTTCCTGCCAGTGCATGTGACCGTGTGTGTTGGTGTGTCCTTGCATGTGGGAGTTACAGTATCCTCCATCCTGCTGTTTAAAGGAGGGAGTGAAAAGTGATGGAAGGTATGGGGAGAGATGGGCCAGTGATGACATAGCCTTATGTTCACCCCCACTGGATATGGCTCTCTCTATATTAGATCTATCCATCATAAGTGAACTCCAGTCCCACATGCTTCCTATACCATTCGTAGTTGAATGTCCACCGTACATGTGTTAGTCTCATCAATGTCCTTCTCGTATGGTACATGTCACGCTCATACTTGTAAAATCTGAATGTACTTTGTCATACCCACTCCATATTTTCTTGCACTAGTGTGTGTGTTTTCTGTATTGAGTCTCTTTAAGTGGTTTTTCGAAGCTGGGATGATAGATGTATGGTTTTCTGCGAGTCCCTCAGAAAGGCTTCCCCGCAGGCTCATCTAGACACAAAAGGAGCTGTCACTCTATGCTTTTCTGATCTTGCTGTGTGTTCATCCAAAAATGTGTGCGTGTATGTGTGTGGCGTCGGTGCTAAAGGGTTCACGTGCGGATGTGTAAATGTCTCCGTGTGTGTCAGACCTGTCACCTGTTCCTTGTGCTGTGTGAGCCCTTGTTTCTAGGCAAGTCTTTGATCTGGTCCACAGGAGATTCCTACAGTGTGAAATAGTCCTGGCCAGATTTACTCAATGAAAGAGCAGGTCTTAACCACTGTTATTACACCCATTTTTTCAAACATCACTCCTTGTTTCTGTGTCTCCGTCTCATGTGTTTTTTTTTTCCTGTCCGTCTCTCTCTCTCTCTCTCTCTCTCTCTCTCTCTCTCTCATTCTCCCTTTTTCTTCATTCTGTCCTTGCTCCTGCTTCCTTACATGTGCAATGAGCGCACTTGTAAGGTACATAAATCTTAAATTGGAGGGGATTTTTTAATAAAATTTACTGCAGAAGCAATTGCCTTCATGCATAGCTAAAGTCAAAAGACATCAACTCTTAGATTCATTGCCAAGGTTAACCATACTGTTTCTAAAGAATTGTGGAATTAAACATGACAGAAATATGGCTTATACTCATTTATCACTGCATATAAATTTGAACCTGATACAGCAATGCACATGACTTAAGTTTTCATTTCATTGTTGCATATTTGTGTTCATTTAGGAATGTGCGAGTTGAACTAAAGGGGGTTGTGGATTCAAGGAATGACACCCAGTAGTTTAGGCTATCTGTGAGTAGTTGGAGCAACAAGGAAAACTCTTAGCCCCCCCCCCCCCCCGTTTCTCACTGCATTCTGACAGTCTGACGTTGGTGTGTTATTTCTTACAGGTGGTTGGGTGTGTCTGTCTGAGCTGTTTAACATGTGTCAGAGTCCAGGTGGGGAGAGACACAATGTAATTATCCCTGTGAAACGCTACCCGTGTAACACAAACATTGTACACATGTGCACCGGCACTTACAGGTCCTGATGCTAATTTATTGTGGTGAGCTGCACTATGTTCAGTGTTTCCTTTAGCACAACAACAGGAGTCGGACTGAAACGGATGCACAAAAGAGACACTATTAATTAAATCAGGGGTGTGAAAGTCATTGTAGTTCAGGGGTCACATTCAGCCAAATATGATCTTAAGTGAGCGAAACCAGTAAAATTATAACATAATAATATAGAAATAAAAAGTCATTTGTTTCTCTTTTGATTCAGCACAAAAATAAAAGTGTAATTTTACTAATATTATGTCTCAGTCGATTTTTTTTTTTTCATTTACACCTGTGCATTACATTTTACAGTTTTAGGGGGATGTAAAAAGGCACAAACATTTAGTAAGATAACCAAATATTGTTACAATTCTATGTCTATCAGTTTGTTTGTTCAGGTTATTAGCATTTTGTATGAAAGGATAATTTGCTAATGTAAATATTTTCATAATGGAATTTTACATTTTTCACTATAAAACAAAGACAAATCAAGAGTTGTCTTTATTATTTTAACTTTTTTTTATTGTTTTATCGGGTCGATCTTCTTGGTCTGTAAGTGGACTAAGACCTAAAATCAAAATTTATTCCTGAACAAAGTGCAAAAGTTGTTTACGGAGGACACACATGCACACATTTACTTCACTCTAAAGTGAACCTTAATGTAAACACTCAAGCATTTGTGTAGCTGCTAACACATAACCTAGCTTATGAGGCTAAGCGCCATCTCGCTCTGCAGTTAACTTACCCAGATGAATGATGCATTTTCCCTTGAATATTGTAACAAAATAAAGACGCCTGGACTCGTTCGAGACCAAGAACCATATTTGGCAAGACCTGTTTCTGAGACCGAGACAAGTCCAAGTTAAATACCAGCGAGTCCGAGACAAGTCAGAGACCATTAAAAAATGGTCCAAACTCAAGTACTACAGCCCTGAGTGTTAATATCTTAAGTGTAATCTTTGCATTTGACAAATTCATCCCACAGGCCAGACTGGGCGCTTTGGCAGGCCTGTTTTTGGCCCACGGGCCATATGTTTAACATCCCTGACTTAAATTAATTCAATGAAAGATGTTTCAGTATAAGATCAATAGTCGAGGGGTGTGGAGGTCAGTGCTGTCTGTAGAACAGCTGATGCCAAGCCAAACAATTGGTATAATGTGCCCAGGGCACCTCAGGGAACAATCCCTGTTTGTTTAACCACCACTGGGCACCCTCACCCCTCCACTGGCTTGTGTAAACATAGACACATCATCCTACATGGCTATCATATCTCACTGAAAATACACATTCTTTAGGACTGACTGCACACCTGCTTAAGTGATTTTATTATATTTAATGTTTATCATTAGCTATGTTTTTGGCCCAAGTATTTATGTGTTTCAGGAAATTAAAAGTAACATTCAATCCAATGGAACAACATGCTTATAAGTCAATTTATCTACATATCAGTAGTATCATTGAATTCATATATATATATATATATATATATATATATATATATATATATATATATATATATATGTGTGTGTGTGTGTGTGTGTGGGCGCATATAAAAAAGGAGCATAAATATATAGAATGAAAATTAGAACATACAAATGGCATTTTGATTCCTATTATAAGTAATTGATAATATATGTAATCAGTCACTGCTTATATTTTAAAACAGCGATGTTTTATACACACTTTTTGGCATTGCTTCACATCAAATCCCAGTGACTGTTTCATTAGTGTGTAACTGTGTGTGTGAATTGCTGAATGTGATGCCTTATAAGCACTTTAAGTTGTCATCAAGGTAGAAAAGCACCATAAAACTGCAAGTCAGTTTACCATTTATCACATCAGTGGAAAACGAAATGATACTGGTTTAGGAATATTTGTCAAAGTTGAAATAATGTCCCTATTTTTGGATTAAACGGCTTTTCAGTAAACCTCACTGATTGAACACAGTGGTGTATCATCCACACAAGCAATAATTTCCTGAGCATTTCTGGACCCTTTATCACAGCTGAACTTTCTGCCGCAGTCTGAACAAAAACAAATGATAGCTATGTGACATCCACAGACATTTATCCAGAACCACTGGCAATGTGTGCCAAAGCTCTTCCATCATGTGTCGACTGGGTCTTGATACTGTAAATAGACTGGTCTGTGTCATCTTGGCTGAATGTGAAAGAATAAGACTACATTTGGACATTTCTGTGTGTGTTTTTTTTTTTTTTTTACGCTTTCGACATTTAGCTGATTTAACGTTGAGGACATTTTTGTTTATATATTACTGAGTCTTTCATTTGATGTCTAATTTCATTGCATGTTAAGCTTTTATTGGAAATTTGATTTGAACCGGTGCTCAGATTTAGACATGTATAGATATAAGCAGCACGTAGGTTTCTTTCTTCTTTCTGCTTTAACTAGGTAAGTGGGCTGAGATGGCTGTCACCTGTCATTACACCAAACTGGAGGAGAGATGTAGGGTTCGCCGGTTAGACAGAACTACTCAAAGATGTGGGGTAATGTGAGTGATGGTTGAAAGTCCTAGTCTGTGACCTGAGAAAGCTCTTACTAAACATCAGCACATGACCTTGCTTGGGAGGCCCAAATTCTTTCAGCCTTAAGCCGATACTATTCCCAGCACCACCCAGACAAATGGACGCACAAGTTCACACACAAACACATGCCAGCATTTCATCCAGCAAATTTTACGAGATTGTGGAAATGTGTACACACCTCTGCAAATCATTTTTCCAGGCGGTCAGTTTGGTACAAACATCATGATATCAATAAGATGTTTGGAATCACATGTCATTAAATTTAGTTATCTACGTTAAAGGAACCAAAGTTCAAAAGTGATCCCTGACATAGCTAGCGCATCAATATTCCACATCATAGGCTACAATAAACAGTGTGAGGACAGGTTTACACACATTACTGCCCCAGCTCCACTCTATATCATCCTTTGCTATCATAACAGAAAGTCTTTGCCTCACTTTTGCTAGCCCTTGCATCATAACAGGTTGTATTAATCCCAGTGTGAGATTAAATGTTAAGTGCAAGCCTATTGCTATCGCTGTCAGTACAGATGGCTTTATCAGCACTTATTTAATAGTAACAGTGTGTTTCGGCAATAAATATAACAAAACTACGAGTGGTTTTGTCAAAACTAATGAGGATTATTTACTCTCTATCCGCAACCACAGCCAAACTTCTGTCAGTTTCTACGATACTTATTTATGATGCGCAGTATCTCTCTTTAAGTTCCATTGGCAGAGCCTCCCACAGTGTCATACTGCAGTGCTCAAAAGGTTGTTAAAGTTTCAGTGTAGTTGCACAAGAAGTGTCAGTGTTTGTGGTCAGAGTGAATAATTTACATGTTAGGAGTTTACAGTCCTCAAGAGGCCATTAAGCGTTGATAGAAATCTCAGGATTTCAGAAATAGTTCACATAGTGTAAAACTTTTTCACTCTTCATCTTGTTTTCTCACCACCGCACACACCCTCTTATATCCTGAGGCTGTAGCTATGGGTATTTCCCTCCTAAATATTCCCGTTTGCCTCTTACCTTTAATGACCCCCCACCACCAAAGCCACCTACCGCGCACACATAGACACACAACACCACCTTTCATGTAAGGAACCTGACTCAGCTAGAAATGCAAATTTAACATTTAAACTAGATGAGCTCATTATTGGAGTTGTCTTCATCTTTGATACTGAACATGCAGTATGTTTTTCTGCTCTTTTGAATCTTTTCATCTTCTTCTACATATGGACACACCCTGACATAGGGATCACTATCAGACCACCAGGCATTGTGTCCGTCACCTTCTTCACCTCTGGTATATATCCTACGTGTTTTATGTCCCAGGGCTATATTGACCTGAAGAGCCCCAAATACAACATGATTGGTTCTTCCTGAGACCGGACTTAGTATTAGGTGCCACCATGCAGCTGTATTACTCCTCTTTTTTATCTAACATGAACCATGGTTTCATCATAGTATAACAAATATTATTGTTATTATTATTATTATTATTATTATTATTATTAATGCTGTAAAATGGTTAAAATGTTTAGTCAGATTAATCACAGGATTGCTGTGAATTAATTTTAGATCAATCACAATTAAATATTATTTCTTTTTAATCTGGATTAATCACATTTATTTTTGCATGAACAAACAGACTCAATAAAGAAGGAAATATATATATACACACACTTCAGGTGTCAGCTGTCACTACTGGATCAACTACTCATGTCCACATGTGTGAGAGTAACTCCTTGGAAAAATTGCACAAAATGCATTGGCACAGATTTTAATTTTACACTGCAGATGAGTTAATTGCTTTAAAAAAAAAAAGTAATATGATTAATCATGATTATTCAGTAATCTACATTAATCCATCAATTTTGACATCCCTAATTTTTTTTTTAATTTGTTGTGTGAAATTCTAAAAGTTCCAACCATTACAATGAATTATGATTGAAGCATGATCATTTTTATACACAATTGATCTTTCAGTTTAAATGTAGGAGATGAATAAATGAACACAATGTTAACATTGGATGGAAACGGGTTCTAATGTTTGATGACCAAACACAAATCTTAGCTGACTGTGTAAATCTCTGTCTGAACTTATCCACCTCAAATACTTGTAGCTACTGAATAGACACCATTATCAGCTTTTGTTGACACAAGTGTCCTGCACACACACTCACACACTAGATGGAGATTCATATGTACACACACACACACACACTTATGTAAAGGGGAACCTATTTTTCCTCAGGAGAAGATTGATATCTGAAGGATCACATTTATTTGCTTAAGTGATTCAAATGATTCTGAATAGACCTGGGATGACCAAACCAGACCAAGCTAAAGCATTTTAAATCAAATGTTTCAGCTCCATTGTGTCTGTGCCCATTTATAGCACACACACACACACACACACACCCATGCATACAGCACTTCATACATATTAATCTGACACTAAATAAACCTCTCATGCGATTATCCAGATGAGTCTTGGTAATCATTTTATATTTGTATGTGTCCGGTTGAGTCAGACGAGGATATAAAATGTGATTTTTGTTTAGTTTTGAGGGGGGAAAAATATGGAAACAAAGGAGGACAATGTATAATTTATGTCTCCAGCCTGGTATAGTAAAAGGGCAAATCAGTTAAAAGAAGGAACCAAATTATGGGTAATAAAGAACAGATGGAGAAACAGTGAGTCTGTGGGCAGAGAGGAAGAGACTGGTTGGGTCAGGAGCGAGGACTGATGGGTCAGTGGAGTTGGTCTCATCTTGAGAAGACATCAGGAGGAGGGTGGAGCTTTAATAGCGCCCTAGAAAACAAGTGAGGGGTGACTGAATGAATGACTGCACCAGTATATATGCACTCCCTTTTTCATTTTGACATGCACACAAAATGAAGAAAAGTGATAGTGAAAACCACTCACTTATGGTTAATAAAAATTTGTTCCCATAACATAGATGTTTATGCAGGAGAGGGAATTCACCACTTGTCTGGCACTCTGTCCTTCTTTTCCATCGTTCAGACACAAGGTCTTGCCTCCATCCCATACTGTATCTCCTGCATGGAAACTTTTCTCCATTATAAAGCACAAATATAAATCATAACATCACACCAGGGTATTGCCTTTTTCCCCCCAATAAACTGTTTTTTGTCAATGTGATGGATATGTACATATTTCAGGTTACTGGGTCAGATCTTATAAATAAAGTGAAAGTCACTTTAGACCTGTACTCCTCACCCGTATGAGAGTGCACCACAGCTAGGCTCACATCAACTTAATTCTTTTTTTTTTTTTTTAATGGGGGTGAGAGGCTGTTACCGTGTCAGTAGGCATGGTCTCTTATCAGACCATCAGGCTACCCTCAGATTCTCTTTCCAGATGGAGGTGAGATAGGGCCTCAGAGGCCCGGACCCCCGCAGACTCTGAGAGCATGGAGGCCTCTCCTGATCTCCTACCTGATGGAGGTGCTTTAATGTGGGCTCAGGTTTCACTTGTCTCCCCTGCCTGGCTGGGCCTGCACTGGTGTCAGGATGCAGGCGCGTTCGGGGCTCTGCGGTCCGAGCTGCGGTGGGCAGCCACTTCAAGGTTTAGCTCCAGGTTAAGGTGTTGCTACAAGACACAAGGTCTCCACATTGCTCTGACTGTACAATCGTGGGTCACGGCATTCTCCAGTGCTCACAACTGGTCCACAGTAGAGCATCACTATCAGGAACATAAACACTGGCATTCACACTGCGTTCAGACTGAGAAGGAGTAAAAATCAAAGCAATCCTTTGATAACGCAAAAAAACCTTTAAAAATAAATGAGTCAGATTAGACAAAGAGGAACGTCTGAGTGCTAAGAAAGAAGATCAAGAGTAAGTGGGGGAGGAGAAGAGAGGAATTCAGGAGCAGAGAGATAGAATTCCAAGCACCTTTTTATTGTTGTTGTACAAACCTGTATTTTAAAGCAGCATGAACATTATGAACTTTTATGACCATAGTTTCTTTTTCACCTTCAGGCTTTTACATTATAAATATTTGAACCTCTCGGTATTGCCATTTTTGTTATACTTTGAATTTACATGAATGAAATTTCTACATGCGCACTGATATGGAGCCATAGTATATATGTGCAGAGGTTGGTGAGTGTGTGTGCACGCGCTCGTGTGTGTGTTTAAGTGTGTATGTAGCAAGGTGTCAAAACAACCTCCACATTAGGGACGAGATACTCCAAATTCCACCCGTATCATTTGTACACTGGCACACCTTGACTGGACTCAGCGAACTCACCACCATTCCGCAGAGAGCCCTCCATCATTCCTCACAGGATTAGACACAAATGAGAGAGAAAGGGAGAGGGAGAGAGATGGACGGATGGGTTGCTCTTTTACTTTTTGTACTTGGCAGTCTTAACTATAATTTAGGTGAAACTGTCTCCCTTTTTCTCTCTCACTCTTTGCTTCTGTCAATTTCAAACCAGATGTCATTGTCAGAAGGCGTAAACAGATGATGCACACACTCAGCAAAGGGCACATGTGAAGAATACACTGTATCTGACTCAGAGGCATGCTCCCTCTCCATGGGAGTTTAATGAGTTTGATACATGAGATATATTTTTTCATCAACAGTCAACTCCACCTAGTGGTGTTTGTATTGAACAGATTTCTGGCTACACTGAGGAATGAACTGTTATGAGGGAAATATTACACCAGCAATTGTTTATCTGCTCTGACTCACTTTACCCTGATAATTGTTGGAAAAGGGAGGATCAATACAACGTTGCTGCATATGAGCTGCTCAAAAGCTACAAACTGTGTAAGATACTGTTGCTTGTGAGTGAGTAACTGGCTCAGCTCCTTTGTGGCATAGGGGGCTCATCGCTGGTGAACAGTTGTAGACTGTGTTAGTAGGTCTCCTACACCTCTTGGCCTGGCATCTGTGAGGCTTGCTCACACTTGCTTTCACCCAGCATGTGTTTGCTCAGATGAAGGAAATTATGTAATTAGCCTGTGAGGGATTGTTTTCGTTCTCTCTTTACCCCCCTCTCTGCCTTTCTTTCCCTCCCGCTTCTTTTTCTTTCTTTTTTTTTGCACCCTTTCTAGTTTATGACAGTAGGAGATGGTTCCAAATTAATTCGTACCACACCCTAAGCTCACCTCCATCATTAATTGCAGGGGATCATCAGTGAAAGAGAATTGGCGTTTGTCATACAGCTCCATCTTCACTATTGAAGAGCAGCTTTTTTTGAACATGAAAGGGAGAGTTTCAGAGGTGTATGAGGGAGTGGAAATGGAAGATTTGGGTGTGCGGGGGTTTTCTTGGGCTGGGCTTGGGTGGGTCAGGTTGTGTGCTGGGAGATGGGTGCTGGGGTACACACAAGCAGCATCGGGGGGAGGAAAACCTGGCATTTTGCTCTCTAATTCCAGCCGGCCTGGAGGCCTGGAGCGCTAAGAAGGGCCTCACTGTTGCTCTCTGGATCAGCCAGGTATTGCTTACATAAAAAGCAAGTGAAAACAGCTGTAGGGATAATTAGCTTGATTCTCCATTACATGCCATGAGGGCCAATAACTAAAAAAATGGAGTTTTGTTTGGGTTAGAGCTGCAGCCCCAACCAGGAGGAAGTTGTAAAAGTCAGGCAGTAGAAAAAAAAAAAAAAAAAAAGAGAGAGAGAGAGAGAGAGAGGGAAAAAGGAAAAATGTTGGGAAGAAAGGCCGAGCTCTTGAAGCAATTGTTGCAGAAGAGATGTTCTCTCTTCCTGGGACAACTTGATGTGTACCATATTTTTAGAGGTTTTAAAGGGCTACAGTTTCAAAATGATTGGATGTGCATGTGTGCAGAGATCTGGATCTTTTTTTTTTTTACCCATTTAATATGTAATCTGAGTTAGCTAATGGGAGTGTGTGACTTCAGATTGATGATTTGGAGCTGGCTCAAATCTTCTTTGTCATCACGTTTGGTGTAATGGATTACAACTGTAAACACTGCACAATGGAGCAAAGGAGATAATACTTGATTTTCCTTTTCTTTTTTTTTTTTTTAATCAAACCCTTTGCCTCCAATAAAACACTCTAGGCTAAGTACAGCAGTTTGGTTTCAGTGTTAAATGACTTTTTTTTTTTTTTTTTTCCTGAAACACAATCTTTTTACAGCCTTTGTATGAATAAAAAAAAAAAACTAAAGAGTATATTTAGACAAAAGAGTGAAAAATTTTGAGACTTTTTTTCTTTGCCTTTATTTCACCCCAAATATACTGTATGCCCTTTCATACTACCTAAAGACTTCTTTTACATCTCTCTTCTTAGTAGAGTAAGCTGAGGGGAGGGGACAAATCTTTGTACTGGTAATTGAATTTAGTGTGTTACTCTTTTTTTCTGCAGGAGTGGAAGAACACCGACCACAGAGTAATTCCAAGTGAAAGAGCAGCACTTTAACACTGGTGGTCCTGCAAAGGTCCATTTAACAGGCAGTTTATATTAGTGGCACTTAAAGACAAGAAGGGCTTTAGACACTTGCATCTAGACTTTCAGGTTTGGTATCCAGTCCTCAGCACAAACACTGATGTACAGAAAGTGAGACCTGTAAGTTTTGGAAGATATACAAGAATTCTATCAAAATAGACACAGACCTTTGTTTAGATTATGTATTAACTCTCCAGACCCTCAACCAAGGATGCTGCTGTGTACACAGATACACACATAGGTCTTAACACAGGGTTATAATACAGTATATATGGATTTTTTTTTTACCCCAGAAGAACCTCTGTTTCATCAGAGAACATTTGTACATTTTGATAAGTCAATCATTTTCCTGTCTCCAGATGCAAACTTAACTAGTATTAATATGAGAAAGTGTTCACCCTGTCTGATCCCGTCATCAAACACACACAGGGTGGAGGAGTGGAGTGGAGCATGAGGGTTAAGCAGGGAGTAGAAGATAGGAATGGCTGATTGGACTCTGAGGAAGATGATGGCAGTGTGAGTGAAAGAGGACATTTGTCTATGTCTGTATGTATTTATGTGGCAATATTTTGGGTTTTTTTAACATTGCCAAGTGCAAGTCCTTTAAATTTAACCCATCAAGACCCAAACGACTGTCAGTGGCCAAAACCATGTAGTGATCTAAACAGTTTAATGCCTATTGATCTACTAATTTGATCGATATATGTAAATAAGTTATTTAAAATGCAGTTTGTCATCTCTTCATCTTCATAGTTATCAGATATGACGCATTTGGACATTCAGACATTCACCATTAAAACTCATGGACAGTGGATGGGCACACTTGCTTTATGTACAGTTAATTATATTTTTTTATGGAAAACATCACTTTTTTATGAGTTTTGATATAATAACCCTCACTTTTAATCTGAACTTTTATGAACATATACACAATCAGTTAATTAAATACAGGAAAATAGCTATTTTCCCCTGAAAAAATGCAAAACATAGAGGATAATGCTACAGTAAATATTAATAAATCACTTAAGAATGGCTAAATATATGTTAAATATATCATTAATTTGGAAATTGACATAAAATTACTACTGGGCCTTTATGGTTAAGAGTCATGAATGCATAGGTTCAAGTGAAGGAAGACTGAATGGCATTAAAAAATAAAAATACACCTTTTTCTTTCACTGGTTGTACTTTAAATGAGGCATCCCAAAGAAAAATGACAATGAAATAGTGGCATATGATCTGTGAAGTGTTAATGCTTTTAGTTTTATCAGAAGCTGTTGCTGTGAAGATCGGGGTGAGGTTTTGCTTATTACCGGGCACTTCATCACATTCCTGCATACCCAGTCATTTTAAAGCTAGAACTGCAACACATTTATAGCTCATGTTTGATTAATGTCATTTTCCTGTGTCCACCTCTTTCTGGCAAAATTCCTCTTGTGAATACTTCAATCCAAAGATTAGACTGCATCTGTTTTATATCATATATCATTCTCAAAGTAAAAACAATATCCATAGTAAAAAGATTTATTCGAGAATAGCCTAAACAGCCAAGACAGTTTTGCTTTTATTTTGTATCTGAATCGTATAATTTACATTTTTTGCTCAGGACAACAGTGCATGGAATAGTCTTTCTATTCATTTGTTTTGTTTTGTTTTTCCTTCTTTTGCTGCCTTTTGTAGCTGATGGTGCAGAAAATTGTGGACAGTGACCTTTGTGCTGAAAGGGCTTTAAGCAGCCTGTCAGAGCCATTTGAGCTCACTAAATTATTCCAAGTATGGCTCAAGCTTTCCCGGGCTGATATAATACGCTTTGTCACATTTTCTAAAGTGGGACATAATCATGGCCACAAACTCAGGAGCATAAAATTCGAATAAAATTTTAACACTCTGTCACAACACAGCGACATGTAAAATAATCACAAGCCGATAAGCATACACACATTCATGACCACATAACGACACACACACACACACACACACTCACACTCTTCCTCATTAACAACACGAACACAGGCGTCACACGTGAGTTTGTGTAGTGAATGCGTCTGTTGTGTGGAGGTAGGGAGGTGTTGACAGAGAAGAAAGAGGAGCAGTCTTCAAACACATCCACAGGCAGGTCGTGCTCTCCATTATGCCCTGCCGAGGGCCATATTTGTTGATTCTCTGCCCCTTGAATCATTAATTTAAGTGCAGACGACGGCAGAGAAACCTGAGAATGGCGTCCAGCGCACATACACCATTTCACACGTGCACATCAACGCAAACACACTCACAAGCCAAACAAACACACACACATACACATGCACATATGTCCTGTGCTCTACAACAAATGATGGCACTTTAATTGCTGGGCCTGTTTATTTACTCCTGGATATAATGGATGATCCTTCTCTGCCTCACAGCCAATCAGAGTAAGACAGGAAGAGCGTACCAGCCCTGCACAATGGAAAACATAGCTTTACACTCATTCTTAATAAATAATGATAATAATAATAATAATAATAATAATAATATATCCCTCTAGTACAAAAAGCAACTCCAATCTTAATCAAATTATGTGGTACAATTTTAATGACTTTTATTAAATGTTACCTGTGTATATTTGTGGCCCCCAAACGATTTTCTCTCCATTCAACCCTGTGTGACTGATGATAACGTCTTCGATGATTGGTAGTTATTTTGAGTCCTATTTGCTCAGCCAATGAGGCGCCCCCAGCATGCTAGACATACATCATTGTTTTTTTCACAACCTGGCCCTCAGGATACAAGTGAGTTGTTGCTGACTGCTATACCGCCCGAATAACAGACACACTCAAGAGGTTTTTTTTTTTTGTTCTCTCTTTTCTCCTTTTTTTTTTTTGTATTAATGAGCACTTGATGTTTGGGCTGCATCCAGCTGCATTTAGAGCATTCTTAAGGAGCTCTGGAAAGTAGCCAGACAGCGGGAGGAACAAAATGGTCAAGCTATAGCTACAGAAAAACCAAAACATCAACACTGGAGCTGAGTGTCTGAGTTGTCGTTCTCCATAACCACACAATGTATCCGTATGACGTAATGCCTTTAGGAAACGACTGAGGAAATTAAAAACGAATTAAAATACTTGGCTTAATGATGCATCTTCATATCCTGGTGTGGTTTTAGCATTTGTTTTTCATTCTTTCACACTAATGCTTTTCCTTTCTGTTTCTTTGCACAGATGCTGGGAGAGCCAGGTACAAGAGATTCAGCTGCAAGAATACACACCCAGCCCGCCATACTGCCGAAACCCATGTGTAAACTTACAGAGACATACTCCAGGACATACCTTTACAGAATGTTGTGAACGCACAATTCAGCATCACATGAATTCAGCAAGACAAAAGCTGTGGCTGACTGAAGACCCTGGGAGCATTTTGGATAAATGTCCTTCATAAGAGCATCAGTCATCTGTCCACAGCTTCAAGGTACTGGCAAGCGGTCCACTGCCTTCATTTCCCTTGCTGTTTTTAATAGACTTGGAGCTGGATTCATTTTTCAGAGTTCTGGCTTCACATTAACCAACAATCATTTCACCACTGTTGACTACGAGTGTGGCTAAGCTGAGCCAGTGGAAGTCGCCGTAAACCCACGCCAATCCGAGACTGGTATTATCACGGTATGCGCGTGTTTACTTCTTCAGCTAAATACTGGACTTTTGTAAATGTCACAACATGGACCTCAAAATCCACAATCCACAGAGACCTTCTCAATGTACCGTGCCAAAGGAGATGTCCCCGTCCAGTGAAACAAATTACTGAAACGGATCTGCGTCAGAATCCTGCGTGATCCGAGACTACCCCGTAAACCACCCTATTGCTCATTTGTTTGCCTATCTGCCACTTCCTTCTGAAGGATTGCAATGAAATTACAAATCTGGACTGAAGATGCCCCACAAAAAACAGTTTGAGGATCAGCTTACGCCTTCTTTACAATTGGGACCTTAATTAACAAGGAAGGGAACACAGCTGACCTCAAATCAAGCAGCTTACTGTAAGAACAGTGTGTTTATACATTTCTCCTTGTGTTCTTTTAGCCTGCTGTGTGTTTGTTTAATGAACCAATATCATGTTCTGTTTGGTTTTCTACATCCGAAACACTTTTGAGTGCCACTCTTATTATAATTTTTTTTTTTTTTTTTTGGAGTTGTAACAGCTGTGTGTGACTTACTTTTCTGACGAGTGATGTATTATTTTACTGTCTATTTATTGATCCTATGAATCTGAGTGACTACTCTGTTTATAATGAAGTGACTTGCATTTCAAAGCACTGTTATTACTTTTATCACTGTACTGAAAGCTGAGGTGGTGATAATGTACAGTTTTGTGTTTTCATTCAGCAGTATAACAATGTCTCCATTAAGCCCTTACCTAATATGTACAGTTTTTGTACAGTGTGTGTGTGTGTGTGTGTGTGTGTGTGTGTGTGTGTGGGTGGGTGGGTGGGTGTGTGGTTTCATGCTGCTCTCATGATTGTGATGACTGTGAAAGTTTGAGGGTAACACTATTCACCCTTGACTTGTTCCACGGTGTTTCTGCAATGGTCAGCTTGT
Organism: Siphamia tubifer; assembly: GCA_020466265.1. NCBI lineage: Eukaryota > Metazoa > Chordata > Actinopteri > Kurtiformes > Apogonidae > Siphamia > Siphamia tubifer. The sequence goes on from CM035789.1 coordinate 21,286,853, forward strand.
TTCTGTTGTTTGAATAAAACTTGTTTTCACAAGAAACTGTAACATGTCTTTTTTTCAAAAGACAATAATGTGAACACTGACATCGGCTGTATTATTGGTAAATTTGAGTGCAACAATGGGTATTTTCACAAGATTAAAATTTCACCGCTGCTAATGGCAACTACAACAATAGACTCTTGCACTGCCCAAGAAAGAATTCTTCCCAGTTTTCATGGTCTACCAATTCTCTCTCTTTCTCTCTCTCTCTCTCTCTCTCTCTCTCTCTCTCTCTCTCTCTCTCTCTCTCTCTCTCTCTCTCTCTCTCTCTCTCTCTCTCATAAACTCAGCCAGATGTTGCCCAGTTTTCTTCCTAAGGGAACAGGGGGTGGGGGGTACTGAGGCATGGTGAGGGAGAATTGGGATCAGAAATGTGGTTGAGCATGTTTTAAGTGCGCTCTAACACAGTCACAGCCTCTCTAGCATCCAGCACGGTAACATTAGCCGTGAACCGAACTGCTGCTACATTTTCTGGCACTTTATTCTCATTTCTGCCACAGGTTTTCAGTCAGAAAATGAGTTTTATTCCCGCAGGAGGTATTCACATTGGGCAACATCTGACAAAGACTGACGCAAACAAAAGCATTATGGCTAATCTTTAAACTTTTTGGCAGACAGACTCCACTGTGTTTATTGCTCATCTAGTTTTTGTGATTGCTTTCTATTGCATACTTCTTTATAGCATTAACTGCACCTCACTGGGGTTACGAGATCAGTAGAATATGGGCTGTCTGAAATACTTATATTTCTCTTCCCTCCATCACCTGAGGCAAGTCTTTATATAGGCATACCGCCAGATATTCAGGTTAATGCCCCCTTCCATTAATTTTTATCATTGTTTTACTTCTTTGACCAACTGTTATTCCGTCTATTTCCTCAATCCATGTGGAATTCTAACAGTCTGTCTGACGTCCCTTGAATGTCTTCAGTGTGTGCGCATGTGTACGCCAAGGAATCTACAGTGACACAAGTGAAACTATTAAACACTTTGACCTCTGACCCTCATCATAGGGTTCACTGAGAAATATGGAATTGTAAGCCTTTGGATTCTGCCAGCATGTTTTGAGACAATGTACCATAAAATAATAATTACCTTAATGGCTATAATGCTCACAGGCCTGCAGGTGATGAGAGCAGCCTGTATAAGCACACGATATGGGCCTGCTTGTCTTGATTTTACCAAGAGGTAACTTGATCTGCTGCTAGTGAAAATCCTAACTCTGCTGTGGTATGGATAAAGGTAATAGCCTCGGGTACTTTATAAGTTTATTTTAGGTAATAGAGACGCTTGTTTTGTTACAGCCTGTTCCGCCTCTCTCTCTCTCTCTTTTTCACAATTTCACCTACACTCAAATTCCTCGGTTCCTGAACGTTGGGGACTGGAAGATGAAAAAAAAAAGGAATTTCAGGAGAAATGAGAAGCGCATGCGCCATTTGAAGATTTTTTATTTTTTTGCCTCGCGCATCCATACTGCAGTTTACTAGTTTGTGAGGGGAGGCGACTGAAGCAGGTGAGAGAGAGAGGGAGGGATAGTCGGTGATACTTTTCTGCACTTCAACACACACGGACACACATACGGTGTGGGAGGACGACAGACTCCGACCTCAGCAGAGCCGCTGTTGTTCACACGCTGTGCTCTTTTCCTCCCCTGGCACCGCACGCGCTCACCAAAGCAGCACTGTTTGGAGATAGTCCGCGCGCAAAGTTTTTGGAGCATACTGTCTGGAGCCGATAAATTGCTGCATCTGCTTTTTTGTTGGTGTTTTTTTCTGTATTTTTTTTTACAGCAAGGCGGATGACTTACTTTTTTTTGCATGTGAAGATTTTTTAACTCGAGTTGAGGAGTTGTCACAGTCGCTTTTGCACAGAATGGAAGGTAAATTGACAAGTCGTTTGTGGCGAGGATCACGGTGTGGATCTGTCCGCAGGTAAATGCGCTATGACCTGAGCCACTGGATTTAATGTTCATGACAATATTTTACTCGTTGACGATTTGACGTAGTTTTAAATATAATCTGGAACAGTTTTGACTTTAAATAGGAGGCGCAGAGAAGGCCTATCCCCATATAAAGAGATCTACAAAGTGCACGCGACGGTTCCGCCAGTGGCACTTTGGGTTTGTGTAGATGCTTTTCTTTTGACATAGTCTCCATAAAGTCACGCACTGATCCGATAAAAGACACTGATCGATCCCCGCTGTGTCTGTGGACTCTTTTTTTACACTCACTGCTGTCTTGTACCAGTTGTTTAAGCTGTTTTTTTTTTTGCGCACGGAGCGCATGATTACCAATTGTTGGCGTCCGTGTTCACCAAGACACCAAACCTGAACAAGACTTAGCATTTAATTTTCTTCACAATCAACCAAGCACTTTCACTCCCCCTCTGAGAGATCGGGATAAAACGACAAGATTTGTCTTCACCACAGTGGAAAGGGAAACTTAAATCCACCTGGCTTGCACTGGGATTATTAGTTTGATATCGTCTCCAGAAAGTGGAATATACCTGATACGAGCTGTGCTCCCAGGTGAGTAACCTTTACTCTGAACCTGTCTTTGTGAGAAGTGTGTTTGACTTAGATCTGAATGGACTCATAGACCCACTGGTTTTAGATGATGGCAAAAGATCTTGACAGATGTGATGTGACCCAAGTTTACTCCCATTGCACCGAATACCAGCCTCCAAATGATTCCTTTAATAAAATACACTTAGAGCATGGTCACTTATTTAATGTAAAGTTAATAAACGACTCATCACAATCCTTCCTTTTTTTTATTATTAACACAAACCCTTTTAAGTCGGACTAACTTCTTTGTGCTGTTCTCCTTCATCATCAAATCCTTGTACCTGGCTCCCTCTCCTGGTTTTTTTTATTTCCCAGGACAAGCAGGCATAAACGCACATCATCCCGTGCTATTACATTAGAATATTATTAAAATGATTTGATAATTTGCCTTGCACTTTGTGGATTCAGAAAAATTCTATATTTCTGATAATTTAATTGTATTTAAACAAGGTTTTGTACATCACTGCGCAAACTTCCTAAATCCTGTAAAATTGAAGTTCATGAATGGAAAGCATCCTAATGCGTAATATAAAATCAGAATTTAGCTTTTAAACTTATTAAAATTAAAATATGTCCATATTTAATATTCTCTTGGTGTGAGACAGTTTGACAGAGGCCTCCAAAGTACCGCAGTGATGAAAAAATCTGTCGTGATGAATCAAAGTATAAATCAAACCATAATGTATTTTCTAATTCTCCCTTTTTTCTTTTTAACAAATTACACAAAGTGGTGTATGTGGGTAGGTCGCACTCTCCGATGTGTCAAATAATTTAGATTAAAATATTTTAAAAAAGTTCACCTCAAATATGCTCCATTTAAGTGGGTTTTTACATAAACATGTTTCTATGGTAAAGGTCAAGTGTCCGTCAAAAGAGAGTCTTTTCACGTCGTTGCGCTGGATTTTACGCAGCTATGATTCAAAGGGCCTAATGGACATTTTATAGAGAGGTGGGGGGGTCGGCTTTTTAAATATGCAGAATGCTGATGGACAGAAGAGGGTCCAATTTCTGTGTTTTGCAGGTTAATGTGTAGGTTACTGTTCTCTTGTCTGATTGGCTCAGACACGCAGATTGTGATCAAATGTCCGATAATTGTACGCACCTGTGGCTCCAGAACAATTAATGGAGAAGTGGATCCGGTCTGAAACCTAGACCTGACCGTGGTGTCAATCCACATCCACCGTCCTGAAATACGCAAATAATTGAAAATGATAATAAACAGTCGGATTTATCCTGAAATTAAAATATATTTCCAAATTAATATGACGCGCGTAATAACGTCAATTAGATGCTGTAATTTATACTGCTATGTGGAAAAACTGTACGTGAACCCAACCTCGTCCAATATTAAATACAGTGCCTAAACTGAAAGCACATGCCATTGTGTGTATGCGTAGGTGGCGCGCGCGCGCGTGTCAGTGTGTTCGCGTGCGCGCTGGCGCTGGTTGAGTGATGGTGAACTTGGCCTGGTCTTTAATGAGTATTAGGCAGCCCCAGGTCTCCACGACTCAACCCAGGAAAATAACGCAGCGTGACAAATTAGAGCTCCACGGAGTCCCAGAATTCACACACAGCTCAACAGGAGGCCTGGCACGTCGCTTTAACGCGCACATTTAGGTAATTATTTCAACTAATTTTCTGCCTACACAGCAGCCAAACTACACCACAAAAGCCACGCACATAACTTTTTTTGTCATCAATTCCTTGTACCTTTTGTTAAGCAAAACGTTGCCCGGTAAAAACAAAGTCACATTTCATTTTTCGCTGACGTGGCTTTTCATAACAACTGTCTTGTATTTTATTTACATTGTCATAATGAACCGAATACATTTCGATTCCCATTCAAGTGAGTAAATTATTAACATTTCGTTAAATTTAATTGAACACTGAAATTGTCATTTTTCGTCAAATTAAGTATTTAATAAATATTAGGCCACCCAATTATGGCATTTAGTTTATATTTAAGTCCAGTCGGAATGCGTAAAATACAATTAATAAACCTAATTTCTTTTCTTTTTTAAAATAAAGCCTCATTTTATTCTTATTTAATTTCTTTTTTTTTTTTTTACAAAATTAAGAATTCGATTTTTATATTTTAATATTACAACTGACAAGATAAAAAAATACATATTAACATACTATTATTTACTTATTAAATTCTCTGCAATGATTTTCTGATTATTTATTATACTGGAGAGAAAAAAACAACTTGTCTTTAAAGTGGCAATAACTTACACTTCAAAATTAATGACAGTAATCTAGTTAATGGTTGAACAGATGGTAAATTATTAGCCTATTTATTGTAATATTTCCAGGTAATGAAGGTAATCTGTCCTTGTTTTTTTTTTTTTGTTTTGTTTTGTTTTGTTTTTTGGTCTGATTGGGCCTTTCTCCGTCCTCTTTCGTTCTGACAAAAGTGGACGGTCAGGAATGTGTCTCGCTGGGGTTTCATGGTCATTGTGTCTTCCTCCGGCTGCACGTCTCTCACTCTTATGTGATTCACACTCAGACCTGCTGCCAAACGACTGCTCTGTAGCTCTGACAGCCCCAGGACTCTCATCACAAACACATACACTCACTTGGTGATGTTTTCTATGTATAGTTTGTGTAGATGCATTCAGGCTCCCTTTTCAGTTTTTCACTGCTTACAGTATTTTTCTGCATTATGAGGAGTCCATTCAAAGTCAGTCAAGTCAAATGTGCATGGCCGGCAGGCAGGCTGACATGCATCCTTTTCTTTGTTCTCCCTCAGATCAGCAGCAGCATGAACCTGGGACTGAACTGTGTGTGTCGGCCAGTTTGCTGGCTTATGGGTGGTGTGTTGGACTCAAGACATTGTGTCTTCGCCCTCACGATCCTCACACTTCTCATGCAGGTGGTGGTGGAAGCCAACTCATGGTGGTATGCATTAATTTACTCAACATATATGAAGTATGTGTGTGTGTTCATTTGTGCAAATGGGTGCTTTTTTCTGTTAATTTTTCTATATAAATATTTCCAGTTTATTTCAGGTTATTTTCACTCATAGGTGAGTCACTGCACATATAAATCGTGGAACTGTGACATAGATCTAGGATTTTGTTTAGTGTATATACTTGTCTTCAGCTTAGTTTAGGAGTCGGTTGCAGCCGTAAGTGTGTGTCCATACTGTACAGAATGTGCGTGTTTGCAAAGTGAACCTACTCAGCTCTAGTTGCCCTATATATGAAGTAATACAACATGCTGACTGTAGCACACTTTTCAGGAAGACCTTTTTCTCCACTTATATTCTTTCTTTACATTTTGCCAAACCAAAATTAGGAATATTATAGAAAACATAGTATACTGCGGTTTATGAGTTGGCATCCAAATATATGTAAATATGAACTTGGGGTATATGTGTGTGAATATTGCACACTGAGTCTTGGTGCTATTGGGAGGAATGTGTGTGTAGTGCTCTTAAACACAGAGCACGCCTGATACACAAAAATACAAAAAAAAAAAAGCCTCACCATAGCCCCACTTAAAGCAATCACAAGTCTTTACACCCTGTGGTTGTTTCTGTGTTTGGGTCTAATTGTGGACTTAGTGGCAGCAATGACATCATGTGGTAAAGACCAAGTTATATGAAAATAATCACGTGAGGAATCAATTCAAAGAGGCTTTGTATCGATAAAATGTTTTGTTGGGCTCCACTCAGTGAGTGACTCCACTAAAGGTCAAATAGTTAGTGGGATTACAGACCTGGCTAAGGGTTTGCACATTACCACAGGCCCTTTGGAAAGCCCAGTCTGAAGCACAAACTGTTTAAGTTTTTCAGTTTCCTCTCGGAGAGGACACACAGGTGTAAATGATTTAGTGTCGGAGTAGCAGGACTGTGTGTGTGAGATGGAGTGCCTGTCTGCATCTGCATGTGTGTCTTAGCATACAAACGGAGTGTGTGTGTGTGTGTGTGTGTTTTTCTTGTGTGTGTGTTTTTTGAGTATGTGTTGTGTGTATTCAGTCTGCGTTCCCTTGCTGCCGAGTTTCCCCAGTCGATCAGGTTACACTGGGGGCTAATTGTCTCTCTCTTGGGGCTCAGGGATGGGCTGCTCTAATTGTCCTGTGGCCTGGAACCAGATGCTCATACTAGTGCTCCTCTCTGTGTGTTTCAACTGTGTTTGTCCCTGTTTCTTTGCTTTTCATACCTCTGTCTTTTTTTGAAATGCGAAATTAAATAGGGATGCTCACGCAGAAGAAATCAGATAATGTTTGCAATGATATGGCTCCGAATTGTCCTTCAGTACATTATATTACTGTAAGGAAGTGGTTGTAAATATTCAGCAGGTCTGAATTTGTAGTCTTGGTTAATAATCACCAAGTCTGTTTTTTTCCCCATAAAAAAGGGCCAAGAACACTATATTAACAAAAGGATGAAAGAAATTATATGAGGCCTAAGTTTGGGAAAAATTATACTTAACTATTTATTCTGCTGATTCTGATACTTTGGTTTTGTCTTAAAAATTCTTGGACAGTTTTTTGCCTCTAATTTAATACATACAATTGAAAATTGTTTTGAAAATGACAAGCACCACAAGTTAAAATGTAAGGGAAATACTACTTAAAGGTATTTCTTCTTCTTAATCAATGCATTTGTTTATAGCGCTTTTTCTTTCATTTAATCATCCCAGTCCTGGTTTGATCTTTTCCTTTATAACCACATGTTTGGCATTTAATTTAATACATGACTTTTCAAATCACTGTCATTAAGACACAAAAGGGTGTAGGCACCTACTTATTCCAGTAAATGACAGCAGTTCATTTCACTGATGAATGTAATTTCATTTACTGGGGGAATAAGGAGAAACTAATCAAGTGAAATCAGCTGCTGATTGTGTGTATTTGGCATGAAAACATGTACATATGGGTCGTAATGGCACACGAGTGAAAACAACCATATTATGTGTCCTGCTGTCTCATCCAGGTCTTTAGCCATGAACCCTTTGCTGATCCCGGAGGCCTACATCATTGGTGCTCAGCCTCTGTGCAGCCAGCTGGTGGGCTTGTCACAGGGCCAGAAGAAGCTGTGCCAGCTCTACCAGGACCACATGCAGTACATCGGCGAGGGTGCCAAAACGGGCATCAGAGAGTGCCAGTACCAGTTCAGACATCGGCGCTGGAACTGTAGCACCGTGGACAACTCTTCTGTTTTTGGACGGGTCATGCAAATAGGTAGGATATATGTTAATGTTATAAATGTTTTTTATTAATTAATCCTCAGTACTTATTACCACAGAAACATCTAGTCCTCTGGGGACAGCTTCCAAATTTGTGGATCTTTTCATATCGTAGAAAGTGTAGATATACAGTGGTTGGAAAATGTTTTTTGGACACCCTATGCATTTGGGATATATTAAAAATCACTCTAAAGTCACTAAACTGTGCCAATTATTGTGCCATACTCCAAACCCATATAGTCTCATCTGCATATGCTCTGCTCTGCAGAGGTTCAAACTGCACCTTTCACCAACACAATGAAACACATTCACTATATAACATTAAAACTGTCAAGAATGTAGTCTACTTTTTCTTGTTATCAATAAACAGTAACGTCATTGACATTTGTTTGTCTTTCTAATGCTGCTGATGGGCAGGGAAATCCACAAACGCTTCATGATAATATTTGAAATTGTATAAAGTTTTAAGGGTGTATATTACCCAACAATGCAAACATTACTTAATGCCACAACTTTGGCCTTCACCTATGATTCCCCTTTGAGTTAAAGCAGTTAATTTCTTTTATATATGATATATTAAGTGACACACATTGTTTTAATCATGGGAAAGGGAACATGAAGAGGCACACAGGTCATTGGTACAGATGTCCTGATATTTATTTGCTCTTCAAGGCATTCCTCAGTCTTCTTGTTCCCTCCCTTTGAGCTGCCATCCCTCTTGTTTGTGTGTTTATGTGAGAGTGTGCGAGCGAGACAGTGAAATGTATGAGCCTGCTGATTCTCAGCAGCTGTGTGGAGGGAATAGTTGGTGGGTGAGGTTGCTGGATGGAAGCACATGTGGGTTTGGCCTTTTAAACCAGCTCCCGACATAGAGCAGAAGGGAAGCGGAGAATCTGCTTTTCTCCTGATGAATGGGAGATGATCAAACACACATCCAGCACTAACGCATACACAGTCTGTGTCGCTGGGCTGGAGCTGCCCTGTATTTACAAGCAATGGAAGTGCACAGAGTGTATACACTAATGTATCACCTTGTCATAGATTGCCGTCCTTGTCTATATGTATGCACGTACATGAAGGGTTCTAAGAAAGTTCCACTATGTTACAGACCCCTCTTAAACACAGATACCACTCTTAGAGACTGTCACTTAACAATTTTCATTTTAGTCTTCTCCATTGCACAGGGATAGTTCTTAAGGCAGGTTGTTTACTTTTCACCATTAGTATTTATTGATCAGGACATGCCAACTGCATTAAAAACTGTAATGCTCAGAATTGCAGCATTTAAGTAGCTTGGAAAGTGGCTAGACTTTGGAGTGGTCGGATCTTTCAAACTTGCCTTGTAACACTTGTTGGTCATGTTAATATGTGGTTCAATCAAATAAAGAAGCAAAAAGTAACAATACAACTTAACCTCAAATGAATGGAAGAAATGGTTTAGAGAATTTAATTTGTGGTGTGTACAGCATTAAAAATAACATAAAAAAAAAAACACAAGCCACCCATCTTTTCCTGAAATGGTGCCTCCATTACTTTATATGATCTACAGACACACTGTCAACAGTTTTCATTAGAATTACTTCTTAAGCAGAGAGTAGTTCCACTGAAAACTGATCACACTGAGGTCTGCGGATTATCCAGACAGACAGAGGTTGCTGGTGAATGTGAATCTAAATGTAATATTTCAGCACTGTGAGCAGCGCAGTTAAAATTCCGTTGATTGTGTTTTCAATCATGGGAAACGGCTCAAAAGTTGGGACTATACTCAAAACTATCTGTGTGGCTGTGTCACTATCGATTAATGTAGATGTGTGGGTTTTTTTTTTTTTAGTTTTCTGTAATTGGACCTTACAGTGGGCTGTTTTGGAGCTCTACATAATGGTACATGCACAAGTACATGAGTGTTTCTTTGCAAGCTTACTCTCCCTGCCCATGTTTCTACTTCATGGTTCTGGCACTGACTCTCCACAGATCAGTCTTCATACAAACCTCATCAGCAGCCCTTCTCCCTTTCTTCTCCCCCATCCAAGTACGCATGTCCTCCCCTGTATGTATGTCGGTCTTAAAGTCTATCGAACTGTCGGTCTGTTAGTGTAGGGCGTTGCTAGAGGTTTAAAGCTGAGGTCTCTGTAGGTGGGGATCCCTCTCTCTCCAGCCGGCCTTTGATAGTTTAGAGTGGGTGACAGGAGACGGGAAAGGCCCTGGTACTCAGAGCTCCAGGCTGAAGGGAGGCTGCTGTGTGGGAGATGACAGTTAATCTCTTTTCAGGTCCACTATTATGCCAATATCCTGGGGCTGGACTAAAAGTTGTACTCTACTAATAAATCCTATCTCTATGATCAACTCTGCTCCTGCCAGACTATCCCACCTGGCTTTCTTGCAGACATTCCAATAAGGATTTTTTTTTTTTATCTTTTTTTTTTTTTTTTCAGCTATTGTCCTTTTTTATTACTGTTTTATTGTGATGAAAAATGTGCATCTGTCTCCTTTTCCATTTGGCTTTTTTTTTCTCTTAATGTCTTTTCTTGACTTATATCTATTGCTGTCTTCTTTTTTTTCTTCCCTCATTTCTCTTTCTATGTCCATGTGTTATTATCATTATATCATACTCTCTTAAGGTTTGGCCCAGCAGGTATATGCGCTGTGCATTTTTATTTTCTAATGGCGCTCCTCTTTAATGTCAACACACATCCTCATAGTTTGGCTAGCCGTTTCTTCTTTAGTTGCTTATCTCTTCATCTCAAGTTTTCTCTTGTAGACTGTGGCTTTGTAAAGCGGTGGTAATGGCTAGAACATTTGGTGACAGCGAAAAGTGCTTACAAATATCTTTTTCTTGTTTTGTCTTACAGCCTCTTGTCCCTATAGAGGAAATGTTGAGGGGAGGAACAGTGAAATTCAATGAGTAGTGGCTCCAGAATCAGTCAGTTATGACAGATAAAGTGAAAGAGCTGTTGTCACTTTTAATTTGGGTGAAATCGCAGCTGTTTGTTACATAGAATAGCAGTCACTGGAGGGCGCTATCTTCTCTCTGGCTGAATCCCAACAACAGCAAACCAGACTCCACTGTTGAGCATGTTGGTGATGAGGAGCCTGCAGCACTTGGCTGAAGTGCACTGTAATCTTAAGTGTATGGTAAATGCTGTCATATGACATCACATCTCATAGCACTGTACAAATTCTTGAAGCAAAATGACATTGACACAATATAGAGTAAACATGCACGAATAACCTAAAAATGAACACGGCACTCGACTAAGCCAAGTGATAAAATAGAATTCTGACATGTCTAATTTGTTCTTTCATAGGTTGTCGAATGTGACATGATGATCTTGTTTGTGTCTCTGCAGGCAGTCGAGAAACGGCTTTCACTTACGCTATCAGCGCAGCCGGGGTGGTCAACGCAGTGAGTCGTGCTTGCAGAGAAGGAGAGCTTTCCAGCTGTGGGTGTAGTCGTGCAGCACGGCCCAAAGACCTGCCCCGAGACTGGTTATGGGGTGGCTGCGGCGACAACCTGAACTACGGCTACAGGTTCTCTAAGGAGTTTGTGGATGCACGTGAGAGGGAGAAAAGCTACCCCAAAGGTTCATATGAGAGCGCTCGGCTACTGATGAATCTCCACAATAATGAGGCCGGGAGAAGGGTAAGACAAATTGAGGTTATATGCACACATAAATAAAGCATCCATGCAAAAGAAAAAGTTTAAGTTGTCATCAGATAAGAACAAAGTAAGGAGATACAAAGTGCAGAACCTAGAAAGAGCAAGACGAGTTGGAAGTGATACAATCCAGGTCAATCAGATGGATCTGGCCTGATCATCTGTGTAACAGCTCTGTCTGCTTTCCTCTCCTGAGGCTTTGATCTGTTGGGAGATGGAATCAGTGAAGGCAGTTTGGGGGTTTCTGTTCTTTCCAAACATCTTGAAACCACCTTAAAGAAGACGTTATGCCAGATATCTGTTGCCAGGCTGTGCTTTCAAGAAGGACAAATGAATGGACACTGTTTTCACTTCACAGTTGGAGACATGGATGTGATCATTGTTCTTATGAGCTCATGAGAACATTGTGTTAATATTTATGCAGACAGAACAAATTAGTAATACGAAGCATGCATCATTATTTTGCAAGTCGCCATGTAAGTTTTAATGTTTTCGCAGCTTCTTGATTTCCTTTTAATTGAGTACGTTTTCTCCCTTATGACAGACGGTGTCAGACCTGGCTCACGTGTCCTGTAAATGCCACGGTGTGTCCGGTTCATGTAGCCTGAAGACCTGCTGGCTGCAGCTGGCTGACTTTCGCAAGGTGGGTGATGCACTGAAGGAGAAGTATGATAGTGCTGCAGCCATGAAGCTCAACTCGCGTGGGAAGCTGGTGCAGTTACACAGCAAGTTCAATGCCCCCACAAACCACGACCTGGTGTACCTGGAGTCCAGTCCAGACTACTGCCTGAAGAACCAAAGCACAGGCTCCCTGGGCACCGTAGGGCGCCTTTGCAACAAGACCTCAGAGGGCATGGATGGGTGTGAGCTAATGTGCTGCGGTCGTGGTTATGACCAATACAAGGCCCAGATAGTGGAGCGCTGCCACTGCAAGTTCCACTGGTGCTGCTACGTCAAGTGCAAGCGCTGCACCAAAATCGTAGACCAATTCGTCTGTAAGTGAGAAGAGGAGCCTTAACTTGTGATTTCTTGCAGACGATGGGCATACATCTGTGTGTGTTCGTGAGCTGAGGAGCGAAGAAGTTGAACAGAGAAAGAATGGAAGAAAGAAACTATATAAATTATATTTATAGAGTTAAACAATTATGCCTTTGCAAAAAGACTGACTCTTTTTTTAAAAAACAAAACAAAAAAAAACTTATTGTCTTCAGAAACTGAGAGTATCGTGAAATATTTATTTTGAGATTGTTTTATTTTGGCAGTCATCACCAGCCAATTTTTAACCCCGTCAAGTGCCTAAAAACTGTCTGAAAGTCTTCCCTTCACCCCTTTTTATTTTTTATTTTTATTTTAATTTGGAAAAAATCTAGGTTATCTTCTCAGATGGGCCACACTGATTGTAAAATTGGACTGTGCTTCCCATTTCCAAAGAGTAGCATCTGATATTTGTGACATAGTTGACTATGAGGTTCTGGTTTGTTGATGGAGGATTGACTGTGCTGAGGAGAGAATGCCTGTGTGCAGGAAAGTATGGATGTGTTTTCATGGGCCCAGTCCCAAACCAGCCTTCACATCCTCACATCCCCAAGTCAACTTGTCTCCTCTTACCACATGTTGAGTAAGGAACACTGTTGGTACATAAGAGTTTTTGGAGTACAATGGGTTACAATAAGAGGGCTGTTTAGGGGATTGGGCCATTTATTAAGCTGTCCCAGAAGCCTTAGCGTTCTCCAGGTGCTGCAACAAGCCCTCAACCATTATGCACTTTTAAACAGAGGCTAAAATCTGTCTATACATGTCTGTTTGATTGTTGTTGTTTTTTGTTTTTTTTTTAAACTACAGTGCATCTTCAGTTAATATATCAATATTATAGCCTACATTCTTTTCCATATTAATACAGATTATCCATCTAACATTATTTTACAATACTTAAAATGGTTTGAATATATATGGGCAATGTTGTGGTTACAGTGGTGAAATATTCCATGCTCTGTGTATATAGTATGTCTATCCAACCAATCAGTAAACTGTATTTATTGTCTTTAACCAGATCTTTTTAAAGCTTCAAATAGAAACGCATCATCTCCGTCATTGATGAATGTTTAGTCATCCCCAAGTTTTAAAGTCACTTTTTAATGTTTTAACGTTCTCACTAATGTGGCTCTTCACTGTTTTTTTGTAAAGGGAAATGCACCTTATCGTTACAGAACACCAATTCTTTCTTCTCTCACACACACACACACACACACACACACACACACACACCTACCTTCAGCTTTACAGTTACATTTATCACAGATGTTCCGATTTTAGCATTGCCACAGATTTTTATTTTTTTTTCCAATACCACTCGCTTACTACTCAATATCCCTGTGATGATTCTCGATAGACAAAGCATAACTATTTCTACCAATCCAACTATGTATATTTATAAGCTTCTCTTTGAATTTGAGGTTTGATAAAGTTAATGTGTTATAGCTGATATTTTGTTACTTTTTACAAATTGGCTCAATGCTCTGCTTTGTTTCAATAAATATCAAATGTAAAACCAGCAGAGAAGTATTTCCATGCCGTATTTATTTAAATTTTCTTGGTCAAGTTCTATTTGTTTGTGCCGCTGCGGTGCTTTAAATAAGCTAATTTGACTTTATAAAGAGATGTGAACGCGTGATTCTGCGAAGGAAGTCTCAACTTTGAGGAATTATTTATGTCCTCAACATAAAGTGAGTCTGTGTTTCTCAAATGCACTTCCGTTCCTTCAGTTGGTTTCCTCACCCATGGGCACATTTAGTGACAGACGCTCAAACCCACATTGGATGACAGCTGTTTTAAGCGTGTGGTGAACAAAGACAAGAAGAGTTTGCTTGAAAGCTTTGGAAGATGGCCTGAAGATTGGGTGTCTCTCAGGGGGAAGGTTGAGGTTGTATTATACCCCTCCACATACACCACCTTCTAAACTCGACAACCCAGTGACCGTGGATCGGTTAATGGAATGATTAATCATATCGTGTCAGGAGAATAGGAAGAGGGGGATTTGAAATGTAGGGAATGGGGCTGAGCCTGTCTGGAAGATGACTGGGCCTTGTCAGACACTTGTGGAGCTCAAGAGGAGACGTGGAGAAAAGGAGAGAAGACTGGGTAATGAGAAACTGGGGATTACATGAGGCCTGGATGAGAGCGGAGCAATAAGGAGAGCGGTTGTGAGAGGAGAGGCCCGAGGGAGAGGAGTAGAGAGAAAGTGCTTAAAGGGAAGTAGAGCTGAAGGACTGCCATTACAGAGTAAATGACCCTGACATTGACTAATATTTACACTTGTAAAATGATACTGCCTTTAGGAGCACATCCCATATGTGACCCTGTCAATTGGTCCCGTGTGTGTGTGTCCATGCACTTGTATGTGCACCCACATGCACCAAAAGCGTTACATCATGACAAGTGTTTACATTTCTGATTGGTCTCACATAAGCCAATAGGCAAAAGCAGAAGAGAAAGATACAAAGAGGGACAGAGATTAAAGATTAAAATGTAGAAATGTAAAAAAAAATAAAAATATATATATATATATATATATATATATATATATATATATATATATATATATATATATATATATATTTTAACAAGTGGATTTTTCAGATTTCTTGTAGCACTATCTCATCGCACTTAAATGGACGCAATCAGCTAATGCAGGGGCGTCAAAGTCATTTTAATTCAGGGGTCACATGCAGCCTAATATGATATAAAGTGTGCTTCACCAGTAAAATGATAGAACAGGATAAAAATGTATAAAATGTTGATGCCAAAGTTTTGTTTTTGAGGGGGGGGGGGAGCAAAATTCCACAATAAAAAATGATCACATCTACAAACTGTATTTGAACATAATGAACAACCTGTAAATTAAGAACGGTGCAATGTTGATAATATTATGCTTTAGTTGATCATTTATACATGTGCATCACAACTTGCAGGTCACAATAGATTGACAAATATACACATTTAGTAACAGGCTGAATATTGGTAAAATTCCATAGAACATTTCAGGTTATATTTAGTACTTTTTTGTTTAGACTAAAACAAAAAGGGAAATTAGTTTCAGGTTGGTTTCCATTATTTCTAGGTTATGATGGTATTTTACTATTCTCATCCACTTTAGATTGAATTGACCTAAACTGATTTTAAGTTCTTTGATTGTTAATAGCCTCCGTGTAATATTTGCATTTCACAAATTCATTCCATGGGCCAGATTGGATTCCTTTGGGTGGCTGGATTTGGACCCCAAGCCGCATGTTTGACACCTACTATGACCTAAAGAGTACATTTTTAGTGAGGTGTAAGAACTTATTTTCATACAATAAATTGCAAAAAACTTATTTCAAGGAATCATACCAATATAATTTCACTTGTTCTATAAGCAGATTTTATTTTACTTTAATTACTGTAAGTAAAAAATTGTGAATTAAGCAGAAGGAAAAACAATCTTGCATTAAGCAAAGAAAATCTGCCAATAGAACAGCTGGAAATCATCTGGGTAAGATTTCTTCAACTGAAACTGTCCAGATCTGTTGTCTAAAAATACGTTCTTATCTCACTGAAAAGTTTCTTTTTAGGTGATTATGTCTTTACTTTACAGTAAGTGTGAGATATTTCGACTTGAAATGGGAAAAAAAAACACACTTGGTAAGATTTGGATTTCTCCCAGTGTAGAGCCCAAAAGCAGCTGGAGGTTTTACATATTTGAACCTCCTGTCAACAGTTAGGTTTATATGGATGTAAAATCAACCCTTCAAGTTGGGATCGAGTCTTTACTTGAAGGTCAAAACTACTTGCACTTACAGGCCTGACTTCATACCAGCAGGGCCGAGTTATAGGAGGAAAAACTCCAAATCCAGGTGCACGGAATACTGATACAGAAGGAAAGTGGAAACCTGAAACCCACAGGTGCACCCACAGGTAAGACGTACCCAGAGGAAGAAGCACGGATACTTAACAATACTCATATGAAATGCTTGGATGTCTGAACTTGGCAGACCTCCCTCCACCTGCCCCTTTACCCTACTCCTACCTAGTTTAGCGGATAATGTGGGCAACTGTATAAATATTTATCCTCCCGTTCTGCAGTAACAACACTGTCTTTTTTTGGTTGTGGTCAGGGGTAGATAAAGCTGTGACTTTAACTTCCACACACAATTAAACACTTACCACAAGATTGCCACTTAGACTGGTGAGTACATGTGCCATGAAAACAAAAAAAAAAAAACAAGTCATTTTAACTGGGTGTAAACTGTGGCTTC
This sequence comes from Siphamia tubifer, assembly GCA_020466265.1. NCBI lineage: Eukaryota > Metazoa > Chordata > Actinopteri > Kurtiformes > Apogonidae > Siphamia > Siphamia tubifer. The sequence goes on from CM035789.1 coordinate 21,303,594, forward strand.
TCTGTGACGTCTTCTTTTCACAGTTTTGTCTGAGAATACAACAGTTAATGTGAGTCTTCCTCTCATATCATTTCACATTTATCCACCTGGTTATTAAAAATCAAAAGGTCCAATAAAGGTTATTAAAATATTGAAATGTGCAAATTGCTTGTCATATCATGCCTGAGTGAATCTGTAAGTGTGCAAGTGTGTTTTTGCATGCATGCAGAGGTGATAATTATGACGACAAAGAGAACAGGCTGGATAAAAACTGAGGTTCGCTTCACTTTAACAAGTGGTTTGACTATTCGTCTTCCACTGCATTAAAATTCCTCAGAGGTTCTTCAAGACGATTACGTGACAAGCTGTGTTTTTCTAAAACAAAGCAGCTGGTTGATATAAGGCAACCTCCCTTTGTTCAAGCCAAATCTGCTGTCCACAACCTTTTTTTTTTTTTTTTTTTTTTTTTAGTTCATAAATATTTTGTTGATTTTGTTCCTGCAGAGGAAAAGGATGAACTAATGCTTTATTTTAGCTGAAATACACTAAGTTATGCAATCCATATGATGCCTTTACAAGACATTTGACCATATGTGAAACAAAACCTCAACTTGAACTCTGGTCCATTTCTCAACGGTGCTCTATCAGAAAAATAAAAAGGGCATATGATGATTTTACCTGTAGATATAGTGACACATGAAATTAGATTTAAGATTGAGCAGAGTAAACTGACACCACCCAAACAGCTGCAGTCATGTATAAACACAGAGTCTTCTGATCAGCCAGCTTTGTCCTCTTAAAGCCTCACAAAGTGGAATACATGAGCTGTCAGTGCAACAGCTCTGGCAAAGCTCAGTTCTCCAAGCCAAAGTGGAGCTTGTTCCATTCTGCAGCTCTTACTGTAAAACTCGCGTAAAAGATACAACAGGGGCCAAAATAAGAGCGTTCCGTAGAGCTGCATTTAGAGCTATTTGGGATTGTGGTTGTGTGTTTTAGAGAAAAGAGGGCAGGACAGCGCACCGTGACGTCGCAAACAGTCTGGACTGGATCAGAGACATGGGTCCACGCCACAAAGTTACCCCCCCTACCCCCACCTTCGTCCTCTTCTTTTGCTCACCGCCAGTTCTATCCAAGTGTCCCTCCAGAAACCACCTCCGCCACAAGTTGTTTCAGTGGGGCACAACTCTGGCTGAAAATAGAAAGGTTATACATAGAGGTCAGGATTTCTCAATGTGCATGACTGAAGCGTTTGTGCATATGTGTGTTTGTGTAAAAGAAGGGAGGTGAATGAGACACAGAAAGGCAGAAACTGCACTTGGATTAATATGAGGTCAAACACTGCAAAACTACCAAAAAGTCAAATTTATGAATTAACACCCCCCCCCCCCCCCCCCCCCCCTTTTTTTTTTTTTTTTTTTTTTCTTCTTTTTCTTAATAGTCCTTAAATGATTGTGCAGTTGTGGTTTGTGCTGGAGCTCATTTTGCCTTGTGAGAAAACATATTGACCTTCATAAAAGAAGAATAATCGTGTTTGAGTTTTCTTAAATGCCACATAGAATGATCACAACCAAAGGGAATTTTTATTAAAACTCCTTGGATTGATTTTACATAATAAAAACAACTGACATTCGCTGTAGTTTTATCCATTGATATATGAGCTGCTGTTCTTACATCTATGGACATTATGTTTCCGTCATCTTGCTGCTATGCTCTTTCACAACACATTCATTTTAAGTCAGTGCAGACAAATACACACTCACTGTCATTGCATCTTTGCATTATGGTTTCCTCTCAGTGTGTGTACAGTCTGTTACACAATGAGACATGTTTATAAGTCCAGAACAGATGGACTTGTTTGTGGCTTGCTGTTGGATCTTCTCTTTCCTGGTGGTGATAGTAGTGTGTGTGTGTGTGTGTGTGTGTGTCTCTGTGCGTGTGTGTGTGGGCCTGTGTAGCTCTGCCCCACAGGGAGCTGAGTGCCAGGTTCGGAGCCAGCAGCTGAGTGATTCTGTCAGTCTGCTAAGCCTTCATGGATTACACAAAAGTGGGCCCCTGGGGTTGCTCTAACATCAGAACGGCTCTGCCCAGTTATGCTTAACGTATCATACGCAGTGATTTAGCTTTCTTTTTCACCCTCACCGTGTCGCGCTTAAGTTATTTCTTCCTGTGTGACTCTGACCTCAGAAGATGACTGATTGAAGATGCTTTAGGCAACATGACAAGAAGCATATACAGCAGTGGGAAAAAAAGACAAAAAAACTCCATGCATATGTGATATATTGCATTCAGAATCACTATTACTTCTATGATTCCACATGATGACCACTTCTGCACATGCTCTGTTCCTTCCAGGTCAAAAGTGAATGTTTCAGACAGATAATGAAACACATTCAGGACATGACAAGTTAGTTGTTTTATTTTTTTTTTCTTCCATAAAGACCCGAATAGTCACAAATGACCACATGTGTCTATCTGATCTAAAGTATTTAATACATTGTGAATCAGTAATCCTCTTTATACATGTAATTAAATGGTGTAAAATTAAATTTTTCATATTTTCATGACCCATTGGGATGTTCAGATGTTCTGTAGTTATTGTGGAAACACCATCATGTTCTACAATATTGATTCACCAGTAAAACCCATAGAGTTGGAATCAATGACAGTGAATGGACACATGTTCAGTTAATGATGTTTGTTGCTGCTAAAGTCACTTTTTCTTCATTTTTCTCTGTTTTTGATATAATAACCATTAACTTTAGTCCAATAATATCTAATGATAACTGATCAGCCACATGATCAGTATATTACATATAGGAAAATACTTGATGAAATACAAAATATAGATGGCAATGTCATCATGAGTGGTTAAATACAGAGACCTCTCAACAAATGTACCACCGGGTTTTTAAGGATTAACAATAAACAAAAATAAATAAATAATTTGCATTTGTTTGCTTCTGTCTGATGCAGAAACGCCTTTTGAAACACAAAAAATTATTCCACAAATATTTGTGGTGCACCCAAATATATGCATCCACATATGGTATTATTAATATAATAGTATTAATAATATTATTATATAAGCTTTTTATTTACACTTTATTGGTACAAATATATACTGATAATTAAGAGCATTGTTATTTCACATTCATGAGTTGTATCCCTGTGTAAATATTGAAGAGTAATGGTGTTTCCTTTAGATCCAACCTGCTTCTGTTTTGTCATTGTGGTCAACACGCCTGGTACCCAATACAAATTCATGATAATATTAGTGATTATGTCAAATTTGAAAGGTGTCCATAAACTTTTTTTTCCATTACAATATTTCTTTTACATAAAAACATGAACTTCAGACGCAAAAAAAAAAAAAATAAAAGCCATATATCTCAAAGCTTTGGGTTTACTAATTTCCATGAAGTGCTGATTGATATGAACCCATACCCTTAAAAGTACGATCACTTTTATGTCTTTATATTTGACATGAAACAGCTCAAACAGAGAACGGAGCTGAACCTGCTCTCACTGCACTTAAATACAGAATATAAATATAAGAAAACACACACAGAGGAAATGACAGAGGAAGCAGGCAGACAGTGACTGATGAAAGCAATCAATATTAGGTCAGTCTGTGAAATGAGCTAATTGGCTTTAATGCTGATATTAATGAAGCGCATCAGTGAAGTGTTGAAGTTCAAGTTTTTGAAGGATCCTTGTGAGTCACTGGCCACCAATGGAAATCAATCACCTAGAGTGTATTCTTACATTGGCTGCCTTCCCCTCACCATTACATGAACGGTATATATTGTAGAGAATAGTAATAGTAATAAAAGGAAAATAATGAAATGGAAAGTTGCACATGTAGATGACTGGATTCCAAGTACAATGTGTTATGTACCCATTCAGGGTGCCTGAGTTTGGGATTTATATTGAAACATATATGGTTTATCCCCATATTGACCAAGGTTATTGTCATTAATAAAAACTAATGAAATGATGAAAACTAGAATTGGAAAAACATTTCTGTTAACAGATATAAATAAAAAACTATAATTAAAATAGAAACAATGACTAACTGAAACTTTATTGTGTGCATACAAAACTAACTAAACCATATAAAAATTATGGGTGACATTCCCTTTGCTTTCATCTTTGTTAACCCTTTAAACTTCCACTCAATTTCGCCAAATTGTTCTTAATAAAGTCAGTTGAAGTCAAAATCTGTTCTTGAACCATTTTAATAACATGCAGTTGGTGTTTGATTATATTATAAATGAAAATATTAAGATGAAAACTGGGATATTGGAGGCACATCCTGTTAAATGATGCAATAGATGAAACATTTGTGGATATTTATTGATGTTTTGATGTGTTTTTGGACTATTACTGTGTTTGTTGGAATATGGTTCATCTGTGGATAATAATGAGACATAAAGGTTCAGATCTGCTGTTTGTTTTTTTTTTTTATTTTGAACAAATGATAGTGGTTTATATCTTCTGATGTGTGAGAATCTCTGTTGTCAAATTACATTAGGTCATGTGACAATTGGGACAGGTTTAGGTGGTTTGATTAACATTTTTGGGGGACTATTTCCGGCTTATATGTGGACCCTTGGAAGTTTAAAGTGTTAGTGTAATTAAAGGTGGGAGGGAGAAGTATGTATGGGATGTATGGGGTTTTTTTGTGAGGAAAATAAAAGATATAAAAACTAATACAAAATTAAACTAAGACTAAGCATTTAGGACAAAAAAAAGGAAAACTAATAAAAACCAGCAAATCTGCTCTAAAAACAAATGAAAACTAACTGAAGTAGAGAAGAAAAAAGTAAAAACAAAATAAAACTAAACTATAATGAAAAATCCAAAACTATTATAACCTTACCTGTTTATGTGATAATTTGTCTTCTTTATGGGACATGTGGTTTAATGGACAGCTTAACCATGGACACGTATTATGTGTTCATCCATTAAATGTGTAACCCATACTTTCCCTCTTCCCTTCAAATAGTTTTGTTTTGACTGACAAACTCCAAACATATCACTACATTTACGTTGACAACTCAATGCATCATGAGCTCATGGTAAAGGGAAAAGTAACACACTAAGGTCTCCAGTAGTGACTTTCCAGCACTAGACCATGAGGCTGAGGTACAGTACTATATGTAGGATTTCTGACAGCAGGTCACATGTAACATTTACAAAGGTATTCATGTTGCACAATTACATTATCCACTCGCACTGACCTGCAAGTTGCTATAATTTACACTGACAACCAAATAGCAGACATATTTCTTGTACCCTTCAAGTCACGTTCCTTAGTGGATTAAAATCAGCTTCAGCACACAAACTATTCACTGTAGTCTGGCACATACAACTGGGATGAAAGACTAAGAGTTCATATCAACTGCATATATGGGCATATAATAATAAGTGGTGCCAGGCACAAAAATCCCCACCCCTTTTACAAGCATATTAGCTTTTAAGGGGCATCTCACTCTCAAAACATGAGACTGTGGAGCATGTATATGTAGTTATCTGTCAATAATAGTAACTAAGTCTCTAGCTCCACTTGTTTTTCTTGTTCTTGTCAATTTTAGTTTTTTGGTATTGACCCAGTGACTTGACTTTTGGGTCAATAATAGGTCAGCACAGACCTCAGCCAGTATTATATATTGAGTTAGAACCATTTGTGTCATTTCTTCCAATAATAAATAATCCTTCAAAAAAAATCATAGCTCCAGATGGTGATCCAGATCAACCTCCAAAATCTAAGCACTTGTTGCTTTTGTCATTCTGGACATTCTATGAAAATTTTGTTGAAATCTGCTGATAAGTTATGTTGCTAAGAGGCAGACGGACACAAACTAACAAACCGAAGATTACATAACCTCTGGCTGGTGGAGGTGATAAAATGCAGAATTGAAAGACAAGCATTTTGGTGCTCAGTGGAAATCTGTAAAATGGATAGTTCAAAAGTTATATCCAAAATTCAATTTTGACATTTGTGACCTTTGACCTATTGTCTTCAAATTTGACCTTCAAAGTTCTGTTGTCAATGCACATCAACAGTGAGAGCAAAAATAATCTATATGTGATCTATATCTGATTATTGTGAAAGCATTTTTGGTACCTTGATTTTGAGCTACATTCATCCAAATGTATTAAGGACCACTTCACACCTTTGCTGATAATTTCATCACAATTCATCCAGTATTTTGAGTAAAGGGGCAGAGGGTAATATGAATATAAAAAAAATAAATAAATAAATTATAGCACCCTTCATACAACAATTGTAGCCTAGAGTGTTTCACATTGGTTAAAATTAACAAGAAATAAAAAATAAATACATAAATAAAAAGGCTTAAGAGAGGTGGGAATTATGACATGCATTAAAGTTTTGCCTTGAAGAGATAAAGACAGATATGAAATGTAGTGGGTAGTGGGTAGAAGCATTGTTTTTGTATTGTTAAAGCTTAACCCTGTAATGATTGTGATTACTGAATGGACCCAAATGCACGACTCACACCAGAAATGACAGTTTAACAAAAGTTTATTTATGGAAAAATCATCAGCTCGTTCTCCTCGCTCCGGTATGTGATCTGCTGCGTTGGGGATTCTCCCCTCTGTGCGTATGGCTGGGGATCCAAAAACCAAGAGACAAAACAGGGTCAAAGCCAGAAAAACAAGACCAGACTAGAAAAGACCCCCGCTAAGGTAGACCCCACCCACTCACCCCGAATCACCACCAAAACCTAATCACTTCCAGATCTCGCCATTACCAACCTACCCTACCCTCTTGTACACAAACAAACCAACCAACACCAGCAAAAACATAACCTCCTTGGTAGAGGTAATGAAACAGTACACCATGGCAATACAACAAACTCGCACTAAGCAGTGACACACACCTGGTATTTATACTTAAGAAGACAGGTGAGACACATCAGGTTAAAAATTAAGAAGGCGGGACAACACCGGTGACAGGAAGTAACGCTAGAAACTGTGAACATGAACCCACAAACAAACAAATTAAAAACCAAAGACACCAACGATGACAGAAAAACGAGAAAAACTGACAAAAAAATAAGACAAAATATAACAAACCCCTAGTCACTCTAAACCATTTCACACCGATTTAGTGGCCTCTCGTCTAATACTATGGGCTGACTTGACTTTTTAATTATGGAAATGTTGTGCAGAGTAACAGACTTATTAAATAACATTGCAAGACAACTTTTGTTGCTTCACCAAAGATCATGTCATATTAGTATTAAAAGGTGCTATCAATTACAAGCTATAAACTTTATTAATGGCTCCTAAGACAGAATGTCCCAAAAATTTGCCCAAAGCTACATTATGAACACAGGGAGAAAATTTGGTTTTAATGGCTTCAATATTTTTGCTACATTAACAGCAAAAAAACATTCAAGCTTGTATAAATAACTGTATTATTATTAAACCACCAGAGGTGTTTGGCTTTAGTCCTCAGCATTGACTCAACATGTCTGCGAACTGAAGGCATGGAATACCGTCCTTCCAAACGATATTCCCTCATTTCATGTTTTGATGGTGGTGGTGGAGAGTTCAGTCTAACACACTGGTCCAAAACCTCCCATACGGGTTGAATTGGGTTGAAGTTGACTGGATGTGAATGGATGGGGGCTTGTCATCTTGGAGGAGCCCAAATGTATATAAAATCTCCCACACAGCTCACACAGGATGAGCTTGGACTGAGAACATCCACACATACACTCACAGGAAAAATATAATAGACCACAGGAAAACATATTTTTCCAACAGCCTTGGCTGCCTTCTTCCTGATGACTGACACCCGGGCTAGTTAGCGCCCTCATTAAAAAGCACTTAATGAAATAAGGTGTTTAAACTCGGACTTTACACTGAGGTCTTTGTGGTTAATGAATCAACACAGTGCAGATGGAAAAATGAAATAGCTGGATATGCAGGTAATGTCCCGCTAGATCCAATAAACCTTACACCTTTTAAAAGGTGAATATCCTTCTGTACGGCCCTGTGTCTGTGCGCGGAACATTCACACTTCCTATTGGCATTGACTTTTCTTAGAGGGGGGGCTCAGAAAGGCTGCCTTATTCCCACATATTATATGTCTTGTTTATTTGTCTGATTTGGCAAGAGCTAAAGCTTTTCTAAAATACTGCAGTTACATACTGTCTTAGTAGTACTTCTTTATTGTTGTTTTAGGAGCATTTCCACAGATAAAACACTAAAATGGACATTTAAAGTTTCTCAAACATGATAAAAGTGTTTGTTCTTTAGGTTCCCCAAAGAGGTTGCATCCAGTAGCCTGTCAGGCCTTTGTGACCTTAGAGAAAGAAGGATACGCTTTCTCATCATTTATAACTGATTCTATTAAACAGTGGAGACAGCTATGGACCATAAAATAGGAGATAAAGGAAATGTGAGATACAGGGATAAAAAAAACCCCAAAACAAAACAAAATAAAAATGCAGGCGGAGATATGAGGTGATGCTGTGGTATAGTGTTTGGGTTAAGTCATTTCCTTCTTCAACTATATCAAGGTCAAACAACAGTTAACAAAACTGTGGCTGAGATTAGATCAAAATACCACAATATTCCCTTCATAATTCATGTCACATTGAAAACGTTCAAGAAACGTCAATCAGCACAAGCGTAGTTATCAAACATTTGTTGTTTTTGAAACATGAATGTTGTTTCTAGTCAACCAAGATCTTTTGCAATATGTATTGCAACATATTCTGGTTTGTTAATACTGTACTGAGGCAGAGTGTGCAGTACAGGAGTGTAAATGTGAGGTTTTATACATGAGTGCCTGTGGGTGTGGGTGTGGGTGTGGGTTTGAGATAGAGAAAGAGGGAGAGAAAGGGTCTAACCTGTCTATGCAGATGAGAGTTGGCACACTACACACAACACGACATAATTCAACAGTTCATTGCCTTCGACCAATGTAATCAATCTCTGAGGTCGACAGAGTCATAAAATGCCATATTTCAGTCTTCAACATGATGAAAATCTGACAAATTATAGCTCAGCTTGTGGAGCAATAAAATATGTGTATTTATTGCGATGTTAATTAGGTACAGTTCTATAAAGCCTCCAAATCAAACAATTAAGCCCACTTAATCATATTAGAATACAAAATATTTCAAGCGTTAATTAAATTTTTTAACAAGCAGCTTATGCAATGGAAACTTTGATGTATGAAAGTAAAATAAAATCGTTCCATCTGCCATGTTCTGGAGATGTCAAGTATTTGTGTGTGTGTGTGTGTGTACATGCTGAATGCTTATAGTAGCTCACTGACCTGCTCAGTGTGCTGTGAAACTCCTGTGCTGAGGGGCCACCCTTCTTCAGCCATTTGGTTATCCAGCTCACATCAAAGCTGATGGAAGGCTGGCCCCAGGCCCAGCACCATGACAGACTGGCGGGGAGCCCGGAACTCGAGCCCCTGGCTTGAGGCCTACAGGCCTGGGGCTGAAGGTTGACAGGGCCCAGCTATGAGGGCCTGATGAATGGGTTCTGGCACTGGGCTGGTGATGTGTGTGTGTGTGTGTGTGTGTGTGTGTGCGCGCACAAGCACATGGAGTGACTTTCAGGGCCCCCTTAAGCTTGATGTGAGTTACAGAGGGAACCTAGGGAAAGGTTATGATTGGCCACAGTGTCAGGCAGAATGAGAGGACCAGCTTGAGGTCTTCTTACACACAGAAATGTGCTGCCCCAGGGCCTGTCAGACTAAAACACAAACACAAATTTAGACATATAAATCTATGCAAACATCCACCTATCAATACATACATATTTACACCCTACACACACACACACACACACACACACACACACACACACACACACACACACACACACACACACACGAGGATACATAGTTGTGTGTTCTCTTCAGCCTTCATCATTAAAAGATGGAAAACATTATTCATATGCGACACACAGAACAATAATGTGCTTTTGAATCCAGAAAACTCATATACCTTTACTTTAACTCCCTGAGTTGTGTCTTGAGAAGAGAGAGGGGCCAGTTATCGCATTTGGAGGAAATACATACCTCATATTCACTTGGAATCTCCATCCGTTTTTCATTCCAAGTCAAATGCCAAAATGGAAGCTGATTTCACAGCAAACAAGATGAAATAGCAACTGTAAATGGCATAGAAATGTGTTTGACTTGTGAATTCCAAAAGCAAAATGCAAGTGACATGGCATGTTATCCTCAAAAGCACATTCCATACTACTGGATTTAGGCACAAACTTATTGTGGCACAGATTGTATTTCCATAGTGATTATGAATGTGAATAGTCAGAACAGTAACAGAGAACACCCTGTAATATGACTGAAAGGCAGATTCTGTGGAAAAGATACACAGATAAAAGGATAAAATCCAGTATTGTAGTAAAAATAGCATAAAAAAACTAAACTCAATACGGACTCTGTGGACCGTAAAAACCTAAAATATAAAAATATGGACAGAATAAATGCAACCCTAGAGAGAACAGCCAGCATCTCCCTACAGCCTCCTTCCTTTTCACAGATCCTGTCTTTTTATGTTTTATGTACATTTGAGAACACCATATGTCTGACCTTCTTCTTTATTCCTGGTTCACTCATGATTTCTTTTGAACAAGAACAAAACAAAATGTAATTTCCTGTCCATACAGTCAACAGCCTGAGACTAAGTTTCCATTCACATGGTTATTGGTTATTTCATTAATATTATTGTGTTCTCCATTGTTATTGAATGCATTGGGTGTTGGTTCTATTTCTAAAAAATGTCTGGATTCCTTTGTTTCCAACTGTTTTTGCACGGTAGCAAAATGGCTGGAGGTCAAACAACAGAGTTTACCGGTACTTCCTCATACATGTCCATGACGTGTGATGAGGCATCTTTGATTGGCTCAGAATGCGTGAAGGAACACTCCCCCCCTCTCCTCTAGCTCTGCAAGAAGTGAAGTAGTTTGATGAAAATTCCTATGTTTTGTGTAGTTTACGGCTGCACCAATCATTCTAACCGAGAGAAGGAAAAGCGATTTACCAAAGCTTGCCATTCACAAAGGTGAGAAATGGAAAAAGCTCACAAAAAACACCATAAAAAGTGGATTTTAAATCTACGTTTGCAGTTGGGAGGAGCAGAGTCTGCTAATGCTAATGCTAATGCCTGTGTTAGCAGCGACCACTTTGTGTGTTCAAAAGCTAACTTTTTTTGTGGATGTGCTATATATAATTAGGTTGTTATTACTGTAAATGCTCATTAACTAGTGACATCAAGATGCATTGCGTGTTTGTTGACATTAGTCATTACTGCTAACGGCTAGCAGCGAGTAATGTAAACAAACATGCAATACATCTTGACGTCGCATCTTTACAAATAACCTGGCGAAGACCAAATGATAATTATCACTGAGCCTCTTCGTACCATGGTTGTGGACCCACCCGCTCACAAAACAGTTATCTGCCTCCAAGCTGTTATATGCTTTCATCTGCTAATAGTATGTCTGCAGAACCAGGTAGCTAGTAAAGTCGACAGCCTCGACTGCTGGTAAATCTTTGAATCTTTGGGATCTGTCAAAAACTAATTAATTTTCATAAGATATGGGTCTCTTCCAATAATTTTTTAACTAACTGTATGTATATCTGTTCTGACACTGGATCTAAATCCATACAATAAGCACTCTCTTCAATGGTTTCCTCCATAGTGGCATTCTCCATGGTTACTTCTTACCCTCCAGCTGAATTTGCAATGTCATCATAGTCATGTGACTGAAACCGACCTATTGGACACTTCAACCTCACATCAGGTTTGTACACATCTCCTGAACATCTGGCAACGAGCTCTTTAGAGTGACAGGAATTACGTTGCAGGATTATGGCATAAACACTATTGCTCATGTTTTGTAACTTTGTTGAGGTTTGCAATTGACATCTGACTTTATGACGTTGAATGTATGTAGAAAAACAGGGATCTGCATAATGGGTCTTCTTTAAACATTCTAAAGTGTAGTTTCATTTCACCCACACAGATGGCAACAGGGTGACTTGCAGTCATTGCAAAGTGAAGATAACAGCGTCAGGAGGGAACAGGACAAACATGCAGAAACATTTGCACACAGAATATGCAAACATTTTAAATGAGTGTCATGTTTTTGACACACTTTGGACTGATGAATCTGAACCCAGCAGCAGCAGCAGTGTCCAAGCCAAGACCACCTTTGCGTTTACTATGGAAGACACCTCTGGTAAGTAGCTATCCCACTGTCTATGTGCAATGTGTGTGATGTGCTTCTTTATAAAAATGCTTAAAGGAATGAAAATTTGACTCGATTCAGAATTTAATCGTTAAGCAGTATCGATAATGAAATATGAACTGTAAAATTTTTTATCAATTCCCATCCTTATCTTGTGCACAATTACCTTATTGTAAATACATTAAACTAGTCATAAACTCATAATATCATACCTCTGGGTCTTTACGTTTGTTGTGTCAATTATGGGAGTAACTGGAAAAGGCAAACACATGCGACATGGACGTTCAGACTGAAGCCACATTGCAAAATATCAGATACGTATTGGATTTAATACCACAAATGAAAGCGGCCTGGGTTGGATTTAAAAAAATTGGATTTGTGTCATTCAGACTTTCTTCAACAGGTGACAACAATGACAACAAAAAGTTGGATTTGGGCCACATTTGCCTACCGTCTGAACGTAGCCTAAGTAAGAACAGTACTCTTTCTGCAAACAATGCATTAGTGACGTTACTCTCCTGTCTCTTATGGAACCTCATAGGTGTGCATTTATTGTTCAAGCAGCTGCATCAGGTGGTACATTACACTGTCAAGCCTCGTCGTTGATGTCTATGAAACCCGTGTGGGTTCTCTGAGCTCCGTGTTCACTTCAGCCTTGAGCTCATCACTCGTGCTGTGGTTCCTAATAACTGTTGGAGCTGCACAGTATGTTGTCTGCCTATGAAAACAAGCTAAGACTAACTAAGGCAGTGTGTTAACCTCATAGTGCCGTCTGCCATCAGCCCTGAAGCCAGGCTAATGAGACACGATTAGATTATAAAGTTATCCTGCTGTGCCACCTCTTTTTATACTGCATTTCTGGAACCACATTAGATGGCAGGGAACCAAAGCACACATATTGGAAGTTGTTTGAAACTTAGCTAAACTCTGGTCTCAAGGAGGGAAACCTGAAATAAACCAGGTGTTACAGTTTCAATGACCATGCAAGGAGCTTGTTTCTGTACATTTTGTGGAAATCTCAGACTTAATAAATCTGAATTCAGTCTGAAGACATCCTGTGCAATCAATAGGATTTTTAGTTTGCTACACTAATGAGGAAGTTGCCTCTGAGGCAGCAGAAGCCTGCCCAGAAAAACTGTTTCCACTACTATGCCCTGATCATGGTGCTCCATTCACTTTGCCATTCTCCTGTGTCTTGCACTGAGGAGAGCAGAAGTAGACCAGTAAAACCAGTCACCCATCCCAGCGACAGTCCACTGCAAGCCTGCAGACATGCTGCAGACCTGTACAAATAACTCACTGTCTACAGGAGAGATGTTTTTTCTTCTTAAAGTCTGAAAAGGAGCAGAGGGGAAGTTTCTTTGGGAGTGTAGAGCATTTTTGGGTCTTGTCCATCTCTATAACACGTGGATAGTATTTCATTGCACTTTACCTGTTGAAGGAAAAGATTCAAAAAATGGTACTGATGTTAGAGGGGGTTAGCGCCGTAGCAATGGAAAAGATGAGTTAGAACACAAGCTACAGTACAGTCCTATTTCTATGGATTAGTGCATTGCTGGGTGTGTGTGAATACAAATGGCTTTTATGCATATTTGTGGGTGTGTATGTGTGTTTAGCCTATGTATGTGTATTTGTGTGAAAGCGTACATTCATAAATGTGTATGTTGGATCAGGATGTTGAAGCTCTCTGTACACTGGCCTCTATAAGGTGCAGGTGTTTTTATTCAGACCGTGGTTCCTAAGTCCTTACCCGAAGGGTTTTAGAAGACTGACATTCCTTTTAGAACTGTCCCTCTGCACTGCCGCTCTGGGGAAACTGTGTACTAACTTAACCTACTGAAGTCACCAACTCACAGACCTAGTCTTCTGTTCATTTTCAGTGTAATTTTACAGCACCTTTTTTTTTTTTTTTTTTAAACCACATTACCAAAGTCTGCCTTTTCTTCCAGTGTGGTTGTAACTGTCACAGTGTCAATAAATATGCTCTGTCTGCTGTAAAAGTCAGACATGCAGGACACAAGTCAAACATCCGTATGTAGAATGTATGACATGATAATTCATCTGTGTCTGTCTGTTGTCTGTTGTTTCAAGCTTTTACTGAGGAAAGGAGTGAGGGCAGAGGAAAGGGGAGGGGGTGCAGAGACAGGAGGAGGACATGGTTGTCTTCTCCACTATGGTAATATATTGCTGTTCCCTTGAGCACAGAGGGCTTTAAGAGAACACAAATCATCAACCTGTGTGGATGCAAGCGCACGCATGTACACACACACACACACACACACACACACACACACACATACACAGCCATAAGTAGCTGCACAGTTTTTATCTCAGCTGTAGCAGAGTGAAGTAAGTAACTCAACATCCCATGTCTGAGGTAAAGGTGTATATAACCAAAATCAGTATATATGATTTTATATTCCAGTTACAGTGTATAAACTATTATTAGTAAAAAAAATTAAGAAATAGTTGTTGTTTTTATTATTTTATAGTCTAGTACAGTTCTGGCCAATATTTTAGGAATTAAACAAATAGATTTTTTCCTTAAATGTGATTTATTTGTTAATAACCAGATTTCAAACCTCTATGGTTGTTATTCAGTGTATGTCAGAAAAATAATGGAATTTAAAAAAAAACAAAAAAAAACTTTGGCAGCAAATTTAGCGAAAACTTGAAATGGTCAAGCACGGCAGCATAACTCAACCCTGAGTTAAGCTTATGAGACAAGGACATGGCTCCAAAATGGAGCAAATGCACGAGTATGTGTATGCTGTAATACTAACAGCTATAGGATTTGCCTCCAAAAAGCCCCTCTTCCCATAAAGTCACATGGAACTTGCTCATTTTATTGGGATTTTTTAAATTCTTGTTGCATTCATATCATTTCAGATGAAATGGAAGCTGTATTGTCTACTGTGATTGACAGTTCTGTATGTGTTTGCCAACCTCAGTTACTTTTTTTCTTTTAGCTGTAGTTGTAGTTAATATGTAACAAAAATGCTTGATGAAGTTTACTGTTTTACTGGGTCAGTAAGGTAGCATTTAGCATCAGCTCATCCACGAGTCCTCGCAATACTTCCTCCCATTTTGTCCAAATATGGTCACTACCAGCTCCAAAAAAGCTGTTATGATCGCAGCACAAATTTCAAAGAACTGGCCTCAAAACAGCAATAGGGAGCCTAAGTCTCCGCCCTTTCCGGTCGGTTCACTGGGCCCAAGTTCGAAAAAATTTAACATGAGAGTGGATGAGGAGAAAATAATTATTTTCTGGTCCACTTTACTTTATGCCCTGAATCACACATTTGCTGTACTTCAATTAAAATCATAACCAATGATGTGCGTTTGGAGTTTCTTTGATACGTGTTTTGTGATTTATTAGCGTGTAAAAATATGTCATTATTTGGACTGTTTGGACTACATACGTCGCATAGCTGACGTCACAGCAGAATCTTTCCCTGCAAACTTTTCTAAACCGTATACCGCCTTTTCTATTTTTCATTTGAAAATGCCTGTGTGCTTTGTGCCTCGGTGTAATCACAGCACCATTTCCACATGTTCCCTCTACTGCTTCCCGGCTGACGAAAGCTTGTCCCGCATGCTGGCTCTCACTCGACCAACTATCTCTCCCCCAGAGTAGCTGCCACTTTCCACATGCCCCGATTTAAAGTGGTTTTCTCCACGTTTGATGCTCTTGCCTTCATCCTGAAAGAAGGAGGTGAAGCGCGCCAAAGTCACAGCCATTTTCAAAGAGTTTGATGGTGAAGCTTGGTGGTGACGTCATATTTGTGAGACGATCGTTGTAGTCCATTACTTACTCTCACATAAAACCTAACGTAACTTTTGATGCCTGTCCAAAGTGAGTGCTTTCTCAATGTGAAAATGTATCTTTAACATTCACAGACATCATATGTGAAAACCGTAGCACATTTCAAACGGGACCAGAAAATTACTTTTATCCCTCCATTGACTCGCGTTCATTTTTTTTATGGCACTTAGGCCCCATTGCCCGGAAATCGACCGGAAATAGAATCGCGTCAATTAGGCTCCCTATTGGGGACCCAACAGTTGATGTGTATCATACATTGAGTACATATATATATATATATATATATATATATATATACACAGTACTATTAACAATTTTTGTGATATGGTGGCCGATGGGGGCAAACGCATTGCATCGACGAAACGCTGCAAATGCAAGAAACATGCACAACCAAAAACACAAATGCAAATGCAACACATGTGACCTGCAAGAGGAAAATGCTGCAATAACAGAAACAAAGCAGAAGCAAAAACGTACAAACGCCCCAAAACAAATGCGAAAGAAAAATAATGCAAATACCAAAACACGCAAACTCCCAAAACAACTGCAAGAGAGAAACACTGCAAATTCACTCCACAACAAAACGGAAGTTCACCAAAATAAAACAAAAGAAGATTGTGGATAAAGACGAAGTTGAAGTTTATTAATTTAAGATATTAGCGTGAAAAGGTGTAGAGCAGCAGAGGTTTGTAGCTAAAATTAGCTACAAACCTCTGCTGCTCTTCTATTATATTGTAGCAGATTATGTTTAAAAAAGACAAAGGGAAACCAACCTTTTCACGCTAATCTCTTAAATGAATGAAATTCATCTTCATCCACCATCTTCTTCTTCAGTTTTATTTTGGTGAACTTCTGTTTTGTTGTGGAGTGAATTTGCAGTGTTTCTCTCTTGCAGTTGTTTTGGTATTTAAATAATATTTTTCTTTCGCATTTGTTTTGGGGGTTTGTACGTTTTTGCTTCTGCTTTTTTTTGGTTATTGCAGCATTTTTCTCTTGCAGCTTCACATAGTCCATACTAAACTTTTCGTAATTAGTGATTATGATTAGGGTTAGGGTCTGGTTTAGAGTTAGGGTTAGTGATGACTCAAATGTAAACCAGAGATCTTGGTATAAATCGACACAATAAAATGGCAAAAGGATGACAATGCGCATGTGTAGTGTTTTCAAAAGATCAGTCTGCTATAATTTACAAATAATACTGCACATAAATTGTAGTAGAAATCTCTACAATTGTAAAAATATTTGTATACGTGCACGTACATATATTTTGAATTGTCCTATTCTTAGATTATCTGCAATGTGATAAATTACCCAATTTGATCAGTAAAGAATTCTGAACAATTATCTCCCTTTGCACAGCATGTACTATTGTTTTGCTTAACTGTTGCACAGTCACCTCAGTTTACATTTGCTGGTCAATGTTCATCTCCTGTTCAACTGAAGACCTCTGCCACATGTCGAAGCGCCCTTAAGCATGAGAAGTTGATCTGCTATGTCTGTATTTCTGCAACCTAAAATGTGAATAAGCACGGACTAAAATGGAGGATGAATAAGGCTATAGAAGTGTATCCTCCTCCATATTAATTTTAACCTTTTGGAAAATTTCCTTTTGTGGATCTGTGCCATTCAGTAAAATGCCAAGTACTTAAATGACAAAAACTGCTGTAAAAAGTGTGATTTTGGCCATGATATAAAAACTAGAGGATATAGATTATATTGTCACACTGTATATACCTTCATATTGCACAGTCCTAGTAACAATCAGCACCTTTATTTGAAATTACAGTTCATTCTTTGGCATTAGACCCACTGGAAAGTTACCAGTGTTCCTTTGCATCATCCAGGTTAAATTGCAGGGGAATGAATTGTATTATCAAATGAAAAATGAGTAAGAGACAGTAGTAGAAACTGTCAGTAGTGTCCTGGAATAACATCATTTCTCCATGGGGGATATCTTTGTAACCTCATACAACCTGATCTTTTAAAACCCACAAACAGCAGCACAGATTAGAATGATCGGTGCTGGCTTTAACAGACTAGCACTCAAGTTATAAGTCAAATGGTATGCAGGATGATAGATTGAGTCTGACAAGGGAAAATAAAATGATTCAACTATAGTGTCCATAGATAAACTGCAAAACAAAACTGTGCATCGTAAGGGTAGAAGATAAAAAAAATAAAATAAAATAAAGTGGGTATATTTTAATTGCCTGGGCCTGTTTTAGAGACATACTGTATCAATGATTGATAAATGTTGGCCGTGGATTGCTTTCAGAACAAGCCAGTGGATTAAGTGGGACTTTTTCTATTTTGAAATGCGAAGACCTAGTCAAGTAGTAATGTCCACTGCAAAAGATTTAAGTGTAAGATTTAAGCTCTAGTATAAACCTGTCTGTGGACAAAATATTTTTGTGTTCTGGGAAATTCAGTCATCAAAGGATCTGAAACCATATATCTGCTATGATAAGAATTATTGTTACATGGGTGTAGATCACACTTAGCGTTTCTGTACATGCACTCTGTTTGCCTTACTAGCTGAGACATCCACTCCTCTGTCCCACAAATCAAATTATGTAAATGCCACGATACGGTGTGAGTGCAGGAACACAGCATATTCAGCACTCACATTTGTTTTATTGATAGAGACCTGAGGTGAAAATTCCATATTTCTTTTATTACATGTCGAATTGCTAAGAATGTGAGCTAAAACATCCCATATGCAGGCAGCTTTCATTTCTTTTTATATAAATGCTTTTGATTTATGAGCCCGCAATGTCTTTCTCCTGCATGAAATAAATTATGGAGGTGAATTCCCAAAAAAAAAAAAAAAAAAAAAAATAGAAACAGGGAAAAAAAAAAAAAAAGAAAAAGGGAAGTGAAGTGAAAGAGAGACAGAGAGTGAGAAGTACTTGAGCTACAGTCAGAGAAATACTAGGGAAGTCCTCAAATCAAAGTCAAACTATCTGCCAAACTTGGAGTGCATATCAGCCCTCAGGTTTTTATAAGAAGGTATGAATATGAGAGTGAAAAAAAAAAAGGGACCGTTTTAGTTGTTTATCTTTCTTCTGCTTAGCAAGGAGATTAATGAGGGAAGTGGGTATTCATTAAACATTTACAAAAATAAACTTTGGTGAATTTTATCATGAAACATAGCTCATGTTATGAAAACATTACATTTAGAATATTCAGCTGACGCACTTATCCAAAACAGCTGAGCGAGACATTACATTCTCCCTGCAGCACATGTATTCACACATAAGCTACAGTAAATGACTGTGTTAATGTGGTTAATGTTTCAAGGCTTTATGTATTAACACTTAATACTTTTATTATCTATAAATTGCAAAGTTTCCTATTTAACTTAGAGTTTCCCCTTTAAACCATGAAATGTCAAAGCAAATTAAAAGATAAATTGGAACTTTTTCCTTTGGATATAACTATTACATTTAGACGTGCCAAAATACTTATGATACACATTAAGTAAGTAAATGGTTTCACATAGTTTTTCTTTGTGCTGGCATTGCACCAAGATGTGGACGACAAAGATTAATCCATACAGGCATATAAAATGTCATGAGCGAGTGAAACAGAAGGAAACCAACATGTTATGCATTTAGTGTAGACTGTCACAGCAGGAGCAAAGCATAAAATTAACCCCCGGAAAGAGCTGAAAATGCTGGATCATATAACTAGGTTCATATAGTAGATCTGAATAATGGTCTGTTTCATAGTGTTTGTACAAAGAGGAGTTCATATCCAACATATATCATCAAATATGACTGCACTCACACATGTAGTGAACTGACCCAGTGGGTTTTGTGTTCATTTTTTTTTTTTTTTATGTCAACATATTCTTGATGTAATAATTGTACGCTGCTTAACCTTTACTTCCTGAACAAGTGGGTTTGATATTTAAAAAAAAAAAATAAAAAAATCACATTGTCAACCTTGATCAGTGTGTATAACAAAAGTCAAACTGTCCACCTGGGTCCAGTTTGGACAGGAGTGACAGGGTGTGCACCTGGCTGACACATATTTACATACTGATGTGATAGAAAACATGTGGGTCTGCACCTGGCACAAACATACCTGCTGGTGTTGTCAGACCTGGTGAGTACACACAGAGCACTAACTTAGAGGCCCATGAGAATGGGAGCAGAATAAAAGTAAATAAAGAAAAAGTGAAGGAAATGAACCTAAAAACACAACCGTTCTGGTACAGGAAGCAGAATTCAGAGCTCTGCCTGAGTCATACTATATGCCTACTTTCACCTTCAATTCACCTTCACCCAAGGGCATAATTTACATTTCAACTGTTGGGTAGACATTCGGGAACTACACAAAACCCTACAATTAAGGTTGAACTCATGTGCACAACCCACCACATACAGTACACTGCGCAACCCTTTGGAGCTCAAAACAAATAAGTGGTATAAAAATGTTATTTCTAGCAGATGTTTATGCAAAAATTTGACATTCAGGATGTTAAAAGGAGGGAAAATATTACATTCTGTGACTTTTTTTTTTGCCAGATAAAAACGCTTACAAATCACATCTACAGCTGTTAAGAATCCCCACTCTTATTGGTTTCAAATATTGCAATGATAAAGATGTTTGTTGTCAATAACTATCATGATTCATGGTGAATTTATTTTGTTTTTTACCTTGGGTTAGAATTGAAGAAACCAGATCATCGCTTTTGATTTGAAAGTTTTATTATCAGAATGGGAAAAATACACAGATACCAATAAAGTTGGAATCATTTTCTTTCCAGATGCATTCTTATTTTAATTTCTTTTTACAGTATACACATCAGTAATTAGATGGAGCAGTGGTTAGCACTCGTGCCTCACAGTAAGAAGGACCCTGGTTCAAATCCTACACCAGACCTTTCTCTGTGGAGTTTGCATGTTCTCCTCGTGTCTGCGTAGGTTTTCTCCAGGTACTCCAGTTTCCTCCCACCATCCAAACACATGCACTGATAGGTTAAATGGTTAATCTAAAGTGCCCATAGGTGTGAGAGTGATTGTTTGTCTATATATGTTCAGCCCTGAGATGAACTGGAGACTCGCCCATTGTAGCTGGATTAAGCCCCCAGCAACCCCTGTGACCCTAGTGAGGATAAAGCAGGTTCAGATAACGAGACGAGACATATCAGTAATCACCTATAATTACATATTGAGTCACAGCTACACTTTATCTACCACAAATAAATCACTCACAATCAGGTAGATATATCTAATTCCAACTTTATGGGAAACTTTATGGTGCATTACAGGAATCTGGAGGTAGAACACTGAAAACAATGATGTTAATGCTATTTAAAAATGAGTAAAATGAATGGGAAAAAAAAAAGCATTTAGTGATTCATTTAGATGGCAGTATAAACAAAATTACCTCTAAAGGTTAAAAATGTTCATGACAAAATGTATCACAAGATAAAATGACATCGATCTATACTATTATCTGATCCAACCCCCTTTGAGCAATTAAAAACCTATTTCTATTGCAAAGTTTTGTGGAAAAAAAATATAATATGGATTTTTTTTTGTGTGAAAAAAACAAACAAACAAACCAACAAAAAAAAAAAAACCTTTAATCACTGTGTTATCATTTATTCTCACACAGGAGTTGGTCTTCTTAGAAGTAGCAGACATTCGATTGTTTAATAGAGTAGGCATTTAGCATTTGCAAACCACACACACTGTTTACACCAGGGAGATTGTTAAGAAGTATATAAACAGCTGCTGGCCAAAATTACCATTGTGACTCAACTTGTTACCCTCAGTCCATAAATACACAGTTTATTAGGATCAGGCCCATTTCTTCTCCATCAACACAATGGTAAGGCATTTGGCTGGTGAGGCTGGTTTGGGCTGGTTTGAACAGTTTACAAAGGAATTATTTTGTCAGATAAACAGCTCCAGACCTCAGAGCTGATTGGGAGGTACTGTACTGCAAGCAGCCAGAGCTCCATAATCTGTCCTTAACCATGGCTCTAGCACTGACAGTGAAAGTAGTGTGATTAGTGGTCTGACATGCATATAGGCCCCATGCATCCATATGTTGACTCCATTTTCTGGGAACATTTGGGCCTGTTGAGCTCAGATTTAACCCTTTATTGGGAATGTGACTATTTTTGGTCATGTCTGCATATATTATATGGTGATGGCAACAGTTATAGTGATGAAACAGTCTCAGGTTAAATGTGGTGTACAGGGTCTGTAAAGAACGATGTTCAAAGGACTGATATGGATGTGGACAGGTGTATAGCCTAATGTTCTAAAAGGGATATTCTTTTCATTTTACATGTGTATTTAGTAGATTTTTTTTATATATATATAGTGGTGTGAAAAAGTTTTTGGACATCCTATGCATGAAGAATCATTCTTAAGTCATTTAAATCAGTCAAGTATCGTCCCCTTCTCCAAACCCACATGGTCCCTTCTGCACATGCTCTGTTCTGTCGAGGTCCAAACTGAATGTTTCAGCAGAACCCCCCCCCCCGGATCACTACAAAAATCAAATAATTTCATTAACAACCTACCCTGAAAATGTCATCAAAATCCATCCATACGTTTTTGAGTTATCTTGTCCACAAATCAACCAATGCCGGCAAGAACATAACCTTGGCGTAGGTAATGACATGTTAAAACTGTCAATAATTGAGTTTTTTTCTTGTAAACAATAAAAACAAAGAAATCATTTGCATCTGTTTGTCTCATGCAGCTGCATCTTTTGAAACACCAAAAATATTTTGTTCTACAAAAATGTCATGATACTATTGGAAGCTGTAAAATGTTAAGGGTCTATGAAAACCTTTATCCCCATTACTGTATACTTTACTCCTTGGATTTTCTTTTTTTTGGCCACATATGGAACCAAATATGGTAACTTAACTGACCCTGAATTTTCTATATGACAAAATCTTCTTATTAGTCCCCACTTTACATGCCCTTCATTTCTCATGTTCTATCTTTAAATAAATCAATGAATAAAAATAAAGCAAAAAAAAAAAAAATTAATTTCACAAAAGTAATAGTGTCTTATGTCCTCCATTATCACATTGTTCACATTGAGTATTTCTATGAATGGCTGGTTAAGGGATAAGAATCAAGTCACTAAAAACCAAAAAATAAATACAAATTAAAATGACCAGTGCATTCCTTTATAGGTCTTCCCAACATTACATTCATACAACACTTTTAGGAAATAAAGGAAAAAGCTTGCAAATACACTATAAAAATGACACAGTATATTCAGCAATATTTAACCAAACCATAATCTATTCCCAAGCCTATGTGGTGGCAAAGTCCTGGATTTTGTATATTGGCCACCCTGTCCCAACCACCTCCTGCCCACTGAGGAAAATGTAAAAAAGCACAGCAGCCAAAATGCAGGGACATACGGAATATGTAAAAATGTTGATGTGAATTTTTAGTAGTTTTTTTTTTTTTTTTTTTCTCCGCACTGACTGGGTTGAATATAAAACTACATGATGGGTACTAGGGGGGGTGGGGGGACTTGTGCACAGTTTGCATGTTAAGTGTCTCCTGTTGAATTTCAGATACAGCTCCAGTTCAAGGTCCAGTAGGAAGAGGAGGAAACAAGGTTGACTAAGAATGGGAGGACTCATCTGCATTCTTCCAGGTATTCCAGGGGAAGGATTCAGCTAAAGCACACTAGCAGATGTGGAGATTTGGGCTGAACTCGGGAGGGGCCCGGCAGAAAGAAACACGTCAAGGTCACAAGAGTGCATTTAATGTGCATGGATGTGTGGGTAATTTATCTCACATCTCAGAAGTGATGATGGCTTTTTAATTAGGATTACTGCGATTCTCTACAGTAGAAGAGCACCAATGAACCGTCTCATCTCACTCCCTTCATGATCAATCTTTTCCCAGATAGCAAGCAGACCTTGGGCCTGACGTTATATGTCAAGATCGGCCCAATGTCATTTTGGCTACCGGGGAAACGTTGGGCCGACGTCGTGTGTGTCGACCGATAGTGTGTCCAGGCAGTGCACCACGGTTGGCAAGATGTTAACTTATAACCAACGGTCGTCTACATTCATTTTCATTTCATTATTATAAACATATGATGAAATCTGCAAGTAACCAGTGTTCAATTAGCATTTATTAAATAATCAAATAAATAACAAAATAAACAGATGATAAGCCAAATAACATTCAGTTAATCCTGTGAAAACAAACACACAAAGCATGGTAAGTTTAACTTATTCCACTGTCTAATGCAGGGGTCGGCAACCTTCAGCTCCGGAGCCACATGCGACTCTTTCATCCTCATCCTGTGGCTTGGGAAAATGAATTACTAAAAAATAATAATAACAAGGCAGTCAAGAGACGACTGACCTCTGCCAAGGCTTGATTTTTTTTTGGTAATTAAAACACAAAAAAAAAAAAAAAAAGAGACATTCTAGTTGCTTAGTTGCTGAGAAAATTAATAAACAATGGTTCAAATGGGATTTTCCATGTTAAATCTAAAGCAGGATAATATTTTTTGTTGCGTCATTTCCATGTTCGCTCGAGATTTTATTAAATGTATCAATAGTAGTCCCTTACAGGGTCTCAAAAAAAAATTTGTTTAAAAAATCCTCGGTTCAGTTTATGTGATATGGCCATTTCAATATTCGATTACTTATGACGTCACTACGATGTCACGTAGCAACCATATTGCATCTAATATGAAGCATAGTTTATTGTTGGATTTGATAAAATATGTCAATAACCCTGATTTAAGGTCAAGGTCACACAGTTCACAAATATACCATTGGTTTGAAGTTAAAACATGACGTGATCAAGCCATACGTGTTGACCCATCTGATGTCCGAAGGTGAAACGATGTGAACGTAAAAAAAACCCCCACCAGATTCTATCTTGTCTGAATCCTGAGATATTAGCACTGATGCGTTTTAGCTGTTGACCTTTAGTGTGACCTTGACCTTTGACCTTCATTACTCAAAATCTAATGGGTTCTTCCTTGACCCATTATTTATCATCCTGAAAGAAACAAACAGACAAACATACCTCCTTGGCAGAGGTAACTGCAGTATTTAATTGAAGTATATTTTATTTGTGTTAGTTAGTTAGTTAGTTTTTTTTATTAGGATTTTAGTCCTAAATATTGATCTTGAAATATTAAAATATTAATAAAACAAGACAAGGCAGAGACAGCAGACCTCTGCCAAGGCTTGATTTTTCATTCACACGTCACATGATCGAGCCATAGGTGTTGACCCATCTGATGTCCGAAGGTGAGACGATGTGAATCCTGAATCCTGAGATATTATCACTTATGCGTTTTAGATGTTGACCTTTAGTGTGACCTTGACCTTTGACCTTCATTGCTCAAAATCTAATGGGTACTTTCTTGACCCATTGTCTATCATTCCTGAAGGTTTCATCAAAATCCCTTCAGACGTTTTTGTGTAATCCTGCTGACAGACAGACAAAACAGACAGACAAACGGACTCGAATTCAATACCTCCTTGAGTGAGGTAATAAATGTTATTATTTTTCATCGCTCAAAATAAACTCCACACTTGTGGAAGCTACTGTATACCCACCAAAACACTGTCCATTTGTTGCAACTTTCAAACTCAACAAAGAGAAGTACGGCGAAATGTAAGAAAAGAAAAATATCTGAAGAAATGGTGATGGACCTAGATCCAAACACACAGGCTCAGAGTGTGGAAAAAGGAGAAAAACAAAAAAACAAAACATATATGACAAAGTCCCACAGGACAAAGATGAACTGGGTCTGGAGTGTCTTACCTTTACACTGAACCAGTGTAAAGGTAAGAAAAAGCAAAACAGTGTTCTCTTCATTTTAGATAACACATCTTCAAAAGGGTCTTCAAAGTATTAATAAGTATGACTGACGTCCCAAGTATGAATTGTTGTTTTAAATATTTTTTTCCTTCCTTTTTAATAAATGCTTTTTTGCTTTTTTTTATTTGAGATGTCATAAAGTATTTCCAGCTCCCAGTGTTTTCTTTTCCATGGAAACCGGGTTCAAACGACTCTTTGGATGGTAAAGGTTGCGACCCCTGGTTTAACACAATGAAAGGCAAATGCATTTGTCTGTGTCACTTAAGCCTTTTACTCTGATTTACTTTGAATCCAAATCCAATTCAGTGGACGAACAGTGCACGAAGGAAGATTGTTCTGTGGAGAAAAGGAGCCAGACATTTATCGTTAGAACAGCAGAGGATTATAGGACAAATTATCAAGACATATAACCCAGTCAGTCGAAGCACAATTACAATACATCTGAGTGATATAGCATCAGAGAAGTGTGTCTGCATCAACTCCAAACTAGAAAAGATAGACACAGTATCTGTAACTGTAGACATTTGGACAGATATGGTTTGTAGGGGTAATAACCCACTTCATAGAGCAGGACAGAAACAGCCCAAGACTCCAAAATGTTCTCCTAAGTTGTGAAACATTCACAAGGTCACACATTGGTCAAAGCGTTAGTGATGCATTTGAGGAAATGTGGGACTGCTTTCACATTATGCACAAAATAGATGACATAATATGTGACATGAAGAAGGTCTTCACAGATTGTTTTCCCACTGATAAGCGTAGTGAAGATGATGATGATGATGATGATGATGATCTCGAAAACAGTGACTCCTGGGAGGACCTAAGTGAGGACTACCAGGATGAAGTGGATACCATCCACAGCAGTTGGCGACAGCAATGACTGCAGTGTTTTGTTTGCTGCAGCTTGTTGTGTGAGATGAAGTTAAAGAGACACAGGTTGTGAACAGTACTATGGCAAAGGTGAACAGATTCTGCAGTTTACCACATTCCACATGTAGGCTAAAAGAAGCATTTGAGGCAGAGTATGGAGCCAACTGTAGCATCCCTTCAGCTGTATCAACCCGATGGAGTAGTACTTTCGGCCTTGTGGAGTCAGTCACTAATTTGGACTTTCAAAAGTCTAAATACACTCCTGGAAGCCCAGGGTCATAAAAGCCTGTGTCTATCAGCCAGAGAATGAGGCCAGCTGAAAGAGCTTGTGGATGTTTTGGCCCCACTTCAGCAAAAGCCACAGACCTTACTCAAGGGGAGAAAGTTCTGACCCTTAGTGCAGTACTCCCTTGTGTAGTATCACTGAACAGTCACCTCATTAGGATGCGGAACACAATGTGTTATATTTTGGGTCTAATAGATCACTACAGAGGCTCCTCTAGATCCGGTGTTGTTTGTAAATGTCAGATGTCAAATGACTCCAGTGTTCTGGCAGTGGATCTTCCATTTGGAAATACAGTCTGCATGATGCCTGCATTGTTAGACCCATCATTCTGCTTTTTTTTTGGCTTGAACAAGATGAACAACAAGCGGGCTTGTGGCTACCTGGCAATATGTGGGACATCCATGAGGGCGGAATGTGTGTTTTCCACCACAGGGAACATAGTCACGAAGAAACAAGCTTCGTTAGAGCCAGAGAATGTGAATCAGTTTGTGTTTTTGGCTAGGAATCTAAAATACAAATAGACCCAATCATTTTCAATTGTTTTATTTGTTGTGTGTGTGCATGCATGAGTTGTAAGTTCATAAAAATGGCCACAACTTAGGCCTATTAATGTCACTGAGGATTGCTACATCTATCACCACCACTGTCTTCCAAAGTTTATCCACCACCACTCTGTCAGGCTGATTGGCCAGTATATATATATATATGTATATATATATATATATATATATATATATATATATATATATATATATATATATATATATATATGTACAGATAAACCGATTCAAACTGGTTATCGGTCTGTGTGGTATGAGATCTGAGTGAATCGGTCCACGTAGCCCCTCGGTAAAACTGTCTACAAATGGGCCAATGCTCTGGATTTACAGCCGTTTCCTGAGGTCCAGCCAACGATCTCTAATTATGTTCTTTATATCTGTGGGCCAAGTAGCTTAACAATGTCATACAATTTATTTTTAGAAATGTATACACGTTAAAACTTCCATTTATCTGCTGATTTTTGGAGGTACGGAAAGAGGTAAAGTTATTTTTACCTATTGTATTTTTTATCTTTTTTTTCATTTCTGGGGAACAATGAGTTGTTTTTTTAGTGGGTTCTATCCCCTACTATACTGTGTTACTTGCATGAATTTTTATTTCATTTAATTTTTTGTTTTTCTTTATGATGTGCAAATAAATAAATAAATTAAAAATAGATAAAATAACCAATGATTTTACTCTGTGCTTTTATGATTATGATTATGACATGCACATGATCAGCAAATAAAATAATGGAAAATTCATAATTTACACTGGAAAAAAAGGTAAAATACAGTTGATAATATTGCAATAAATGGTGATAAATCCCTTGAGAAAGGTTAAGTAAGGACAAAAATTCATTTGGGAACTGACACAATAGTAGCACTGGGTCTTTATGTATAAATAATAACATGACCTTTGACTGTAGAGCTGCAGCAGTTACATAAACGCAGACCCTAATCAACCAGTTCCCTCAGACCCCCTTCATAAAGCTACAAACAAACAGATTGCCTCTGCCACAATGTCATGTCAGCACCCAGTGTTACCCCCCCCCTGTGATGTCATATCCTCTAAATGCTCCAGACGGTTATGGTGAGCGAGAGTGAGAGCAGGAAAACCACATGCATGACGCACACACACACACACACACACACACACACACACACACAGTCTATCTAAACATAAACGCTCTCATATGCACTGATTCGATTCAATATGATTTTATCTACACGCTGCCAAATGTCAATAAAAAAAAAATAACCTCGGTGCACTTTACTCTGTAAGGTCAAGACATTGCACTATTACAGAGAAAACCCCCAAAAACCCCTCATGAGTGCGCAGTTGGAGACAGTGGGAAGGAAAAACTCCCTTTAACGGAACAAGGAACCAGTGCTCAGGGTGGGCGGCCATCGGCTGTGACCGGTCAGGAAGGAAGATACAGAAAAGTGGAGATGGTGGTTTCTGAGGGAGAGCAGGAGGATGCACAGGGCTGTGGTTATTGTCACGAGTCAGGCCTTGGATAGTCCTACGGTCAAGAGGGTAATGATGGGTGAGGGCAGGATGAGAGAGGGGTAAGAGAGGGGTGAGTGGCGGACACTAGGGCATATAAATGTCACATTGCAGCAGTGATTTTTATGTCAGGGTCTGTGGTTGAAACCTTAGCTTTCCTTTCACTGCTCTGCTTTACAAAATAAGGGCGTTGAAGTCCCAGGGCCAGGCGTACACAGAACATGCGGCTCATCCAGTGGCTAAACACACACACACACACACACACACACACACACACACACACACACACACACCTTTGGTTACTTTGGTTATGCACTCATATATTCACATGGTCATATATAGATTAATATAAACCACACAGAAACTATAAACTTAAACCCTTACATTGTACATGTCCCTGTGTGTGTAATCAGTACTTCATGAAGAAGGCCAAACCGACACACACACACACACACACACACACACTAATGTGCCAATAAGAGCAACCATTTAGTCCTGTCCACACTGAGTTCATAGAGGGTTAGCAGGAGTAGCTCTCCAGATGGGGTATAAAGATACAAATCAAATATGACAGATGGGACACACACACACACACACACACACACACACACACACACACACACACACACACACACAGACTTCTATAAAAGTTTGATGTAACCACACCGTGCCCAAAGACGCCATGTACAAAAAAACATTGCATCAATTATCACATCAACATTCAGCCTTCATCAGCACGACGGGGATTTATAGCAGCGAGGGGGCCAACAGCCAACAGCCAATAGTCCTTAACTCATTGATTGCTCTCGCATCCAAGACAAACATGCTGATGTTGATGAGCTGTGATGCGAGGAAACTCTAAAACGCTCACAATACTTTTCAATCTCAATCCAGTGCAAAGACCTGGGGACAAACTGAGGCTCGGAGCCAATGGTGTTGCTTATTTTGAGCTATGATATGGTGAGACCACCTACTCTGCTGCAATCTGCCGGCTTTTTCCCTCCGTTGCCTCCCTGACCTCCAATCTAGCTTTACTACTTCCCTCTCTTACCCTCCTGCCCTTCTTCTTTCTTCGCTCCTGACTGTCCATTCTATTAAACTGGCTTGCACTTTAAAAACAGACTGGGTGCATTTGAGTGGCAGAGGCGAGGCAGGGGGCTGCTGGGTCTCCATTTAGCCACTTCCTGTTTGAGGGAGCCAAAATGTATGTCCCTCCAGGCCATTGCTCAGTTTGCTGTGTGTAACCGAATGAAGCTTTTTCGTAGACTGGCAGAGTTCAGATTATAGCTACAAAGACTCTGCTGAATATGCTAATGTTGAAAATTCTCCCTGAGCTTGTTTGCACAAACACACAGAGGAATGCTAAATATATGCCCATGATTTGTTCTGGTTTTGTTATTCAATATTTGGCAGTTGAGGGTAAGCCGCCTGTCTTGAGAGAAAATTGATGAACTCCAAACTGATGATTTATGTGTATTCCTCTCATAAATATATACTGTTGGCTAATCCTAATCAGAGCACAAAAACAATGAGATATAGTTTCTCTGTTTCTCACACTTACTCTCAGAGTTTTTTCCTTTTACACACACAGTATTAGTACAGCTGGCTGTCAGGTCCTCGGGCTCACCAAGAGGTCTATAAGTACTGAAGGCTTTTCTTCCTGTCACAGCATGGGGTACCCAACCAACTCTGTGTATGTGTGTGTGTGTCAGAGTGTATATTTTCAGCTGGCACCTCTCAACCTTGGCAGCGGCTTGTCTCTTGGCATCCACAGGAACAAATTTGTCTTTGGGGTTTGGTTCGGTTTTCGTCTCCAACATGTGTATGTGTGTGTGTGTGTGTGTGTGGGTATGGGTGAGGTAGTCAAGAGGTCTGGTCATTATCACCACTACAGCCTTGCAAGCATGTGGCCAGAGCTTCAGGGGAATAGGTGAAGCAGGGTGGAGGAGGTAAATCAGGACATACCTCGGAAAAAAAAATAAAATAAAAAAATGGCACCCCAAATGTAGTAAATATGGATTCGTACAGATGCACAATCAAAACAACACGACACTCATTGTACGCAAAAGAAATAAATACCTCATGTTAATTCATTTTTCTTCCCATTGTTTTAGATATTCTTCACTGTAAGCCAATCCTTAAAGAAAACCTACACACACACACACACTGAGTTGCATGGCTGAGATTGTGCTTGTCACCCTGTGGAATGCCGGTGGAATCATATGTGTGTTTTCCCAGCTTGTCTTAGCCATGGCGTGTTGTGGTCACCGGGCCTGTGTGTGGTCCTGGTGTGGTTCAGCTGCTCAGAATCATTTCCATTTAAACATATCTGTGGTCCTCAAAGCAAACCACCAATGTTATCCACTCCATTGGAGGTAACACCAAAAGCTTTGCCCTCTGTGTGACCGCTTGTGTGTTTGCATGTGTGTGTGTGTGTGTGTGTGTGTGTGTGTGTGTGTGTGAAAGAGTTTGGCTATATAGCGTTGTTCAAAAGTGTGAATATGTGTGCGATTCACTGTCATCTGTCTTCGAACATATTAAGACAAGAGATTTCTCATGCAGTCAAGATAATGGTGAGCAAACAGGGTTAGTTAGATGTGAGTGGTGATGGATGGGGGTGTTTTGAACTGCAGGGCCCCTTTGAGGCATTGTGTCTCAGTGATCAGTGACTCCTCTCTCAGGGGTTCCTGCCCACCACAAACAGCAGCAAAGATCATTTCATTGGGAAGGAATGTGGACTCTACATAAAATACCTCCAGAGATGTTTCCTTCAATCACAAAATATGTCTCTTTGATGGAAAGTATTATGGTTTCAATTGGCTTGTTCTAGTGGATCTGCTGCAAACATGGGTATTTCACTTATAGGTACCTTTTTAAAAGAATTATATATATATATTTATAGTTGTTTATAGTGAATTTACATATTGTAATTTCTTATCAACACATAGACCCAAAAAAGCCACCAAAACCATCTACTAATCTAAAATGTTTAACACCTGTCAATCCACTAATTCTATTAATACATTTAACATTTAGTGAACAATCTGATGTTGAGAGGCTTTGTAGTAAATGTGGAAACACTGTCATCTTCTACAACATTGATTAAACTAGTAAAATGCACAGAGTTGGATCATTGAAAGGTGAATGGGCTCTTTTTAATGTACAGTTAATTATATGGTCTCTCCTCCTTATTTAGTATATTTATATATATTTTTTTTATCTTGCTACAGTCCTGTCACATTTCTTGTTATTTCTTGTATTTTATATTGTTTTGTGTTTTGTTATTTTTGTTTTTATTTTGGTACATCTCTGTACAACAACCTTGGGTGTCTTGAAAGGTGCTTTCAAATAAAATGGATTATATTTGTATATATTGTATATATATATATATGTATTGTATATATATATATATATATATATATATATATATATATATATATATATATATATATATATATATATATATATATATATAAAGTCAGTTTTTCTTCAATTTTCTCTGTCTCCAATATATTACCATTGACTTTAATTTGAGCTTTTATGAATATCGACATCATCTTGCATGTTCTAAATGTATCCCTCTTCCAACACACCTGATTCAAATGATCATCTTATGGTCAAGCTGTGATAATGACCATCAGGTGTGCTGGAAAAGAGACATAACCATGATTGGACATCCCTGATCTACATGATTATTTAAATTAAATACAGGGCAAAAAGTAAATGAAAAAATAAAATGTAAAATGTGACAAATTCCTTTTGAATAAAGAGAAAAATAATTATTTGGAACGTGATACAAAAGTAGCACTGGGTCTTTATGGGTTAAAGTTTGTTTAGTGTCTTTGTGAGCTAGG
Organism: Siphamia tubifer; assembly: GCA_020466265.1. Classification (NCBI taxonomy): domain Eukaryota; kingdom Metazoa; phylum Chordata; class Actinopteri; order Kurtiformes; family Apogonidae; genus Siphamia; species Siphamia tubifer. The sequence continues at coordinate 21,336,582 of CM035789.1, forward strand.
CATACTACGCCCTGTGTCTTTGAATCTAAATGGGATGTTTTGTCCTTTCCCTGTGGGTGAGGAAACCAGTTTACAGAAAACAGAGATGTGCATGTATCACTCGGTGGTGGCAACAGCACTGACACTGCAGGGAGAACGTTGCATTTCCAAGTATGTCTTTTGTACACGCATTGGATAGACTTTCCCATAACTCATCTGGCAAACAGGAAGGAATCACAGCCCGGATTGGATGTGTGTGCTGACCCAAAACAGCTCCGATCCCATTATGCAGTGATAAATGACTAGTTGGGGGAATCTTTGGACCATAGAAAAAGGAAGAGCAAGAGAAACTGGGAATGATTAGAGAGTCACAAAGTGCTGCCGGAGGGATAGGATAGTGAAAAGATTAGAGAACAGATTACGCTGCTATGACAATGACTTGTACCTGCTTAAAGGGAGGCAGAAGCATGTTGTACCCTGCTATTTAGACTGTTGTGTTGTCATAGAAACCACAACAGAAACCCTTGTAAAAGTGATCCAGGTCTCTGAGAATTTTTTTGTCTTTTTTTTTTGGGCTTATTGTGCACGTACAAGCACAATAACATTGGCCTGGCATAGTAACTGAGCCCCAGTTTTGCATGTATGTGTGGCTTCTATGGTTTGTCAGAAAATGTTGGATTGTTTGTGTCTGTTTCCTAAAGAAATACAGAAGTATGTTTGTGGTCGGCCTTGGATTTGTGTGTCATGGTCCTTATTGTCTGTACTTGCGTGGGGGTAGACCTCTGGGGCAAAAGTCTACATGAGTGACAAAAGAACAAAACCCCAGATGTGCACACACACACACACACATTCATGTACACACAGATACACACACACACACTTCTCCTCATATGGAGGCCATAACCACTATACTAATCAGTCAAATCTGCCAACAACAATAGGAATATATATATATGAAAACTGATGCTTTATATTAAGTGTTTGCTAAGAGCCTTTCAACAACATGACTAACAAATTCATACATTTTGAACATCATTTTATTTCAAAAGTACACAAACAGGACCAATATCGTTCAATAAGGCAAAGCTCAAATATTAACAACCACTCACATCAGAGGACTCAAAATCTCATAGTCACAGTTTATGGTTACCACTTGCAAATCATAAATAAAACTCTTTTTTTAAAACTCTTTTTTTTTTTTCATCATATTTATACTAGAACATATTTTCTCATCATGAAAAAAAAACATTGGACAAACATTTCATTACAACCCCAGCCACTTATAATCTTCTTCAACATCAGTATTTTTTTATTATATATATATATATACATATATATATATATATATGTATATATATATATGTATATATGTATGTATGGTTTTTTTTTTACATTTTATTTTCTTGATCAGAATTGTCTGTGGACAGTGTGGGCCAGTTGAAAGGTGCATTTGTCTTTCTCCGCATGGGTGTTACGTGGCACTATTGTCAAATTCCAAGCCCAGCCACAGACCCCAGCCCTTAGCTGCTACCTGAAAGGACTGAACATAGCGCTCTGAGTGTCTGTGGTTGATACTAGACCACTTGTATGGTTTTTAAGCTACTAAGTGCATTAGGCTATTATGTTCAATACTTTGAGTCTCCCTAAAAACATCCTTGTGTGGCTTACGTGGAATTGCTAAAGCATCTTATTAATCACTACTTTGCAGCTGTAATAGCTATCCGTTATCAATCCTTTCAAATAAGTGTCTGGTAGGGACATTCGGGGCTAGGGGCTTCGTAGGTGGTAGGTTTTGGAATTGGGCGCAAATTTATAAGGGGTGTCATTTTCTGTGGCGTCATTGCGGTTCTTTTGCATGCCGAGCCAAGCCGATCCATGTGAGATTAGGATGGAGAGGCGTGGCCAGTTGTGGTCACCTAGGAAACAGTGCCAGGAGGACACAGCACAGTGTCACTGTGAGAGAAGGAGCGAGACCCATGACCCCTCCACACTCCATCGAGTTCTCCTAAAGGCAGAACGAGGAGAAAGAGAGGCGTGGAATATTATAGAAAGAAAAACACAACATAATAACAGTCAGCTGACATCGTGGTTCGTGCAAATACCTCTGGGTGGAAAGGGTGGCACGTGTCGGGGCGCCTCCTGTCCTTTTGCATCTTCAACCTTTCACACTTAAGAGATTCATTATGTATGGATGAAGTTAAGGTGATAACAGTTTGACTTCCCTTATTTATTCATTAAACAGTTTATACCTTTAAGATTTTACACAATCTGATCTATTTTAATAAAATATTTGTGGAAAAATCTTTTTCACATTTCACAAACATGTGTCTGCAGATCAGCCTTCCCTAAATGACACTAAATGAGCAATAGTTTTCACTTTCACACATTTGTTCCTTGTGCCAGCATGAACATTTTGGCCAAATCTGTCCGTAATGTTTTGAGTTATCTTGCTAATAGACAGACAGATAAACAGACAGACAGACAAACCCTGGTGAAAACATAACTCCGACGTTTACTTGGCGGAGTAATTATTATTTTTTTGTGTTTAGTAGTAAATAGAAAAAAAAAAAAAACTAAACTAGAAAAGCACTCAGAAACCGCAGCCCCCACCCTCCCACCAGATCACCACCAACATTTAACAATTTGTTCCTTGTGCCAGTATCAACTTTCCTCAAAATTTCAGCAAAATCCACCCACAAAATTTGAGTTATTTTGCTAACATACAGACAAACTAACAGGCAAACCTCAATGAAAACACAAGCTCTTTAGTGGAGGTAACTAACATTTTGGCATTATTTTACTTCTATGAAACAGTTTACACTCAGAAGGGAGCATGTGGGTTTGGAGAATGGAACGATACTGGGCAGAGTTCAATGACTTAACAGTGCTTGTTTCACAAATGCATGGGGTATTACTGTTAGAAACACTCGAAAGACTTGAAATTCAAACTTGGGACTTGACTTGCTTTTCAAACCACTGACTTGGTTCTCTGTGTACTTTTGTGCCTTACAAAAAGAGGTCCTTTTTGCAGAACACAGTGTAAAATTACTACAAATTTATACAATGGGTAATGTTTGATGAGTTTTCTTTAGTTGCATAGCAACAGAACGGCAGGATTTATGCAACAGCAAGCATTCCTCATAAAAATAAACAGTGGTAGACATGTATACATAACAGACAGAACTGCATAAAATATCAGGAAAATGCACGCAGTTCATGTATTTGGCTCGTGTTTGTGACAAAGCTGCTTCGGTCTGACTCCATTCTGATCTGGGCCTGTTACTGATCAGTGTGCCATCACAGCTTGGACTGTTGTGTAACAGTCCATACACAGACACATGCAGACACACAGCACTGTGAGAATAACTGGTAGAAGGTTTAAAATCATGTCTCCCACAATGTATTAAACTGTTTCATCCACAACAATGGCAGAGGGCAAACAAAGTCTCAAAAGCCTCCTCGCAAATTAAAACAATCTACACTGTTACATCACACCCGCATCAATGGACACGTATTGACTTTAATGATTTTCACTCTGAATCACATGAAGCTGAAGGGAATAGGCCTATCCACTCTTAAAATCATAATCGGGTAACACTGTTAATCTTCTGAGCTGGGTGGAAGGTCAAGCTGTCTGGAATGGGTTTACATTCTGGAATTGTAACACTGAAATTGTCCACTGTTAATGCCCCCCCCCCCCTCGAATTAAATTCATGAAGGGGGAAAAAAAAATGCTTGGTACAAAATCAAGGAATGTCCAAAAGTTCCACAGGCTTTTATTCTAATGAAATTTTAAGCAGGAAAAATGACTATAACAAGATACGTCTTTAGTCTTGAAATGGCTGATTCGCTGATAGTGAATGTGAAATTCATTTAGAGTTTTGATGGTATAAATTACTACTCATTTTCTGTGCAGTTAAAGAACTACTGTAGGCTTATTCTGGTAGGCAGTTACAGTACTGTGCAAAACTTTTAGTCTAACATTAGATTTGTTGGTTTAGTAAAATTATAATCACACATCAGTCTCTGTATTAACATATGTGACGTATGTGCAGCTGAAAAAACAAAGGTTTCAGGGAAAAACAGCTTCCAGAAAGCAAACTGGTAGTATTTAGTGTGACCGTCTGTTGCACTCAGTGTGTATTTAACTCTTTGTTTTTAGAAAATGGGAAATTTATTGCATTCATTTTCTGATGTTTTACACCAGGTTTCATTCCGCACATGTCAGACGTTTCTAATTGTTTGTGCTGCTTCTTGTCATGTGTCAGGGCTCACACAAATAGTGACTTTAACCTTTACAAGCCAGTTCATTCAGGGTTTTGTGTGTATTTTAAGGCTATGCACATATTCCTTTTTTATCTATTTGTTGTATCTAAAGAAAAGGGAATGATACATAAATATATATATGCTCATTTCGGCTGCATAAAACCAACAAAAATAAAGTTAGCTGAATACATTTGCATGATACCGTACACATCCTCATACTCCTTTTTTTGGTACAAATCTCAATTGAACACGCAATCCTCCCCCCTTTTGGCTTTTGCTCAATAAAGGATATACATGATTTCAATGGGGTCCATGGTGATTGGCTCGAACATGCTGCAGTCACACTTGTTGTCCACCACCACCATGAAGAGATTACTGCTGGGGATCTGCTGGATCACAAAGGACCTGTCAATCAAGTGAGAAACAAGAGGAATGAGGAAGGAAGAGGGGAGAATCTGCACGAGGGGAGAGAGCAGGGCTGAGAGCAGGATTGGCAAGAAGACAAGACGCATGGATGTGATGTAAATTTCCATGTGTCAGAAGATTTGTGTTATGAGTATTCACATTCTCCCCTGGCGGAAGGGAGATGCACTGAGGAGACTCAATTGGATGCATGTCAAGATGATGACTTGTCTCTGCACCAGCTGTCAATAAACACATAGAAAGACTCACACTAACACACACACACACACACACATATACAGTCAATGTACACACTCTATCCCTGACTCACTCTGTCCTTTCTTTTTCCTCATCCTCTTCCTTTGCTTTTGTCTTTGTTATATCCTCTCTAAGGCAAACACCAATGAAGTGTTGCCGAATATAAAACACTCCAAAGAGAGACAAATGAGAACCACACTTTTGTGCATTGCTGCTTCCCATGGTTATGTTTTACTGGCCTGAGAGATCAGGGCTTGCCTCGGCCTCCTGGTCAGTGATTTATGACCACGGATAAGCTTTATGAAGAAGAGAGGTCGTAAAGATGATCTCTTCTTTCTGTCACCCTTTCTTTCTTTATCTGTTGCTTCACTCCCACTCTACGGCTGCAGCTGTGTGATTTATCAAGTTCACCGAGAAGCATTTATCAGACACGTATGAAAACATGCATATGTGACTGAGTGAACACACTGATGCAAAATACACACGCATGTAATTTTCTAAACTTAGTGAAGGAAAGCAGGGAGTGAGTCAGAAAAGGAGAGACCTGAGCGATTACACCAGACCAAGTATCTACAGGAATATCTCTGTCTATTCTAATTCAATACCATGACCAATTTGAGCTGACCACAAACGGCATCCAATTGCTGAGTAGCACCAGTCCACCACACTGTAATATACTTATCCCACCATGACCAACCAAACCCCACCAAACCAGCCCAGCAAATAGACCAAGCCAGTCCCAATCAGGATAAATTAGGATCTGCTGATGTTTAATAATCTGTGCTCACCCCTGCACAGCGCCGGGCCAGCCAAGCTCTGCCTGCTGATAGAAAGCAGAGCAAGTGTTCTTGGAGGAAAGACCTAAACACATCCTGACAGCCCAGCTGCTGGCCTTGAACATACCCAGTGCTGGGAAAGGCAGCACCGCACCACATATGAATGCAGGCATGTACAGACTACCACACACAGAAGGATGTGTACAGTATACACAGATACATAAAGGTATACTTACACAAACACACTGACAGTAAAGACCGGACTCTTTTTTTTTTTTTTTTTTTTTCCTAAATAATGTTGGCAACAACTCGGACCACAATGTTGGCAAAAGAAAAACGGACCACAGAAATGTCAGATAATACATGTTGCATGTCTATGAACGATAGAAGGTGATAGGGAGAGACATGTGACTGTTAGACTGACATGGAGACCTACAGAAAAGACAAAGCTGTCAAAGAGAAGACACTGAGCGCTAGATAAGCTGATGTACTGCAGAAAAACATCAAAACATACAGACACCGTGACAGAACGGATCTCTTCTCAAAATACTGACAACATGAATCAAGCAAACTGCTCCTGAAACTTAAAAGAAATTGGGCCTGCTTATCAACACTTCTGAATCGTGAGGAAAAATACTGTATTTTTCTAGTGACAGCCGTGTTGAAAACAAAGTTAGACATGTTAGAGTCGCACTAACATAACGGGGATCCACGGTGTAGTTCGCATGCTTTGTTTCTGATGCAGAACCATAGCAAATTTTTACGACCTACTGTATTCTGTGCTCAGTTTTGAGTAAATGTAATATATGTGTGTGTTTTGTAGAGAATGTCCACATTTTTCCAGTGATTTAATCCTTGCATAACTTAACCATAACCATAACTTCAAGGATGGTATGGTTTTCAGAGACATCTGCCATCAGAGTTAGGGAATTTGACCAGTAATTACTGTGTGCAATTTAACAATTACTAATTCAAATTACTCCAATAAAATCTCAACAAACAGACTGGCATATTTTCAGAGCTGTGCTGTCATTTTATTTCCATTTCTCCTATTACTTTTGCAGAACCCCCCCACCCCCACCCCAAAAAACTCAAAAACAAAAACGCACCACTAGTCCAGTAATTATTTTTTAAGCGTTTTCACACGTTTTGTATGGTTCTATTATAGGATCTAGCAAAAATGTTTTTAGAAACTTCATGCCAAGATTTTAGACACAACCTTCAACAGGACATGGGTGCAACAAGAAGCAACAGAACAGTTAAAAAAAAAAAAAAAACAAGAGGTAAAACCCCCCAAATTCTTAACATACAGTGGATGAAAAGCTGTGGATTTTCTAATCTATCAAAATGATGAAGTTGAACAGAAAGTTCTTTGAAAATGTGTTCCAAAATGAAACATTTTGTGTAATTTGGCATCTTCAATGTGACATTAAATGTACACATCACTAGTATAAACACTCATATATCAAGTGCTGTACAATATTATTTTACAATGACACTTATATATGTGTTTCTATATTGTAGAATATATTTAAAAAGCACATTTTCATTACATCTTTATGTTTACATTTATTCTATGATTAAACAATTTATGAATTTTGCTCAATACATCAACTAATACAACTATATAACAACTATAAATAAAGAATATCCATGAAATAAAACCGTAACTGAGTGTCTGGGGCTACAGTTCAATGCAGCTTTGAACTTCTCTCTGTCTTTTTGGGGTAAGGCTCAACTGGGATGTTTGAGAGGAACAAAAGGAGCATGTGAAGGAGGATATATGGCCACAACTATTGTTGCTAATAGTCTCCACAAAGAGCTTCACTGGTTAGAGACATGACACACACTTTGTCCCGAGTCTCACGTTACACTCTACAAAAGCTACAGTGCAGTAATAGAGGTTAAATCATCTGAAAGAGCCACTTATTATATCATATGATTTCAACATTTCTAGTGTTCCGTCTCTATTATTCATCCAATGGGAAGTAATGGACAAATACAAATACTGACATTACATACACGGTCAAAATACAGTAAAGAGAACTTTAGCAGTTGAGAGCTTAGGGTATATTTCCTCAAACATAAAGCACACACACGTGTCCCAATGAAAATATGAGAGAAAGACCTCAGTCAGCCTGTAACGTGAAACAGATGTTTATCACCAATATCCTCTATTACTAATATGAGCTATAAAATTCCATATAACCGAAATAAAAACTCCATTTTACTTTGTCAAATTCATTGTGCTTTAAAAAAGATTTATTCCAAGGCGACATGTTGTTCAGAGCACAGAGCCACGGCAGCTAATCCCTGTTCTGGTGTCATCATTGGAGATGAGGCTATTGCTCTCTGTCATGTGTGAGTGTGTGTGCGTTATGTGTGTACAGTATATATGTATGGGTCTGACTATACCCCCCGACCGCATTTTACTCCTGGCACCCAGGGCAGTGGTTACCCTGCTGACCTTGTGGCGCAGACACACAAGAAAAACACACACTTGTATGCACGCACACACACGCACACACACACGTACACACATGAGCTTCCCTGGCAGTTCCACAGCTGGGAGCAATGAAGGGCCCATTGGAGGGATCCAGAGAACACCCCACAATTGCCTGACAGAAAAGCCCAAATTGTTAATGGGGACCACACTCATTTTCCCATTTTTAAAGGAAGCCTTTTTTTTTTCCACCTCTCTCCCTCATCTCTAAATGCCTCGTATTTCAAACTGCCTGAGGAGAGAGTGAGTGTCTGTATATGTCTACATGTGTGTCTCTGATGGATTGCCTGGATAAAAGTGTTTTCAACAGACAACAAATGATTTAAATGTGTTTGTCATTATCAGGGATTATGCAGATGAAAACATTTTGGCCAGAATGAGAGTTAACAAGATATTTCATTCTGCTTTGTGAACACGCTGTATGGATACAAAAATTGATCTGATTTCTGACGTGTTTTATAGTTAAAGCATCGTCAGTGCATTTCTGGGTATGTCATACTTAATGCAGCCGTCACAGTCGGTGTTTCCTGTGTTCTCCTTGATGGTTCTCTCAGAGACGAAGGCTGGGTACTCTGTATCACATGGTACCTGCATAGACCGGCCCATTCTTTGAGCTGAAGAAAAGAAAGACGGGAAAGAAATAAAGTAAGACAGAAAAAAAAAAAAAAAAGAAAAAAAAATTAAGAAAAACACAGAAATAACAGGTCAGGAAGGGAATTGGTGAGAAAGTCATGAACTATCCAATTCTAAGTCCAAGTCGTTTAAAATAGTTACGCAAATAAATTGCAAGAGAACATTAAAACACACCACATCCTTGCAAATATACAGGTTTTGAAAGGGAGCAACACTTCTAAACCAGAACTCTTTCTTGTCCTGCTGAAGTTATTTCCAGTGCTAATCTAGGCCAAACATTCACACCACATTGCTTGAACTCTCCTGCCACCCAGAGGTTTGAGACAATTCTGCAGGATGAAAGAGGAAACACTTTTCTATTTGGGTCAATACATTAAAGGCTGTCAGTTCATTAAAGGCTGGACTGGCATAATCCACATTTGCATATTAAACATAAACATATAAAGACATGTTTTTAGTTTTATAAGCCTGGTTTTATCTGAGTGCTCTACATATTTATTTATTTTTTTACAATGTGTGCAGATTTCTAAAGATGGTGGATTATGTGTGTGATTCGAATGAAGCGGTTTAATTACTGGGTGTCAGCAGAGCGGCATTATTGTGTGAAAATATGTGTGTGTGTGTGTGTGTGTGCACACATGTGTTCATATACAGTTGTATATATGAACTATATGCCTGTAAGAAACCAAGCCTACAAACGTCTGGGATTAGTTCAGCTTGAGAGGCTGTGTAGATTAGGTTACCGGCTGCTAAGTTGGGGTGTTTTAGCTGTGTGTCACATGCCTATGTCTCTATTGTAAAAAGATATAGAAAGTGCTGCTAAGACCTGAGGTTAGCCAGCTGTGAAATTGTCTCGACTGCTTGGTGAACGGCAGTGCCCGGCCTCACTTCATTTGGGATAAGCGTGTGCAAGGAAAGCATTTTATAGACTTCCATTTTGTGGTCCTTCACTCTAGCGCCCTCATTCACTGAAATATTTTCATATTAGTTTTGGCTAAAATTAATACTACAATATGATGCTGCTTATAGAGTCTTAAATTTCAGACAGGCAAACAGTATTCAACACTCCATAAAGCATCGGGCATCATGGCGTTCATAACTTGGCAGGAATAATATGACTATATGTGTGTGTGTGTGTGTGTGCAAAGTGAGCAAAAAAGAAAGAAAAGACATAAAACCAGAGAAGGAGAGATAGAGTGAGTGTAAAGCAAGACAGAGGGATGGGGGGAGGGAGGGGGTCTTTTTTCTCGTGTTACAAAGCGGATATTGCTTCCCACCACTACCAATATGACACACATCCTTGCAGATCATAAAACCATCAACTATAACCCCTCTGGACACACAAACAAATTCAAGTGTGTGCGCAGACAGACAGACAAGCACACAGACACACATTGTGTAACACTGAGGTCACTTGAGGCAATCGTATGTTCTGCCATTTTTACATTTAGGTTTGGATTGTGCCTCTTTATTCTGTTTTTCCAGCGGTCACACTGACTCAGACTGAGAGGAACTGGAGGGGAGATGGTAAAGATGAAGGCAGGTCAGTGCTGAGGACACTGCTGGTTTATTCGGGATGCAAATATGGGTGCATTTGTTAGTTTTATAAAATGACATGTTGGTTGGATAGTATAAATACGAAAGGATATAATTCTTTTATCATTCAAAACCTAGGATTTGCTTACTTTTCATCTTTGGTCTGTGAGAGGAAGGACATTTTTTTATTAATTCTTTTAAGTAAGAAAAAGAAAAGAGAAAAGAAATAACTTTAAAAGAGCACTAAAACAAAGGAAGTTGTTTTTTCTTTATCTGCCCATTGTTTTTCTTTGATTTAAAAAGAATAGCATACACTCTTATATGGCAATATATAACATTCTAATGGAAAACAAAGCAACATTTTAGTTCAATTTGTATTCTTTAAGACATTATCACATTTCCAAAAGCTGTAATGGCCGCTGTGCTGTTCTTTTTAATGCTTTGATTCAACACATTTTTATTCATAGCTGATGAAAAATTCTTATTTCCAAAAAAGTACAATGATGAGCCATTTTGAATATTGGGAATCTGCAGAAATGTGCATTTTTTTTTTAATTAAAAACATCAAGCTGTGTTCTTTGTGCATGTGTTTGCATGCATTTGAATGCTCATAGAGACAGAACCAGCAGATTTCCAGTGAATTCACTTCTACCTTTTGCAGTGAGGTCAGAGTACCACCAGCTGTACAAGTTGAACTCAACCAGAAATCTAAACACAGAGAAAATATCAAACTATTATAACACTCTTATATGCTTATATAACACACATATAATGCTCTCTAGAGTGTAAAAATCATTCAAATGCACAGTGGAAATTTCAACAGAAATAAAAACAGAATTGTTTATATGAATTTGATTCGTTGTGATACTTTCACAGCAGTAAATCAAAGTTATTCACTGGAATTTTTTCCTCTATAACATGCAGTGCCAGCCTGCTGTTTCTGTGTGTCCTACGCCTAATTGTAAGTCAGCAGGGTGAAAGTTGTATTTTTCTACTGAATAAAAGTGAATAAACTGAGCCTAATTTTTATTTCATACAATGTGGTGTTAATTCAACAAATATACGTAAAGAAATGTCACTCATATTAACTGACTGTATCGTGGATTTACCCATAATGCTCTAGGGTGACAACAGACCACCCAAAGAAATTCTGAAACCACAACCTCCCATCACCACAGGAATATCTGAACTATATACACGTACAAGCAACCATATGCACACACATGTATGTAATTGAAAAGACAAAATTAACTCATTTGGAAATGCCACCATATGAGCCTTAAAGACCTTTTGCATGCAGCGAGCACATGTTGTTAGGAACAAAAGACACATAAAGTGCAAACTAGAGTCTTACATGACAAGTTCTGTTAGGATCCATTTAATAGCAGAGAAGAAAGCAAAGTAAGGCTACAGAGAAAGAGAGGAAAAACACAGCAGTTAATGAGAAAAGGACAAGCATAATGTGAGTATTGTGTGGAAACTGCGTCAGACGGCACAAAGACAGGTCAAGCCGTGAAAAAAAAAAAAAAAATGCACTACTTACATCCAAAAGTGTGTGTCCACTGCCACTGCTCTCTGAAAATACCCAGCATAGAGCCTGGTAGTCATACAGGGTGACCCTTAAAGGATAAACAACAGGAAAGAAAAATAGTGATGAAGTGACGCAGTATTTTTAGAGATTTCACTTTCCATAAGTAATGCTTTTGTCAGGATGATAGAGCCTGGATGAGGAGATATAAGTGCTGATTTTCTCTATTACATGCCTGTGGGGCCTGTTGGACTGCTGTGTGGGAGCAGGAAGGAAAGATCCCACCTCTGCTGTTTTACCTACGGATAATATATTGGATGGATGTGGCAAAAATGAGAAAAGGAAAGCAACTGAAAGCCGAGAGCTTCCCAAGAGGTTCCTCAAAGTGATGTAGGAAGGTGGGTGTGTGCGTGTAGATGATTTGGGGATATTGAGGGGGATATCAGTGGATTTAAGGGCTTAGTAGACCCTGAGGGTGTGAGGTCCAGGTCTGTCTGGGTGAGGTTATTGAACGGGTTCCTAACACACATGTATAGACTCATGCACAAACACTGGACACTTTGTCATCGCTCATGGACAGGTCCGATGTGCTCGACAATTGTAGTGTGCGAACATGTGCACAAGCATGTGTGTGATGTCTGAGTGGGCCTGGTCTATCCGCAGCCCTGGGCCATGTTCAAACCTCAGTCAGTGTCGGTGACACACAGCTCCAGTACACCGCCAGGAACCAATTAGCACTAAGCCAGGCCACATAATAGCGTTAGCAGCAAACTTAGACTAGTGTAATATCTGAGCATTAGCATGAGTGTGTGTTGGTGTGTGTTGGTGTGTGTGTGTGTGTGTGTGGGGTAGTGGGGGTGTACAATTATTTCATCATGTGTGTGGGTGCCTTTCATTTGCTTTACACAGGGGAGTATCACATCAGCATTATGACGGTTTTTAATTGTTTTAATTCACTCGCAGGTTAATTTCAACTAGTTTATTACATTTTTTTTTTTTAATTCTTAATTTCAAGTGTTAGCTTCAGTTTTTCGGTATTATAAAGTGTGCTGAAGTGAGGACAACAGGAGTAACATAATTTCAAGACAGAAAAAAAAATCTAATTAAACCAAGCAAAAAAAAAAAAAAGAATTGTGAGGTCCATTTCATATCCACACAAAATGATTAAAAAATCATTAAAAAGGAAAATGAATAAATGAAAAACAAATAACAGATGAACATTTTCTCTGCAACTGTTTACAATTACAATTACCGGTAGTTACAGAGTTATTTTATTTCATTCATTAAAAAAAAATTAAAAAGTGGACACTTTTCATTATTTTGTTAGCTTTCATTGACACTAATAATCACATTTTTTATTGCTTGTTTAAAAAGATAAACACCCAAAATCACTTGTCACCATTTGCCATCATCTGATCTTCATCTTTTATTCATAGATTTTTATATCGGGCTGCTCTGGGACCAGGAGAAACACATTTGATTTCATCTCATATTTACCATGTGCTGGAAGCACAATAAAGAATCCTTGAATCCTGATGTTGTCATACTGACAGAAAAATTAAGGCTCATGTCACATCATTAATCAAGACAAACAGTAGAGTGGGTCGTCTTTACGTATTCATTTTCTACAGATGGCATCGGGTTAAGACAGATCGGACTGGATTCATTAACGCTAAATTCTATAAGATGTATTACTCATCATGTTAATACTTCACTGACACAAGTCACATTATTCATTTCTCATACGTCGTCTTCAATATTAAACAATCCCTCATCATCTGAGATTAAAGTGAAAGCACTTGTAGGCCTGTTTGTTTTTACCAGACTGTAAACTATTCGCTGTCGTCTTTTGAGGCTCATCCCTGTGATAAACAGGCGTAGTTTTCTGCCTGTGTGATCATTTGTCATCCATGATTTTTATATACTTAGACGTCACAACAAAGTTCTCCTCAGCCACGCACTGACAGGAGAATTGCATTCTGGGTAAGTGCCAGCTGCAGCTCTGGAACTGTAAGCTTCTGTGCAGTCAAAACACATATACTATATATGCAGGTGAGTTCTGTACAGGTTTATACTTACACCCACTACTGTACTTTGTGTCTGCAGTCAGCTACAATGTCTGTTTCTGTCGCTTTGCATTTCTGCTCTGCAATAGTCGGAACGCTATCCTCCTGGGTTAAATTTCCAAATTAATTGCAGAAAGTTGCCACCCACTGCTCCTGGCATTTTCCAGGAGACACTGTGCTGCAACAGGCAGTGTATGCGTGAATGTAAGTATGTATGTGTGTGTATGTGTGTGTGTGTGACTTCAAGTTTCTTCTAATTCCTTCGTTTCAGGAAAAGATTTGCTGTAATCCCCTAACGGAGAGCTCTGCTGAGCGAGGGGTCAAGGTTCAGCGATGAATAGCTCAACACGATCAGCCAAGTCAAGAGCTGTCAGCGCGAGAGGAGACATGCTCTCATTCTGTGGCCTGCTTTGTGTGTCTGATATTATGCACATACATTTACACATATTCTGTTGCATATACAGACACGTACATACACTTATGCTGGCATGTATAAGAGCACACACACACTAGCACGCGCACACACACACACACACACACACACACACACACTCTGAAATGCTTACCTCTTGAAAGAGCCCATCTGCAGAAGCTTATTCATTACAGCTCCCTCTGCTTCTCCAAAAAATTTTCCTGTCTGAAAAAGAAAAAAAAAATCTTTAATAAAAGAAGACACGCTGTATTTATTGCCTTTTTGGGGACAGTACTACAGGATAGGAGTCTGATACAGAAACTTGCAGAATACTGAAATGACAAATAAACTGCTATCACTTAGCAAACACATACACAACAGTCTCAGAGCTCACAAAAGCAACATCTACCCCATTTGTAATTTTTACCTTAGCTCAGTTACATATTCAATTTCATATTAAGGCAGTTAAGGAGCTCTAGAAAAAGAGCTGGGAATGACATGGAGAGCTTGGTTTTCTATCCCGCACACCTTTAGAACAATATTTATCATGCTTAACAAACATGAGATGAAACAATGTGACAAGCGTAACCCTGGGTGCTCTGTCATAGCCAAATTAAGATCAAATAAAAGATACAAGCCAAAGAGTGAGAGACGTATGAAAAGAACATACAAGAGAAGGCCACTGACTGCCAGCGGACTGGCTTCTAGATGAGCCAAAGCCAGAGTGACAGCATGTCTGGTGACAACTAAGCACAGGGTATATGTTGAGGCCAGCACCGAGTCTCCTTGAGAACAGTCTAAGCAACAACTTGCATGTGAAAAAACATTACGCAACAAGGCAATGAAAGTTAAAAAATTTAAATTATTCTCAGCTTTGGAGTTCCAAAAAATTCATTACTGCCTCCTCGCAATTTCAGAAAAACTCACTGGGATTGTCTACATTTCAGTTGGATCAAATGATTATTATAATTTCAAGGCATGAAAAACACCAGAAATACAGAATCTGCAAATTCCGTCTGTGATGTGACTGTCTCAGTTGTGTCTAGGGTCGGTTTGTTTGTGAATATCTTACCAGAGTATAGTCCTCTGCTACCAGAATGAAGCCGTTGTTGTCGATGAGGTAGCAGTTAATGTTCTGTTAAATGGAAAAATTGTCTTAAATCACTTATATGCAGTAAAAAAAAAAAAAGGAAAGAATTATTGGATGATTAATTGAGAAAATGAAGGCTGACCGACCTCATCATCACAGCTTATGGAGCACTTCCCGTCTAGAGCGGCACACTTCAGTATAAGAGAGATTCACAGTGTCAGCACATATGGGTGTCACATCACATATTCAGGCTGTGAGCTCCAGATGATAGATGTTACCTGATAGTGTTATTGTTCATTTACTTTTCTTCTTGATAAGTAAATGAAATGGGGATGATTACACGTCAAACATTTTGTTGAATAATTAAATATCACAAGGATACAGAAGTATCAAGTAACAAAGTACAAATACTTTGTTACCTTACTTAAGCAGAAATATGTGGGTATCTATACTTTACTGGAGACTTTTTACTTATACTCCTTACATTTTCACACAATTACCTGTACTTTCTACTTCTTACATTTGAAAAATAGCTTGGTTTCTCCTATTTCGTTCCGACTTGTAATTGTTCAAAGACTATCCAGATAAATGACACCACCCAGATAGAGTGAATTTATTTGTGTTTGACTGACAAGTATAAATATATACCATTCCAAAACCCTGTTGGTTTGTATGTGATCCATCACACCTCTACTTTTGCACCATTACAGTGACTACAGTATAAGTAACTAGTAATCATATATTCTGCTCCATAAACACATGTTAATGCTCATATATGGTTCTTTAATACATTTGCAATATACTAAAATGCATTCATATTCAATGGGGATATATGCAGCTGAAACAGATAGACAAGTACATCCCAATTACTTCAATAATAACATAACATTATAGTCATTATGACCTTTAGGAACATGTTTTTTGGTGAGGTAGGATATAGGTCCTTGTGGCACTGCCTAAGCGTTTGTCCTAATGGGATTTCCCCCTTATATTTACTTTTATACTTTAAGTAGTTTTGAACCTGTTTAAACCTTCATATATACAGAATACTTCTAACTGAATAATGAATATGAAGACATTTGACACCTCTGCAGAGATGACAACAGTCAAATGTCATTGAAGTTATAGAAGTGTGTTGTGTATGTTTATGCACCTGTCTGCTGGCTGTCCAGAATTTCTTCTGAAAGAACTCCAGTTTCATCTGGATGCCAACAGCTGCAAGACAGATAATATATCATAGTCATCATGTGCAAGTGTGCATGATCTTTTTTTATCATTAATATAATCCTACAGACAAGATCTGTTGTATTTTAAAAATGCAACAGACCAGCTTTTAATAACAGAGGGAGAAGTCACATAAATATGTACAAAGCAGGAAATCCCCTCTGGACAAAGTGGGTCAAAAGGCCAAATGCAATCATACATGTGTCAGTCAGACTAAATGTGTGGAGTGTGTCATAATGCATCTGCACACATGTGCACAGTTCTCACTAACCACACTCAAAATGCAGTTTCAACCAGACTTTTTTTTTGTGTGCCCACATGAAATCCATCTCACTCCTCAGTCTGCCTCCCTGTTGTTCTCCCAAAAGGCATTTCTACAGTTGGTACACAGAGCTGGTCTCACTTCCATAAGCCTCATCCCAGCAGGTTCCTAAACGTACCGATCTGACCAGAATTTTGTGCCTGGAAAAAGAGTCTCTGACATTTATATGCATCAGCTTTTTGAGGAAAGACTGACACATTAACCACAGGCTTTAGCTTCCCTCTACGTCTCATCATCCTCTTCTCCCTCTACCTCCTGCTGTTAAGACTCAGAAGACCCTAACTCTATGTCAGTAGGAGTTTGCTATGCTTAAGGCGTCTATAAGTATTTCCAGAAACAAAATGAGAACCTCATTCAAATGCAGAAAAACTGTCCAGGTAGTAAAACAAATACATCTTGATATATAGTATTTGGTTGTTCTCCACAGGATAGAAATAGAAGTAGAGTAGATTTACATACTGTAGAATGGGAGAAAGAAAATCTATGAATTTAATGTATTTTTCCACAATATAATAATCACATTCATAATGCTATTTGATGCTGATGTTATATACATACCAGGAAGAAAATATATTTACTCAATAGAAAAAAATGCGACATGAAACACTGGGAAATGTAAAAATTACATTATGTTGCATTCATGACACTACTGTAAAATACGTTTACGACCATGGGCGGGCAAAAAGAATATTAAAAGTATAAAATATAAAAATGATACTTTTAGTGGCACAAACTGTAAAATATATGATATACAGCTGAGTAACTGCATAAGTGCACATTTTGGATTTAATATAGCAACACTTCCAACAATAAAAAACAATAGTAACAATAATAACTAATAATACCACAACAACACTAATGTTCATACTACTTGTACTTTTTCTACTTCTACTATTATTATTATTACATTATTATTAATAATAATGATAATACGAATAATAGCTTAATGCTGTTACTACTATTACTACTACTACTAATAACAATAACAACAACAACAATAACAATACTAATAATAATAATAATAACAATAACAATAACAATAACAATAACAATAACAATAATAATAATAATAATAATAATAATAATAATAATAATAATAATAATAATAATAATAATATTTCAGGGAGACTTATTGACAACATCTGCATAAAATAAAACAGAAAGTGAATGTCGTCATAAGGGAAACATTATAGTCAAGCAAGAAAAATGATTCCCTTGCTTTGCACTTCTTTCAGTGTGATTATGTGTTTGTGTGATTGTTTAAGTGCAGTGGGGTGCTGCTGTGGCCTGTTTTAGCCCTCGACCAGAGGAACAGGTGCAGATTATCCCGTCATAAGCTGTGCCAGATCCTTTCAGCAGCCCACCATTTCTACACCCACATGGAAAACCCAGGAGGAGAGGCTAAATTAAGACGCTGGGCAACAGCAATGGAAACACACATGGTATAAAACCAGGGAGAACCTAGATCATTACGCCAATAAAAGATGCAGGATCATTTACTCTAAAAAAGCTGTAACAACCAAGGAAACGCTGACTTCGAAAGAAACCATTATACATAATAAGATCAGGCAGGTATATAGAATTGTCAGGAAAACAGTTAAAAAGGAACAACCTCTTGTGAATGACGGGAAATCTGATACACAACATGTAGATGGTGCATGTCTGTAAATTTGTGGAGCTTGTCCTCGGTCCATCAACTTTAACAACAAACAAAATAGAATGCCATTCCATACATGCATACGTCTGCTGAGGGCTCAGAGCTGTGTAATGCTAATCACATGCCTTGCAATGCAACAACAACTAAAATAAACCTGACTAACAAATGGTGACAAAACATAGTATATTTTGCAGAGGTAACAAACAAGGCACAAAGGAAGGATGCAATGCATGATGTCAGCCAAAGTGAGAATGAAAAAAAAAAAAAGTATGTGCAAAATACAAATAATTTAAAAAAAGACATCATCGACAGGGTGATTAATGCAGGTGTATGCTTGGTGTAAGTGGTTAGTGGGGTTCATTTAGGTCCTTTCTGTTTAAAAATGCTATTAGAGGTTAAAGGTTCTCTGACGTTGGCTTCTCCTGGAAATGAGCTGAGAACAAAAAGGCTAAAGCCCAAATCAGTCTCACTAATGCTCTGGAATTTTCTGTACTAGGGGGAACATTTAATTTCCCTAGGTATGATTTAAGAACTTGGGGGTATTTATACCCTGAGCTGGGTTTATGAATCCAAAGATGAAGAGGCAAATCCACTCCAAATCCAGCACATCACCAATCTCCTATCAGTGCAATCCCAGGCAGCGGGAGATGACAACTGGTTTAAAGCCTACAGATATTTTGGATTCTAATGAGGATTGTATAAACGTATACGTCCATCAGCTAAAAGGTAAATCCAGGTGTGTGTGTGTGTGTGTGCTGTTATAGTGTATGCAGCAAGGTCAAGCCTAAGTAATGATTATATAGTGTGTGCGTGTCTTTCTCTTTATTTGAGTGTGAGGATACATCCATTCACATCTCTGTGACGGCAGAAACACCTCTCAGAGAAACATACACACACACATACACGTGTCATAAACACACAGACCTCTCTGAGATGTCATTTGCAAATTTGGTAGTAGATTTGTTCAGCGGCAAAGCGTCGTGGCAGCTATACAGTGCAGGGGTGGATCATGTCAAGATGCTGAGTAACATTCAGAGGATGAGCAGAAAAGGACACTGTTGCTGAACACAGCAATCATCAACACTGACCTTCCATCATATATAACTTAAGACAAGACCGCTTAATGATTTAAAGCAGGAAAAAAGGATTAAAGACAGGACTATACATTTCCTAAATCTGAAAACAATTTTAAAATGGAAATCTATTGACAAAAGATTACAAATCCTCTTTGTGGTTGGTCCGTGAGTCAGATGGTGATAATAATAATAATGGGAAACAGTTCAGAGGATGAACAGTGGGGTGGACTTTATGCCAACATTTTTTTTTTTAGATTTAACACACATAGTTTTGTGCCAGGACACATATTGTAAAGCATATGGATTTTAGCAAACACAAATTTTCAGATGCACATGCATGTGTGTGTGTGTGTGTGTATGTAAGTAGGTGTACACTTCTACTCAAGTGTGTGTGTGCACAGATGCCTGCACATGCATTTACTGTATGTGATGCATACATGCATTAATTGCTCAGGGCTACCAACTTCGCACCTCTACTACAAAAATCATCTTAATATAAGCTGATGATATAAGTAGCATATATTTTTTTACATGACAGAATCAAAATAATAGAGCCCCTCAGCTGGATAATAGATATAAATATGAAGTGACAGGAGGGCAAAAACCAGAGAAGGTACAAGTCAAGGTCAGAGTAAAGGCTTAATCATATTCATCTTTGAAAATAATTCAATCATTAATCTCTTCCCGTCTAACTGTCCACTTTTGCATCTCCTTCAAGTGACCCATGAGCTCATATAAGCTTAACTGTCAATCCCTTTACAAGCAATGTCCAATGTACATTTATTGCAACAGCTTAATATCCTGCTGTGTGCGTGTGTGTGTGCATGCGTATTTGTGCATTCGTGCGTTCTGTGTTGCTGTGCTGGGGGCGTGTTCTGCCAACCCTTCTGCCCACGGCTCATGCATAATATCAGCAGAGCATGCCACAGCAATGGGCATCCTCTGACTGCACTCCCTGTGTGCTGAAGTATTCAAGTATTTGTATAGACGCACTGCAAAAACCAGATCTAATTTTGTCTTGTCTAACCCCTGCCAAAGCAATAGGAGGTAAAGTGAATGCCAGGTTGTATGTGTGCATGCACTGTGATTTAAGAGGCACAGCTGGGAGATGACACACAGTCACACTCACCAATCCATGCATATGTGGGTACAGAGGCAGAAAAATATATAGAAGGAGGGATGGACTAGAGTAGACAAAGTGTTGATTCGTATCTAAGCATGTACGTGAAATAATATCAAAAGAAGTCAAGTGAAAACAAAGACAAGGCGCAAAATCAGCATGAAGAAAACACAACAGAGAGAGAGAGAGAGTGAGAGAGAGAGAGTGAGAGAGAGAGAGAGAGAGAGAGAGAGAGAAGAGAGAGAGAGAGAGAGAGAGAGAGAGAGAGAGAGAGAGAGAGAGAGAGAGAGAGAGAGGCAGAGCTCCCTAACTCCAGTGAAGCCCAGACTGCCTGGCTGGCTGACAGCAAGCTCTGTGCTCTGATTTGGCCGCTCTGATGGGGTTTCATGCCTGTGTAGGTAGGGTTGGGGATCCTGAGGGCATCACAGGGTTCTGATGCAGATCTCAACCTACACAGGTAAGAATCAGAACATTTCATCTCAACCTCACTGACTGGCTGATGGATCATAAACCAACAATAATCACTAGAATCCAAAAAGGGAGCTAAGAAAATACCAGACTACAGAACCCAAAGGACGACTGGCAGTTATGACAGGTAAGGCATTGATCACTTATCAGTGTCAACATAACTGCATATGGGTTTATGTGTGTGTGATTGTGATTAGGTGGGTTTCTGTATGCTGTTGAATGTGATCTTTGATCTGTTGTATAATGAAGCTGAACCCAATTTCTCACTGTGCACCTTGATTTCAACTTCCTGGATTATAAAATATTGGAAGCGCCACCACATTTTTGTTTTGTCAGAATTAGATTCTCTCTTTTTTTTGTACTTGTACATTGGTATGCTTCCAATTACAAACTCAGCTGCTGATTTACATGATTTTGTTGCATCTTCATGTCATTACAAGGTCTTGTGTGTGTAGTTTATGGTGAAAGGACAAGATCAGAGCACAGACATTGCCTTGTTCTGACCTCATTCTGAAACTGCTGTTACAACGCTCCACTGAGCTGATGCTCCGTTTATGTGTGTGTAGGTACACATTGTATGATCAAGTTTGTTTATGGCTTAATGCACATATGTGTAAGCACATCTGACTGCATGCATGCTCATTTCACTAACAAGGATGTGATTATCACAGAGCTTTGCACTACACTACACTACACTAAATGTCCACCCAGCCACGATTTCAAGTTTTGGTTGAAAAGAGCAACATAATATCATAATAGCAACAGTGCCAAAATGAGTGTACCAACCTAACACCGAAGGTTAAACCTGGAAGCACAGTTCATTAAACCACAGTTCAGAACACGAAGTACACCATTTAGACAAATGACAGTAGCACGATTTAGTATAAAATTAGTAAGTTTTGTTAGTATAATGTTTCAAGCCTGTCGAGTATCACTATTTTTTGTCAAATGCTAAAAGCTTTAAATGTTTCTCTTCAACAGATAGGTGTTCAGAGAGATAAAAGCTTTGCTATTTTTCCCAGTGATGCTAAATACTAGTTAGCATCACAGTGGTATGACACAGAATCATAACTATGATAATATTCTGTCCAATTTAACTTCACATCCTCAGTGGTTGGTCAGTTATTACTGTCATTATAACTTGAGATATGTATCCGACTATGATTCTAAAAACAAGTCAGATATATGACTTGAATAAGAATTCATTTCAGCAAATATTATAACAGGATATGTTAACTGAGATGATAGATAATACCCATTTGAGATATGAAATAGGAACATCGCTTTGATAACAATCTAAGCTGCTTTTGTCATGGATGTACAAATGCTGAGCGACTTCTATCTATTCCAGATCTGTGAGTGTAAGTTGTGAGCATGCTACATTCCCAGGCTTAGGTCTGAGCTTCATTTCATTGAGCCTCAAGCTAGTCCAGCCAGTGCTATAAATACTGCTGCAATGTTCCAGAAGGAATGGACATGTGAAGTCATCTCAAAGGGAATCAGACACCCAATATCTGCTGTGTATGGATTTGCATGTGGGTAGAGTGTGGGTGAGGGGTTATGAAGCTTTGGTAGGGTCATAACAGGCCACTGCTTGAGGGGAGTGGGAGGTAGGAGTTAGCATAATGGTAACGTCGCCATGAAAATGAGGAAGAAGGAGACGGTGAATGACGTGCAGTTAAAGTTCCTAGCTGGAGGCACATCTGCAAATATTTTAGCTTGTTTGTATTTACTTAAGATCTGAAATTGATACTGTGTTTACTGAACTTATTTGATGTCAATTGTGGCAAAAGATGAGACTGAACATCTGCTTCCTCCTACAGTGGTACTGCTATGTGGCCTCATCCCCCTCCTCCTCACTTTGTCACACGCCTGTCCAAAGGAGTGTACCTGCAACAGCAACACCAAAGTGGTGGACTGTCGGGGTCGGGGCCTCTATGACATCCCCCGACGACTGCATCCAGACACTCAAGAGCTGTATCTCCAGGATAACCGCATCCGAGGATTGGGATCCATGGCCTTCCGGGATATACCCCTTGTTCGCATTGTTGATCTATCTAATAACTCTATAACATCTGTATCACCAACGGCTCTGCTGGGTCTCAGAACTTTACAGCGCCTCAGCCTTGCCCACAACAGCCTCAGAGAACTCGACAAGCGGTTGCTCGGACCTATCCGCTCGCTTTCGCACTTCGATCTCTCGCACAACAGGTGAAGCAACAGCATTAGAACTGATACCACACATTAAACTTGAATATGAGGGCACATTTGATTCATCCGTTTCTGTTTTGTTTCCTTTCAACCAGCTTGTGGGGTTTGCATGGAGCCATGGGAGAAAGTCTAAGAAATCTAAGCCATTTAGGCCTGGCTTACAACAGGTTAACAAGACTGGATCGGTCTTTGTTGGAGAACCTGGGCCATCTAAACAGCCTCACACTGCGAGGCAACCCCTGGAGGTGTGATTGCCAGCTCATAGGCCTAAAACTCTGGCTGGAGACCTACCTCTTTAAAGGTTAGTCCACTAGTAGCTCTGGGTTTCACTGTTTCAATTCGATGTAGTGTATAATTTGAGATCATGCTAATATAAAATATTAATACTGACCTTTACTGAAAGCAAGTATTGTTCAGTTGAAATGGTTGTACTATTAAAATGAAGATTGTGAGAAAGGAACCCTTTTAATGGATTAAACACCATTCAATTCAACTCAGTAATACAGTATCAGTATCCATTCATTCTTTAGAGATATAGACATGGTGGAAATAACACATGGTTAACTCATCTACGTTATGTAACATGGTACAGTAGAATAACTGCACTTGTTCTTGTGAAATAGGCTATTTTAGATCATATACTATCATTAATATATGATGAATATCCACAAAATTTGGGAAGGACTCTACATGCATTTCACATAATAATACAGTGATCAACAGATCTGCATCTTACAGTACAGTCTACATACAAAACCTATCAAAAGCTCTGATAAAGCCTTAAGGATTTTCCAAATGTTGAAGCTCATGTTGGTGTTCTAGAGATCTCTTCAAATAGAGATACAGAGAGTGTGAAGAGGATTAAGAGTTAAATAGCCACCCTCATTAGTTTCCATGCTAGACCAACCACAGCATGCATTAGATAACAAAATAACCACTGTACAGTGAAATCTTGTGAAAAGCTTGGAGTTGCTTTGCCCTCCCACATGCCTGTGTTACTCTGACACAGCTTTCGTTTACAGGCTGAAAATTCTAATTACTGCAAAACAGAACAATGGTGCCTGATACGATGATGTGTGGCTAATAGAAAGCTACTAGTTAATCAGGGAGGCAGGGAGAATGCGTATGACAGGGTCTGCTCTACATGAATACTGATGGGGAAATAATAATACAGAGATTTATGGGACACAGAGGCCAGCTGATGAAGTCGTCACTCAGCACTTCATTCAGCAGCCTCAAATCATTCAGCTGCAGTGATTCAACAGAGACTCCACTTGAGCTGGTAATCATATCACACATGCTAATACACCACATTAGAGTAAGCCATTACACCATAGATTAAAACATATCATGAAATGGATTGACTTAGTTTGAGCTTATGAATGTGGCCTCTTCCAAAAGGCAATGGGCAATTAGCAGGAGATAATGTGACTATAAAACAGACCCTCTGAGTGATGCATGCTGCTTCCTTTCTGTCTGTTTTCTCCTACATCAGTTTGATCTAAGTTTATCTTTGACCATAAGGTGGAGTGGTGGATGAGGTGCTTTGTTCTCAGCCGGCAGAAATGAGAGACAAAGACCTGCAGAAAATCCCCTACCAACTTTTCCACGCCTGCATGACTACAAGTTACCACTACCTGTTTGCCAACATCCATCACCTGGAGTCTGAGAGGCTACTGCGAGGCCACACCCATGGCAACCACGTCCATCCTTCAAGCCACACCCTCCACGTCCCCATGGCAATCGGGGAGGGGTTTGGCGGTGGGGTAGGAGGAGGAGTGGGCGGGGGGAATATGCCGGAGTGTGAACCAAAGCAGAAGCAGAGGCCTGTCAACTTGCGCCACGCCATTGCCACAGTGATCATCACTGGCGTAGTGTGTGGGATCGTGTGTCTGATGATGCTGGCTGCAGCGGTGTACGGCTGTGCCTACGCTGCAATCATGGCCAAATATCAGCGAGAGCTTAAGAAGAACGAGGAGTTGGCAGCAGCGCAGGGGGCAGATCACGCAACAGCAGATGAAAAGGAACCACTGGAGAACGCTATCGCCTAAGACATAACAAAACAATCTCTGAACTTAAAAGCTGTGGGTCTCAACCCTTTAACCTAAAGTTCTACGGATGCCATGTGTGTATGAGAGGAAAAAGAACAGAGTGAATGAAGCATTAATGTGTGTGTGTGTTTAAGTGTGTGTCATATCATCTTGGAGACTTGGGTAGCTAAATTCCACATGTATCTGACTATGCACTGAAGAGAACTGATACTTCTACTGTATGCAGGTTTAAATGGGCAGGCCAAAGATGTGTCATTTCCATTTTATCTGAGAAAAAAAAAAAAAAAAAGATATCAAAGAGAAAGACAAACTGTTCTATATTTATAAAGGTGTATTTGTAGGTATATTAGTAAAGTTCTGGTATTTTAAAGAAGTGGATTTCAGAGTTTTTCTGTCTTTTAATTGTAGTTCATAGTTCTGAATTTGAGTTCATTTGGGGAACTCATAGTAGGCAGCTGTCAGTGAAATTCTGTCCTACATTGTTCCGTAATGATTGGGAGTGTATGAAGAATGTGAGGTTTTGTGTCTGTACATTCTGTGCTTGCGTGTTAGTATGCACATATTTAAAGAGATTTTAAGAGACTGTGCCTAATTATTTGCGTATTTTAGGAGGGAAAATATTTTTTTCTTAAAGGGTATTTTCTGATGACCTGAGTGAAGGTGAAAATTTCGCTGAAGCAATAATGAAGCAAACTAAACTGAAACAATAAGTAACCGTGGCCCTCTTCTTTTTGTATGAATTTCCAGAGTCACACATAAGCTGTTGCACAAACATTTTTTTTTAAAGCAAAGTTATGTTTGGGAGACAGTGATTATGTAATGGTAGTCATGTCTCTCAACTGTGCTATAAAAAGAGTAAACAAAAACATGCTACCTGATCACTGAACTAAATTAAACAGACTTATTTGAAGCACATGTGTAACAATTTGCATATATTTTGGAAGTATTTCTGGAAAGGTTTATTTGTTTAATGAATTAATTAGATTTTTTTTTAACCTTTGTCATCTCTGCAATGTAGTTGATCTGCTACATCTGCAAAACCACTTTAAGGTTAAACCCATAAATTGTCCCTAATTTACAGTGTTTTAGAGGTAATCTAGAGATTTTAATCAAAACGAGGTTTGAGGTAATCATGGTTGTATTTTGGCACTTTCAATAAGATTTTATGAAAAACTAACTGTGTGGCTGGAACTGTGACATCTTTTTTTTTTTTTATGTATTATTATATTATCATTATTATTATTATTTTTTGGCTGATTACATATCTGTACAACTGTATTTGTGTAATATAACTTGACAAGACAAATACTGTAATAGGCACCTATTTCTATGAAAATATTGTGGAATATACTATATATAATTTCATTATTTGATTATACATAAAATAATATTCAAAGTATGGTATTTATGACATCATATTTCTGTACAATGTCAACATTAGATGACTGATCCTCTTCATTTCTGTCTCTAAATTATTTTTATACATTAAAATGTTCACATTACTCATTACTTGTGTTTTTACATGTATATTAAATGCAGGTCATAGTATACAGTTCAACTGTACGTTGTTATTTTGATCATTTTATCATGGATTTATCATGTATGTCCAAAAGCCATCACATATCATATATTTAAGTATTTAAGCATTGTGTTAAAGCGCATAAACATGCACATATGTGTTGGCGTTACTGCCTGAGCTGACTTCTGCAGCTCTGTGTGTGTTACAGCAGCACACTCACTGCACGTGGATGAGGATGTGACTCCAGACAAACACACAGACACACACATTTATGGATGTGCACACACGGTTACAGTGTGACTCAAGCAATGTCTGCAGGGCCCTTGGTGTGTGATGTCATCAGCCTGTCCTGTTAAGTTAGTGTATTAGCGTATTCACAAGTCTACAGCTCAGTGAAGCGCAGGGCAGTGAAAACTGGCCCTAACCAGCCCACGCTAAATTTGCATTCTAGCCTACATTTCTCCTCCCATCTCAGTATTATATAAAATCATCCTCCAATCTGTCGGGCACGATCACTATTACTGTACATCAGCAGCCACTGAAACTGTCTGACTGATTAGTTATATGTATAGATGCTATATATGGTTTTAAGGAAGGGATCTAATCTTAAAACAAAAGTGATCAGGCTGACAGGATCCCACCGTGGTTGTGGGCTGGTGTAAACTGTGGGTTGATTATGTACTGCTCCACTAGAAATACCATGTGTGTATTGTGTATACGAGTGTGTGTGTGTGTGTGTGTGTGTGTTTGTGTGTATGCATGATGTGGCACTGCACAGACTCTCCCATCACTGTCCTTCTGCTCCAGTGGTTTCCCCCAGGCCAAGGGTACCCACAATGCACTGCTTTCATGTCAACGCATTCAGGCACCATGAAATAATTTTCTCTTCCTCTGCCCTTTTATTTCCTCTCTTATTTTATCGCTGCATTTCCAAAAAAGATTTTCCTCTTTCTCCTTTCTTCAGTTTTTCTCTCCTCTGTCCAGATCTCTCTCTCTGATTTCTCTGCTGGCATTACTCGCCCTCAATCGTTGACAGGGGAGGTTACATAAATTATCATCTCAAGAGGTTTGCAATGGAAGGGAAACTGTGCTTCACATTGGTCCTTTGTGCATATGGCAGTGGAAAGCCAATTGTTCCTACAGTATTAACACACAGCAGCTGGATACAGTAAGTAGGCCTGTGACTAATGATTACTATTTATCAGTCTTGATTTTCTCAATGAAATGTCTGAATTGTAAAGACTTAGACTAAAACAAGCATGCTACTATTATACCATTATTTTTCGTTGGTATTCTGGATGGATACTTGAATGCCCGAAGGTAGTGGGTTCATGAATACTATATCCCTGCTTTCCCCAAAGTTATGAGTTGGAATCCAAAATGGGTCACAGAGCTGTTTATATTGGGGAGTAGAAGGTTATGAATAAGGCCCAAAGCCATGTGAATAACAAACAGATAAAAACATAACCAAAAAAAAAAAAAACTTAAAAGAAAAAAAACAATGTAAAAGCTGAAGGAAGATGAAAGATGTAAGAGATGTAAAAGATAAAAATGACTGAGAGGCATTTGGAACACCAGCAAACATAAAATGGATTATTTGGATCTTGAAATCTTTGGCATATTCTCATAATTTAGCAAATGGGACAAACCTCAAATAAATAGCTGCAAATTATTTCCTATGGACTGTCCATTACAATCTGCTTGATATGTCTGTTTAACTCATTTGTCCACATCAGAAGATGATTGTGTTCAATATTATAAGAAAAGCTTACGTCAATTTCCGCTGCTGTCATAAAAAAAAATCCATCCATCCCAATCTGTCTATTTCTGTTGCAGTTACACACTACAGTAAGAGTGGCTAAGCCTCATGTACCATAGGGAGAAGTGGGTAATAAATGATGTCACATCACAACTTTCCAAAAAATAGAACCATAACTACTGTGAAATCATGCATATATTTCTCTGCTCCTTCTATTTTCCCCTTTTATCCCCTTCAGTTTGCTTTCCCTGCCTTCTATACGTAACTTGATGGCTAACAGAACAAGGGCCACACTTCAAACCATCAACTTGCTGATTGCACTGAGTTGCATTATATGGGTGTAACATTCTGGGGCTTCTGAGTCACCAGGACGTGAGATGAGGCAGGCCACAATGAAATCCTCTAGCCCACAATATTCCTTAAAAAAGCACAGTGGCAAAAAAACAAACGCGAGAGACGCGTTTATGAAACTGGATTCTATTAATATATGTAGGCATGCGTAAATACTCTTGGATGCAAATGTCTGTGCTATCAGTATACTGCATGTGGGCAGTGAGTGCTTCAGCTCGGAAAGAGAAAAAGAAGGATGCAACGACAACTCAAGACCAGAAAAGCCTGCATAAGAGTGTAAAAGAAGAGCATATCATGAGTTGTATAATTGTATAAGTGTGTGAGAACCAAAGAGCCTCTTGAGTTCCCACTTACCAGCAGCTATTGGAGATTTCCTCTCATCCAGAAGTTGAATGGCAGTGCTTGCCAGTACAACACTCTTGTTTTCTGATCCTAAGACACACACACACACACACACACATAAGCAAACACAAAAAGGTCACATCACAGCCGTATCATAATTTATTGTGTTAGTTCTGAACTGACCACAGGTGACTGGAAAGGAAACACTGAACATAAATACCGCAGATTACTATTTCATGGCTACAGCAAACTGCCACAGTCCTGAAAGGAAGAGTGCATCCAAGGCAAGTCCGGCAAGTAAATAAGAGGCTTTCAGATCACTTGTATTAGCTGGCTCTAATGGAAAGCCTGAGGCCGAGGACAGATGAGAACACACTCTCCCTTTGGAGAAAAAAAACATTTCTTAGAGATGTAGTTAAACTGAATATTCGTGAGGTGCTTGTATGTGTGTGTATATGTGTGTCTTTTTTGTGAATTTTGTGTTTGTGTGTCTATGTGTTTGTTCTGGCTAAGTCACTATGGAAAGGGCTGAACCTCTTCCTAACATATCTTATTTCAACCCGCAGCAATCAGTCCTGTCCACAAGAACACAGCCCAGAATTAATAAGAGAGGAAGGGGGTGGTAGAGACACATGGCGCAAGAAAACGACCAAATACTGGGAAGAGGAAAAGGAGGGATGGAGAAAATTTGCAAATACAAATTAAAGTTATATACGTGTATTTGTGCATTTTATTTTGTGAAAAGTTTGATGAGTTCATTTTCAGTGGACAAAGCATCAGACTTATGATGACATGTATCTCACTGGATGCCGTGAAGCCTTTAAAACAGGGGTATAAAACACAGACCAAAACTGGTCCGCCAAAAGGTCCATTCCATTGCACGGGATGAATTTGTAAAAATTACACTGAAGATATCAACAGTTAAGGATGACAAACTCATTTTAGTTCAGATTCTACATACAGAACAATGTCATTTCAAGTAAAATAACATAACAATTACATTTATGTATTTGTTTTAGTCCAAATAAATAATATTAAATTATGAAAATATGCACATTAACAAACTATCTTTTAAATAATTAAATATGAATTATCTGAACATCCTGAATCGCGTAAAGAAAATGAAGTGCAATTTTAACAATATTCTGTCTGTTAACACATCTTTTGTGCCTTTGTAGATCCAATCCATGCATGTGTATTAATGATACATTTAGGCATAACATTAATAACAAGAAAAGCACTCCGACAGGGCAAACCTCCGCCAAGGCAGACCTCCCCCCTCCAAATGAAGAGAGGTCCGCAAAGGAGGTTATGTTTTTGCCAGAGTTTGTTTGTTATTTAGCAAGATAGCTCAAAAAGTTATGGACGGATCTTGATACAAATTTCATGACGTGTTGGGGGTGTCACAAGGAACAAATGATTAGATTTTGGTGATGATCCAAAAGAGATCCTGGATTCAGGATCACCTTGAAATATTACATTGGAGAATAGATTTCAAAGTGATCCAGAATCCATGATCTCTTCCGGATCATCACCAACATCTAATCATTTGTTCCTTGTGACACCCCCAACACGTCATGAAATTTTCATCAAGATCCATCCATTAATTTTTTTGTTATCTTGCTAACTAACAGACAGACAAACAGACAAACAAACAAACAAACACTGGCAAAAACATAACCTCCTTGGTGGAGGTAATAATGGATTAGATTTCTATAGTGCTTTTCAAGGCACCCAAAGCGCTTTACATTATTAATCCATTATTCATTCACTTTCACATGCTCCCTCTGACGGTGCTAAACTACATATGTAGCCACAGTTACCCTGGGGCCGACTCACAGAAGCTATGGTCCCTCTGACCGCCACCAAACATTCATACGCATTCATCATTTATTTATTTATTTTTGCATTAAACCAAAGAGAAACAGGCTATTATGTTCTTATTTAACTGATACGGCGGACTCAAATCAAATCGGGTTGAATGTGGCCACTGAACGACAAAGACTTTGACACCCTTTAAAGCTTTAAAATAACTGAGGGGACAATCGGTTTATCGTTTTCCCCAAAATGGCACCACTAACCTATATTGAAAGGCAGGGAGTAGACAAAGGTACCAGGAACTTGTTCTGCTGCTCTCTTGTACCAGAGGGGAAAGTGATCAGCATTAAACACGCCCTCTTTGTCTTCAGCTGTCAGGAAGTCTCTTGAAACAGACAGGAAACAGAGGTGATGATACAGATGATGAGCACACACAACACAATAATCCATGAACTACACACATAACAGTGCAGGCACTAATCACTCAGCACTTACTGGTTCGTCAGCTCGTCAGGCACCACAAAGAGGTTGATTCTAGAGAGGCCCGTCCGTGTCCCCAGATAGGCGATCTCCACACCTTTGTCAGAGTTCCTGCAAGGTTTTACAAATATATAACAGGGTTTTAATGCAGCAATTTCTATTTATTATTACTACTTTTCACTATTTTTCTCTATATTTGAGTCACAAATAAAGAAAATCATTAAAATATGAGTTGGTGCTTTAAGGTAAAACCAAAAATTAATTAATGACAGCATGAGTATTGATCAAAAGAATGTTTTGGAGCTAGAAATACATACAATACAAGTGCAATACTGGAATACATTCAGTTTTCTGATTCTTTCCAATGCAAGACTTAGTATTTTGTATATGACAATAACACTTCATCATATATTGTGAAAATATTAGTCAATCACTTTCAGTTCGTCTCATCAATGTATGCAAGATAAACTTAAAATTATTTATTAAAAAAATAAAATAAAAAAATATAGACACGTGTAGTTTTGCAGAAAGAGTATATTAACAGAAGCAAATTTGTATCTAGAAATAATGTTCTATTGTGAAAAACTCAAACTGTCAATGTGGTTAATTGATGTTGTTTAATTAATTAATGTGATTAATGTTAAAATAACAACCTATTTGCTTTTTCCTCCAAAAAATAAGAAAAAAGTAAACATTTAACAAAAAACAGGTAGCTGTAATTCAGTTGGTACAGTAGAGCAGCTCATCCAATGACCAAAGGGTTGGCAGTTTGAATCCTAACTATAACTGTTCATATGTCCAAATGTCCTTGCAAAACTCTGAAGACACTGAAGCCTAAATGTCTCCCAGTTTAGACTTGGTAGATTTCCAAAACAGTGTGGGCATGATGCAGGTCTATGTCAGGTGCAGTCCTTAAATCTTAAATCTACATGTGATTGTAAATATGTTTGATGTGTTTTTACAGTATTGTTCTGGCAACCACAGCTGCTGACCATGACATAGACAACAGTCAGATAGAACCGAAGGAAAATATTTTAATTAAAGTAAGATGGTGTAGGCGTGTGTATTAAAAACAGCAGATGGAGTCAGTGACATACTCAGACTTATTGAGCACCAAACTGGTCCAATAGGCCTCCAAGGGGGCGGTCACTACTGCATCAAAGAGGACCTCTTGAATAAGCTCCTTGTCGCCTAAAAAAAACAGATGTACATTACATATATATATATATATATATATATCATTGTAAGTATTATAAATGTCTCCATTTTATGAACTGAAAAAAACAAAAAACAAACATAGCTAACATTGTAGATGTGGTTCATGTCCACTGAGGTAGAGTTTTATGGCTTCTATTTGTGACAGGTAACGGTGCTCTGGGTGCTCATCTGTGTTGCAGTAAGTCCTGTTATATAAAAAAAAAGGACTGTGAGGACACTGGATACAAAACCAGACAAAACATGATACACTTGCGGAAATAATTATCAGACCATCAAAAGTCATCAAAAACAATGGAATGTTTATGCAATCAAGTACTAACTTCCTGTGTGTATCATGTGACTAAAACAGACAGAAAATAAAACATATAATGTCTAAAAGCACAGTTTTTTTTTCAGTACAATGCCATAGATATTGATGTAAGAACTAAAGTGATTTCGGTTATTATCAAGAAAACCATGGAACTCTTCTGAGCTGTTTTTGTTGTTATCAATATATATATATGTCCAAATAAATTGTTTTACAACCAAGGCCGGTCTCATAATTATTTCCACAACTGTAATATGCACCAATAAAATATCTGCCTTAACCCATAAAGACCTGATGGTACTTTAGTGGCAGTACACAAATGATCTTTTCTCGACATTTAACATTTCTTAAGTGATTTATGACCATTTATTACATAACTGAAATTTCTTTCAGTGCAGAACTTTGAGATTCACTGAATGAAAATTGTATTCTAACTGCAATTTATTCTTCTTATTATTATTATCATTATTATAAAACCAAGAATCTCCATCCACTGTTTTCCTAATGAATCAATGTTGCAGAAGATGACACGGTGTCCCACGTTCACTACAGAGGCTGTGAATGTCCAAATGTGTCATATGCAGAGGCGGTCAAAAGTACTCATATTATGTACATGAGTAGAAGTACTGCTACATTTGTGAAAAAAAATACTCTGGTAAAAGTAGAAGTACTGATTCATCTCCTTTACTTAAGTAAAAAATCTCAACTATAATAAACTAAAAAGTAAAACTGCATTTCCTTGCCATGGATGAAAT
Source organism: Siphamia tubifer (assembly GCA_020466265.1). Taxonomy (NCBI): domain Eukaryota; kingdom Metazoa; phylum Chordata; class Actinopteri; order Kurtiformes; family Apogonidae; genus Siphamia; species Siphamia tubifer. Next base: position 21,370,709 of record CM035789.1, read on the forward strand.
AAATCTTATGTAACCAGGAAAAATATCCAAAAAATAAAGCTACTGTGTAGATAATGTGTTTGATCAGGTCACAGTTAGTCAATTTTGTGGGTATGGAAAGGAAATTTATGACAAATTGTGTGTGTTTGTGTGTGTGTGTGTGTGTGTGGGGGGGGGGGGGGGGGGGGGTCATTATGACATAAAAAAAAGTTACATGCAAGATTTTTTTTAAAACGCATAATTATGAGATAAAAAGTCTAAACTTTGAGATAGAAACTCTAAATTATGAGATACAGTACATATGAGATAAGAAATGCATAATTATGAGGAAAAACAGTTGAAATCATGAGCTAAAAATCATAATTATGATATAGAAAGTCACAATTTCTCTCCACTGATTTTCCTTCTCAAACCACTTATTTTTTCACACTCTTTAGTTTGAAAAAGTAACAAGTCTATTCTAAATGTAATGAGTATAAAATACAGATATTTCTGCAAAAATATACGGAGTAAAATTAAAAAGTTACCAGCAAAATAAACACTCAAGTAAAGTACAGGTACGTAAAAAGTCTACTTAACTACAGTACAGTTACTTCCCACCTCTGGTCATATGTGATAACCATAAAAAGATGACAAACTGCATTTTACACCAATTATTAAGATGTATTGATAGGTTATTGGCTCAACAGGTATTAAACATTTTTCAGCAGTATTTGGTTCTAGTCACCAGTATACATTTGTGTCTTTATGGGTTAAATAACAATAGAGGATGTGTATCTGTTTACTGTTGCAATCACAGCTGAAGCTCGCTCCCATAACCCAGTTGCTTTTGTATTCCAATGTGTCAATAGTGAGTCAGATATGAAGTAAAACCAGGACGGCTTCTCCATTTACAGGCATTAGATTGAAATGCTTTTACTGTAATTTGTTTAGATGTTGCTTCCCAGTGTTGGTGACCACAAGTCATCAAGTGACACAAACCATCATGTCAATGTTTGACAGATCCACAAAATGTTGCATAATTATTGTACTAGAGTGAAATCAAAACAATGCTTGATTTTATAATTAGGGAGTATAATAACTATATATTCCAATCACAATATAACATGAATGAAGGGCCAGCATGATATTGTCAGAAGAACACACAGCGGTGTTGAAACACTCACCATTCGTCTGCCAGCGCTACATCAGGATGTTCCAAGTCATGAAGTCCTGTAACAAAATAAGAACTATATATCTCAAACTAAATAAGCAGAAGTTCTCAATATGAACTCGTAATAATAGGGCTAAGCATCTACACTTCAAATGCGCACTCACTTAAACACACACATACACACACCACTGGTGAAAAATGTGTTTTTTGAATGGTTGTGACAGGTCTGATTAGATCAGGAAGAGCCAAGTCATGCTCAGAGGGCTCTGCATGATGGACATGCTTAAAGAAACACACAGACAGACACAGAGACACACACACATACACCACCACATGAATATTAACATGCATGAGGCTGGACATGAAAATAGACACAAAGACAGAGGCATACATAGGTAGGAGCAGATATAGACTACACACACTGTCAAGACACGGAAAAGTACAGCACACCTAAGGGGCCACTAAAGAAATATTTAACTTCCTGTCTAATTGTGGCTTTCAAGTTCAGTATATACCACTAATACCAGAGCCATAGAGAGAAATCGAGAGGAATAAAGTGGGCGAAAAATTACCGAAAGTTAACTGATCGTGTTTCTTGTAATAATAATGAAAGAGAAGAGATGATAAATTAACTTTCCTGACTGTTTCTACTGCCATTTCAACATCACCTTATATTATTACTTTAAGTTGAGTAGGTAAACCACCCATTTTGAAGCATTGTATGTTTGATAAATTGTAAGTTAATAGAATAGATGTGTCATTGAAAGCATATACGTGCTTAAGATACTGTGTAAATGACACCACAAGGTAATATTTTACAGTAGGTGTAGGTATTAGACTATTCTATACTTTTTATTTTATTTCTTCTTCTCGCTTCTCCAACACAGACCTCAGACATGAGTCTGAATAAAAAGACAACATATACTGTAGTAAAAATATAGATGACCTGACATTATTTCAAACCATTATACAGCTATTTTAAGTGAAGCTCTTTTTACCCAAAGCTTCTATGATGCAGAGTAGATTAACAGATTCAAATCCTAGCCGTGCCTAGCAGTTTGATTAGCAATTGGAAATGACAGCAGTCAGTCACATATTGACAACCCCCCCCCCATGTGAAAATGCCTGCAATTGGTCAAAATCTAGACACTATGAGGTACAAACAAAAACATTAATGCAGGAGGCCTAAGTGAGTTCCAATATGCTTCAGTGTTTAAGTAAAATAATCTGAAGCTGTTGCAGACAGTTCAGTAAAGGTCATTCTACAATCTGTTAATTCATCCAAGTGAATGTGCCTTCTGATCCACTTTTAACATACATTTTAGGATATTGACTAGAAAATATGTTATAATATAATGGCACCTGTTTTTGCTGAACATTGTTGTGAACCTTTTACTTCCTACTATTTTTTAAAGTGGAAAAAATTTGATTCACTTTGGCATGTTTCAACATTATAATTGTGTTTTAATCTTCAATAACATAAGGTCCTGTACGCTACTGTATAAAGTGTAATTTTTAATACTAGATTTTAATGAGAATTTTGATTATCTGCATTTCAAAGGTAGGTAAAATTAAGACTTCATGACTTCATATATTTAACAAAACACAGAGAGGTTCTGCAGCTCAGAAAGCAATATTAGACAAAACAAATACGGGTGAGAGAGGAGGGATTAATTGGTGGATGCAGCACAGCAGAATAAAAGGAAGAGTTTCTAACCTTCCTCCACTGTGACATTTCCTCTGAAGAAGAACTTCCCATGGCCCCTGGAAAGAGCTACCCCTAGACTAAAAATAAACATTTATACATTAAAACATACAAATTACCAGTTGTTGTGTAAAGGAAGCTGGTATTACTCTGTTCTGGGACGTCAGTTCCCTATTCACTGAAATGTCTCTCACCTGAAAGGTGTCCCCTTGATGTCTGTGTAGTAGTAATCATTATGTAACACCAATACACGTTTCTGAAATACAAAGAGTGAGTAGTGTGATACTAGTTATCTGATCTGATGTCCTGCAGTCTGCCTCCATCTAGTGGTGAAAAGAGGAAACATTGGCACTATCATCAGTGTGTCACACAGATTGAAGTGTGTTTTATCAGCTCGAGCGTTAATGTAAGAATTGTGAATATGCATGACTGTGTGTGAATGCATGTACGGATATACATTTACATATTGGATGCTTAATAAACAGGCTGAAGCTGCTTATTAAGGTCTAAATATTAAAAGTAGGCACACATACACCTGCACACTACTCTCTCTCTCTCTCTCTCTCTCTTAGACAGGCAAGTAGTAAAAGAGAATCACTGGACTGCTGTCTCTCTCATATTCAGCAACATGTGCTCAGTAGAGATAAGGGGCTCACACACACACAGACACACACCCATTCATGCAGTGCAAACCAAATCAGAAACAAAATCCCCAAGTCAATCCCATACATCACTGTGCCAAGTGTTACAACCCCTTGGCAGAGTGGATTCTCCCTGCTGAGTATTTTCTCTGGTGCACCCTTTGGGACTATCAGAAAGGCACTTGTGTATGTATGTGTATGCGTGTGTATGTGTGTACGCGTGTTGACTGCATAACCACTCACCCCTTTGTCGACACTTTTTGTCACTTCCATGGAGAAGGTCCCCGTCTTCCTGTTGACCATGGCATTTCTCAGCTATCAATACAAAGCACACCGAGCCTCATACATCCAATATATAAAAAAACACAACTGTGAGGATGACCAGTTTAGGTTTTTCATGAGCGTCTCACCGTATCATCCTTATCCTCCCATTCCACTTCAGAGAGATCCACGCTGCTGTAGTTTGGCTTCCTTCGTTTCTTTCCATCACCATACTGAACATCCAAATACATACATGATCATAGAAGATAATGACTTTCCTTTCCTTTCCTTTTACTCTACTATGCATACTATATCCGTCTGTGTTTCTACTATATGTGTCCTCCCCTCCATTCTTCTGTCAGTGACGACAGCCTCCCAGCCCTCATTAGCTGCTAAACACTGTTCATTAACAGCTTTAATTATCCCACTATTAAACCATCTGTTTGTCTGTCTGTCTCTGTTTCTCACTATCTTCTTGTTTTTACCCCCTCACCTTGTCTACCCTCATCTCATCCTTCTATGTCTTTGCATTTTCATCTCCTCTTGCAGCCTGCTTTGTCACCCTGCACCTATTCTAACATTATTAAACAGGTTCCTTGCTCTCCTCAATCTCCCTCTCTCCATCTCCCTCCTCTTCCTCTTGTGAGAGGACCGGCTGAGTACAATGGAGTTAATCACAGCCATTCAGTGGATGTATCTCTGTCTATTCACAGCACCGCGGAGTCCTGGAACACACTCTCCTCATCTACATACCAGTACACAGCCAACACACATACAGTACAGTACAAGCACGGTGCACCTACATTAATTTTCAATGTCAATCGGCATCATAATATGATGACGAACTACGGAATTGGCTTGACGTGAACTCAAGAGTGAACCGCCTGTGTAAAATAAATGAAAACATGTGAACTCCGAGCTCTGTGCGCTAAAAGAGATTGTTATGATAATCAGATTCGTAGTTGGTAAACGTTTTATGCAGCATCTGAGCAGAGCTGGAGGCGATACTCACAAGTGGCCGTAGATCTGGGTGGGTGAGGATGTAGCCATTATTGGTGATTGCGAAGGCGTAGCCATGGATGCCCAGCTACGAGAACACAAACACAAACAGTTGATGAAAATGAAAAAATCTGCATAAAATTCTAAATCCAGGCTAATCAAGGCCTTTGTTTTGCTCTGGCTGATTCTACTCTGGTCTTTCTAATAAAACATAGCACTAATAATCAACACAAAAGGATGATGTCATAAAACAATAACAAAAGTATGAAACCATCAAGCAAAAGAAATCATCATAGTCGATCCATTTATGTTAAAAGCTTAAACATATTGTCTAGCTCCTCTGTTAGTTCAGTTTGTCCAAGTACTTTATTTTGATGATGTGACATTTTCCCAGAGGGCTAAAAGTTAATATTTGTTGGCATTGCTTTTAAATTGTGTAAGCTGAATCTAATGCTTGGGGTAACCTTCCACAAACTTCACAGAACTCTGCAGTATTTTTGGCATTTTCCTTTTGGCAAAACACATGCAACTGACTCATATTTATGGGCCTCTTTGCACAAACCCACTTTTTGGGTTCTGCCCGCAAATTTTCAATTGGATTAGAGTCAGGGCTTTATGCTGGCCACTCCAAAAAATGTTAAACCATGTTGTTACCATTTTGTGTAGGATCATTGTTCTGTTTAAAAGACACATCTGCGTCCAAGCTTTAGCTTCCTGGCTGATGTCAGATGAGGTTTCAAAATACCCACATAATTCTCTTTCCTCATGATGCCATCACTTTTAGAGTTCACAGGTCCCTCTGCAGCAGAGCAACCCGCAACAATGTTTTATAGTTAAGATGATTTCAAGCTTCAGCTTTCTTCATAATATACACTAATGATTTTAATGCTAAAGCTATTCTACTTTTACCTAAAGGGATCTGAGAACATTCCAGAAGGAGGTACGCTAGTCAACCAATCAACATTCTGGACTCGGCTTCTCATTTAAATAGCAACGGCAATGAGAAAGACCGCAGATGGTCAACAAGTACTCAGCAACACTGGGAACTCTTTCAAAACTGTTGCAAAACATTTCAGGTGACTACCTCATGAATCTCATAGAGAGAATGACAAGAATGTGCAAAGCAGTAATAAAAGCAAAATGTGTCTCTTTTGAAGAATCTACAATTTACAACATGCTGTGAGTTGTTACGCTTTTTTTACCTACATACTTGAATGTGTGTTCATTCATTTTGATGGCTTCAGTGAGAATCTACAATGTAAATAGTCATGAATTTAAAGAAAAAAACAGGCGAGTTCAAACTTTTGGCTGGTGGTGTAAGATCTCTGGGTCCGATCAAGTGGACATAAATGCCTGTTCAGCAACTTCATGCATGTATTTTGTATATTAGAGTAGATTTTATAAGCATTTTAACATTATATAGAACAAAATTTGGGGAGATTACATTTTCAAGTGAAAAATGTGAAATTAATGCTTGGTAAGAGAAATAGCCAAACATTTTGTTAAGCTTTACGCAAACAATCAAAACATGTGGATTTCAACAGAAATTAATATCAAGTAGGACAAAACCTTTTAGACATTATGTTCAACTATGCTGAAAATAAATTTTGGAGTAAAATATTGAAAAGTCTCTGTTTTATTGACATGAGAATGTGTTAACATGTGGACAGGCTGCCATAGTAATGCGCAGACAACTCTATATCAGTGAATGCATCATCACCCATCAAAACTCATATATCAAAAGATCATTAGTTTTTGTGTCAGTCAAATATTTGAATTACACTAAGTAACTTGGAAATTAAAAATTAGTATTTTTGTTGTAACACATGGAATCTCAAATGTTCAAACTCATAAACATCAATAATAGTCATAAAATAACGCTAATCTAATATTTGAAATTTCACAATAATCTGTAATCAAACCATTGAATACATTTTTTAGATAGAAATTTTAATGTCAATTTTGACCTATGGCGATGGTGTAAATAGCAAAAAAAAATAAAAAAAAATAGGGGTGAGATTAGACATTCTCTGAACCCTTGTTATATATAAAGTTACTTAAATTTTATTATATTATATTATATTATATTATATTATATTATATTATATTATATTATATTATATTATATTATATTATATTATATTATATTATATTATACTGTATGGCTTAAACCACAGTATCTAAACCTGGTATTTAGACAAACATAGCTCAGTGATATTAGGTGTGCTACCTTATATTTGGGGATGGTCTTGAGCAACTCTGAGACAGGCACATCAGTTCCAACCACACCCAGAAGGATGCCTCGGTTTCTCTAGAAGCACAGACATATGAAATATACACCAGTAGGAATTGAAAGGTTAGTTCAATTATACAGTCATTCTCTATTATGTATTCATTTAGTCATGCTCTTCTATTTCAGTATAATTTACTAAGTCAAATTAAACTGAAATTACTGTCCATCAAATACCAACATAATCATGATTTCACAATTTGTGTCTATTCTCTCAAAACCTAATTCTTTGTGAGTTATGCAATACGTAATTGCACAGTTTTTCCAATTATCCTCCAACACTGTTTGTACGGAATTATTGAATTGAGATAAACATGTTGCCAGTGGAAATGAATATTTTTGGGTTCTACAGGACTGTATGTGCACTTACAGTTTCATTCTTTGTACTGAACACTGGCATCGCCACTGTGGTCATCAGAACTGGACCTTGACCATCGTCCAACTGAGTCATAAGAAACGGACATTAAAGGACAGAAAAAGAGAGGGGGAAGCTACTGATGAAATACTATTGATTCCAAAGAAATGCATCAGAACAGCATATTTAATAACATCATACACATGTAGAATCAATTCCACATAAGACAAACCAGCGATCAGTGAGTGATAAACTGCAACACACTCATTCTTTAAGTAGCCAACCTGACAGGACATCTGCAGCAGATCTAGACATGTTATCTTCTTTGGGGAGCTGTAAAAGTTCCATGACATGTTTTATTCATGTTTATTATTTGCCTTAAAATGTGTTCAATCACAGCCTGGCTTTGATCTCTTGCAGACTAAGGCAGTGCTTCTAGGTTGGATCAGGGTATCTTCCCTCCCTTAAGAATGCTAGAATAATTATGATATTTATCTTTCCAGCGCCTGTCTGTATCTAAAGATGATATCCATTAGAGATGAAAGCTTGACACTGCTATGAGGAGATTCATACACTGCTAAAACTGCTCTGTCCTTGTCTACCCAGGAAATGTCAAAACTGTCTTAATGTCAGTCACTCATTCAGCTTGTATTTAAGTCCCCACAAGTCATTTGTGCAGTTAGGGTGATATGAATTATTCAGACATTATTTAGATTTTTTTTCAGGCTGCAACATGGCACTAGGACTCCATTTAGGGTGCTTTCACACCAACATGAGTTGGTGCGCGCTAAACGACCTATTCCAACCAAAAGTTCTTGGTTCGGTTCGTTGGTGCGCACTAAATCAAGCGGACCGAGACCTCCAAAGTCGTCTTTGGCGACTCCAATGCATAAGCATGTTGTTCTCCAGACGCAGCCTTGATTCACTCGCAAATTGGATATTTTGCCAGAAATGTCCAATACAGAGAATATAATAAGCCAGGGGTTCTCAAACTTTTTTGGCCCAGGTCCCCCTTGGAGGGGTGAAATTTTTCCATGTCCCCCCTCATCCTCGCGATACTGAAAATGATAAAAAAAACACTTCAACAATGATTATTATGAAACAATGATAACCTTTTTTAATAGTGCTTTTGTGCAAACCAGCGAAATTTTCAGGTATTATAATATAAATGAGCACTTCAGAAACAAAAATTTTAAATAATTTTAAAATAATAAACTAATATAACTATCAATGTACTTTCTCTTTTTAGGGTTAGGGTGTTTGTTTTTGTCATTGTCATTTTCATTTTCGTTGTCATTTCCTTTACCACTTCTTGAGGAACTCGGCGGACACAAAAATCGATCCATTTCGCTGCAGGGTGGGTAAAAATAGCCTGTGACTTGCTCCGTCTCAATTTAGTCAAGCTGGCGTCAAACAGCGCTGTTACTTCCGCCCGCTCATTACAAAATAAAACTTTCGCATTTCAAAATAAAACAGCAAAAAAAAAAAACAAACAAACACCGTGAATAATTTCGCGTACCCCCTGGACATGCGCTACGTCCCCCTAGGGGTCCGCGGACCCCAGTTTGAGAACCGTGGTAATAAGCAACTATCAGAGCAAGTACCAATGTGTGAATGTGTCGCTCCATTTTGGGTCAAAATTGGCGCTTATTTCTACCGGAAGATAAATGAAACGTCAATCGAACCAACTTTGGTTCGTTTGCTGGTGTGAAAGCGGACCACATTGGAATCTTTATAAACATAGTAACAATTTCACTGGCTAGTACGGGCCAAATAATTGAACTAGTGGTGTGAAAGCGCCCTTAACTAAGATCCTTAACTGAACTCCACATGCCTTTGGTACACTCTCCACCCTCCAGTGTTTGCAGGCCTTTACCACCAGTAATAATAGGTAATGACTGGAAACTGCTACCATCCATTCTGTCTCTCTCAGATATTGAACAGAAAGGAATTGGTGACTTGAGCTTAGACAAACTGGTAATAGCAATCCAGGATATAATATTGGACATCAAAGGGAGAACAAAGCATCCCTAAGTACAGCTGCTGTAACAATGGACAGGCTTGCTGCTGGAGATTAGGATCGATTTAGAGGACAGGAGAAACAAGCAATGCGTCATCTAAAAATACAAAATCTATTTCCAACCTCCGGTCTATTGGGTCATATATCACTAGACTGTAAATGTAAAGACTTACCTCTAATGTGTATCCCCATCAATGGTTGAACAGTCCCATCAAATGCGGTCTCTTTGTAATAACATTAATCTACAGTAAGTTTGTAACACTTTTGTAACATGTGCATTTGGTAAAAGAAACTCAAGCTGGCCCAGCTGCTCTGACCTACTGTAATTAAGTAGATAACAAGAGCTGCATAGAGAACAGGAGGCAGCGGGTGCATGTGTTGAATTCAACCACCTAGCTCAGGAGGGTCCTCACTTGCCCTACCCAGTAGAGAAAAAACCTATAAACCTGTGCTTTATTATCCTAAACCAGCAGAGGATAGGGATGATTCCTTGAACCTTAAATGAACGTCCTCCAACATGAGCAAGCCTCGAGTCCCAGAGGGAATGTTCTGCATCTGGAGTTTGACTTATCATACATAACCCACAACCTCTAACGCAAGGTCAGGACTCAACACACATTTAGGCCAAATCTGCATAATCATTGCCTCTGTGTCTTTATCAGTATCAGTCAGAGCAAATGAGGTGTGTAAGTCCTTTCCCCCACTGTGAGTCAGAGAGTGAAAAAGAGCCCCACTGTGTTATAATGCTACATAAATACACACACATATACTCACATCCATACCCTTTAGAGGGCTCAGATACAAACCCCTGACCTGTGTTTGGTGCCTCATAGGACACCTCGTAATCTAGGTTGCTGTGACAAATTATGTGCTGGTGGACGAGGTGACCCTTGTTTCCTTGGAGACTAAGTTTAATGATGTTGTGTGTGTGTGTACCCGCTAGACTCAAAAACTCTGTGGAGAAAAGTGAAATATCCCCAATAGGGACCTGACTTGGCACATACCCAGCATGTTATTTTTTTTTTTTTTTACTGCGGGTATTTTAGGATTACCTCTGAAAGCTCTCAATTACTTCAATCAATATTATCACTTTTGCTTTGATGTAATGGAGTTTGTTCATCCACCATGACATTTTGAACAGCTTAATGCTACAGTTTGTCATCAAAAGGAAATGAACCACTTCCAGCTTTCCTGTTTCTTTCTTTTCATCCTTTACAGGTATCAGTCTTGTTCTTTGAACTTCCGCAGAAAAACCTCCTCTCAACTCTGAATCACTCTTTATATCCTTTAAATTCTCACTGAAACTTTTACCAATCTTCACATCTCTTTCTCTCATCATCTTTACACTTGTCCTCAAATCCCCCCCCGACATATTCTTCTCACCCCCACTTTCCTCCATTCATCCCTGAGCTCCAGTGTCAGTTTATCCGACAGAGTGGGAAACAAAGCCAAATGAGCCAGAGAATGATGGATGAAGCTGGTGAGACAAAGGATAGGCGAAAGATAGAGGAGAGTGGAGAGTGGGGTGGGGGGGTGGGGGGCAGGAGAGGAGGGGGAGCATAGGTGGACGAAAAAACTGAAGAGGAGACGCAAAGTGAAACAGAGGAATAAAGAGGAGATGTTGTTAGCAAGAAAGATTATTGGGTTTCACTGGGAAGGATAAAGAGGGGAAAGATAGGAGGGTACGTTTGGAAAGATGATACACATCAGCCCTGAACACAAATCCCAGATGCTCATCACTTTTCACATATAGCTACTTCTGGTAGTTTTGCTAACGTTTGACAACTGTTATCATCTATCGTGTGCTTACTTCCATACGGTTCTAGTATATGTGTGCTCATACCACATTGTCCAAACTGTGATGGAGTAATTTCATGCAAAGAAGCACTGCAGATTGCTTTCTAATCCACATTACCATGTCTGACAATATGATATCTATTTCTGTTTTCCGCTGAGTCCTTTAGATGTCAATCAGCTCAGGTCTATCACACCATCAGGACTATGTCAGACATATGGCTTGCCAGCTGTCTAATGGGACTGCTTTGTGCTCAGCTTGTGGTGATAGGGGGACAGAGCACTCTTCTGTTGCACCATCATCATTGTTATGATTATAGAGCTGCTTATCTCAACCCACATATGATTCATAAAACACTGAAAAATAAAACACTGAAAACGATAAAACGGCATCAGGACAGATCATCCTGCCAGTCATTATAGGCTATTGGATTTTCACCCAAACAACAACAAAGCAGATTATTATGGAGAATTCTGCCAAAACAAATAACACAGGCAATCTTGCTTTCACACCAAAATCACACAAGCAAGAGAGCAAATGTAGCCTCACATCTACACACTTGATCACACTACTAGTCCCAGAGATACTGGCAAAGCACAGCCAACACAACATCACCACTGATGAATGAGTGTGAGCGTGTGTACAAACGTGTGTGTGTTTGGAACGGACGTGCAAAAGAGAGCAATCAACAGAGCCCACAACAACGACTATGCATGGCTTGAATCTGCACGTTGAAGAGCACTGACAAACAAACAAATGCCATGGGTCAGTATGGTAGTTAGTCCACCCAATTACGCCTTCATCTTGCAGAAGAGATCACAGACTAGAACACACATGCTGCACATGAACACACACTGGGCCTCGACACAGCACAATACAACAAGGACCTCATATCAACTTTTTTTTTTTTTTTTTACCTTTTGTGCTTGGGGGAGCTAAAGAGAACACATTACAGAGGACAGGAGGAGAGAAAGGGTCAATACGTTTGTGGGTACATTCCAGCAAGTGATCCAGTTCAATATCCACTGAATGGAGTGCCATTACCAGTGGGCACACAAAGTCCACTGATGGTGGCTTTGGTGGCAACTTTAAGAAGCACCTACTGTGTCAAGAGAGGAGATTCTTAGATGAGAAGAAAAATAAGGAATATAAATCTGACACTTAGGTGACTGTGAGGATAAAAGGAAAGAAATATTCAACACAAAAAACTGAAACAATGAAGGATATGAAGGAGTAGGGGGCAAAAAGTGTTTTTTTAGTAGTAGTGTAGTGTTGATAGCCTGTGCATAGGTCGGACTTAATCTCCTTCTAAATCTATTCAATTATGAGAAGACAAATGATTATAGGTCATTCTCTGCGGTCAAACTACAAAATATATCTATACATTGTGTATGCATAGATATAATAAGACTTATGCCCTTGGAAGTGACTGCTAGGGGTATATCCCTGAAGGTCCACAATCCTTAACCAGACAGCTATGAAAGGTCATGACCTTTCATTTGCACATGATTTGAAGTCAATCAGACAAATAGTTCCAGAGATATCAACAAAAGTGTTTAGTGATGATCGTGGTAAATCTAGAAATGGTAAAACACTCAAAATTGATTGTCCAAAATTTAAATCGGTTCATCCTCTCCATGAGAATTCATTTATAGGCTATGGAAAACATGGAATTTCTAAACCAAATATCTTTCAAATGACCACATTAAAACAAAGGATATCCAGTGGTGGCTGTCAGACCGACAACATAACATCCCCAAAATTCCATTTGGGGATATACTGAATACATTACTGTAATGTACTGAATTCTGTGAGAGGTTATATTTTGGAGTTCTTTAAGTTTTAGTGTCTGTTGACTAAAATGAACACGAGCATGTCATTTAAATTATTTGCTTATGCAATATGGCATGAGTTTTCTGTCTGTACAAGTTAGGATGGGGTTAAAGCTAAGATTGGTAAACTCAAATCTAACTCACCAGTGTGACCCAGTATGTTTCTACTCGCGCTACACAACTCCCAAACACACACAGGAGGCTCATTCACTTAATGGCCCCATCTGCTGCACACACACTTTTGCACATTCACATTCAGACATTTAAATGCAAAACACATTGCCAACCTTCTGCTTGCATTTTATCACTACTGCTCGCTTCTGAAGAATATATTTCATCTGTTGTGAAAATGCAAATGTACTTCTGTCATCACAAGCGTAAACAAAGCATATTATGGTTTTTTAATTGAAATAAACACTCAATACATCAGAGAGTGGTGTGAAGCTACAGTGCACATAACAGACGAGATGTTTTTGGGCAGCACAGACTGTGGCAACAGGAGTCCAGTGCCATATGACAGATCAGAGACCATGGGCCACTCACAGTGCTATCGATGTAGGCCTCAGTCCAAACTGTATCATGCTCCCGGTCGATCACCTTGGGACGACTTAATACGTGGAGATACTCCATCACATTCTCTTGCACATCAGCTAAGGTGGAGATCTGAGTAAAGTAGCCTGTTGGGTACAGAGTGAAGAAGATAAAAGAGAAATAATCACATTTAGACTAGAGCAGATGAAAGGAATGATTTAACCCAGTCTGGTCTCTATATTCATTCAATCTGTGACTTAAAACTTCAACCTACAGAACTCTTTCACATTGCTGGATGTGTCATATTCAATGTAAGCATGGATATATGGAGCCGGCGTTTTTTTTTCCAAGCCATCACTTTCATTGTACTTACCTTAGTATCAAAGAATAGAAATTACATCTGGAACACAACATGGTAGGCAGTGGATATTTGCTTGATGAAGCAGATAGAAACCTGGATACATACATGAGTAATAGCTGAAGAATTCCCTGCAGTGGTGTACAAGTGAGAGCAAACCAGCATGGGTTTGTGAATGGGTAAGTGGTATGTAAATGTAATGGAAAAACTATCTCAGTTAAACCAAATGTGATGCCATTTCCTACAATGGCTGCCATTATGATGCTAATGTGCATGTGCAAGAGGGGATATACTGTTATCTCAGCAGGGGGTGGAAAGAGAAAGAAAGGGAATAAGGATAACATTAAAACTGAGAAAGAGAGGAAGAGAGGAAGAGAACAAGAAGTGACACAGAGAAAGAGGGAAAAGAGAGAGGCTACCACATTTTCACCCATCCATAAAAACAGCAAACTGCCTCCATCACCGTGAGGCAGTCAAGGAGAAAATCATAGCTGGAGGAAATAGATTTTAGGGTCATCGTTTCTGGCAACGACCTTTACACCACAAGGAGAAAAGATGAGTCTAGACATAACACTAAGAACTATGGGAAAGCCACAAATCAAGTAGCTGAATCTGTCACTGATAAGCTTATTTTAATCTGTGAGCAATTTAACAAACTTTTTAACAAAGTGCTACAAGTCAGGACTACACTTTCAGTACACTACAAGAGGCAACCCTACTTAATTACTGCAATCACTATAGCAACAAGAGTGAACTTCTCTCCAGGCTTGACCTGGAAGTGAACCTTGACAGATTCTTCTTTTCAGCCTTAGAAGAATTCGAATCCGGCCATTATTCCAGCCGACAGTACAATGACATTGCGAGCATACAGACTCACATCACATACAAAGCAACCTGCCTCAGTGTAACTGCATCGTTCATCACAGTGGTGAGTGAAGAATGACTAGTCCCTCTGGAAGGCTGAGGGCGTCCTTCGGGCTAGGGCCAGGGAGATGAGCAGGGATGAGAAAAAAAATGAGCACTCACTGCTTTTAGTGACACAGTACACCTGTCGTACATGCAGGACAGGACAGCCACAGTATGGTCTGGTCAGAATGCAGCGAGTCATACATTTTAAAAAGACCTTGGGCAAAGTGATAGGAAGTGAAAATACATGGCCTGGTATGCAAAAGTAACAGATGAGGCCTGTGTAACTAAAGCCATCCTGTTACGCATACAGTTGCTTATAGTAATGTATGTGAATGTGCTTACATTACATCTGTATGTGAATGTTGATTGTCTACTATCAACACTGTGGAACACTTGCTGTATCTGAGCTTTTGCACACCAGATGCACGGATCTGGTCCCATTTAGCCACAAGAGTCATGAACGAGGGGCACTAATGTGTGATAAATCCTGGCCCACAGCTGGAACGCAAAATGATTTCCAAGAGTGTTGGGTGCAGTTGAAGTGCTGGTTGTTTGCAACACAGATAAATAAGCCCTTTGAAAATTTTGAAAAACCAGTTCTTCATGGATTTTTCTTTGTGCACAGTGATATCGTCATGTAGGGACAATGTTGCAGATGAGCTTTGAGCATGAACTGTGTGCTAACTTGACAAAACAAAGCAATACAATACACATACATGGAAGATAAAGTTCAAAAATGGAAAAAGTTATTGTCCAAAACATTAAATATTCTAGATTCTATAGAGGCATTTACACATTTATGACATCAAAGTTGTAACACATGCCCCTCTACAAACAAGTAAATACCAAATTAATACATGATACATGAAGTTACATGAATTAAGAAAAAAAAATCTGCCGATGGAACAAGTGAAAATGATCCTGTGTTCTCAAAATGAAATGTTTGTTGTCGATTTACAGGTTGTTTTTTTTTTTGCTTGAATGAAGACACAAAATATCTTGAATTAAAAACAAAAAAAAAAACAAGTGAAAGTTACTTTGGTAAGATTTCTTGAAATAAGATTTTCTAGATATATTTTCTAAACATATGTTCTTATAGCTCCCTGAAAAGTTACTCTGATTATATCTTATTTAAAGTGTGACGAGATAGGTGGACTAGAAATGAAAAAATACACTTAGTAAGATTTGGATTTTTGTAGTGTAGTTCTCCAAGTTCAGCTCAGTTGCTGCTGAGTTTATCATCACAGACTCTATAATGTAAAACGTACACATATACATGACAGCAGCTGTAGTTTGAGAGGTAGAGAAACTAGGACTGTTCTACAATGTTCCTCCAGGCAGGAGATGATGTAATTGTCAGAAGTCTGCAGCATCATCTCGCACAGAAACACAAGGATATTTACTTAATAGGACACACACACACACACAGGTCTCATCATCACCACTAACACCCTTAAACTGACAGGATGAGTTCTCAGATATAACGCCACAGTAAAACTGTGGATTCCCTTGTCCTGTTATCTATACACACACACACACACACACACACACACACACACACACACACACACACACACACACACACAGACGAAATCTAAACGCACACCTTTGTCTGACCTATGGCTTGACTGTCTTATCTATGGCAGCCCGAGGAAATGGAGCCAGACTGCCTCTGTCACCCACCTCAGCTAAATATAGAACCTGAAGGAAAGTGCTCCACACACTGAGACAGCCATGACCACACACAAAGCTGGTGTAAAGCAGTGTATCTCCAAGATAGTTTGGACTCTATGGCTTAGAAGAAGATGTAATGTGACATATCTGGTCTGTGCAACTGGTACCAGCTGCCTTCTGTCGCATCCACGTGTTAAAACTGATGAGCACTGACAAACACATGTCTGTGCAACCACATGCACACACAGACATAAACGCCAAACAAACCAAACAAATCCTGGTCTCCATAATGTATTCTATCTTGCCTGGCTGAGAGCAGCATGCAGGAACTTTCTTCTGGGAGGGGAAAAAAAAAAACACATTATAAGGGGAAATAGTGCAGTGGCCAGTGAATATGTTGTAAGATCCCACCTTTGTTAGCACACGCCATCCATTTCAGATTATCGGCGAAGGCAGACTCCCGACCAATCAGGTATGGGAATATGCGGACCTGCGGAGGGAAGGCAGATAGCTTCCGTCAGTCATTTTAATCGCATTTCGATAGGGCCCACCACACCATTATAGAGCAGATAACACTGTCAAAGCCTGGCAGAAGACTCATTGTTTATCTGCTAGTGATTAGCAGGTTCTCTCTCCACATTTAATGCAGTCAATTATAGACTAATAAAAGTTTCTACTTTGCCTATAAGATTTTATATTAATTTTAAATAATTCCAATAATTTATCAACTCCGGGAACTAAAAATAGTCAGGAATTAACAGGTAAGGTTTTAAAATAAGATAAGAGCATGGGAAATATCTAATTAATATGAATACAAATGAAAGACATGGAGTAAATATTTTTTGAGGAGAAAAAAAAAAAGACAACTCCAGGCTTTCTGTACTCAATGGAGAAACGTTTTCAATTCTCAGCTGCCAAACCCATTTTTTCCCAGCAGTGTTCAGTTGGCTCTAACAGCAGGTGTAGTTGGCAGGTGAGTGTACGTATGTGTGAGTGTGTGTGGGGAACACGGGTTCCCAGATTGGACCAGATGCAAGCCTCTGGGGGCACAGCTGCCATACCTTCCATGCCTGCATTTTTCACCGCTTCCCTTCACCCTGACAGCATGCGAGTCTGTTTGTGCATTTGTGTGTAAGATAAATGTGTGTCGAAGTGGACATCGCTACAATATGTGATGTGAACAACTGAATTTGAAGGCAAAACTTAATTTATGTATTAATTTCTTTTTGAGGAATATTTCAGTATTTGATTAAATGATCTCATTGTTACTTCTGTGCATCATCGATAAATTTAATATTGATTATGACAACTTTAGCTGACAAAGATACTGTTCAAACCACAGACGGTTGATTCCAGCATCTAATTTTCTAGCATGGATAGTGTTGGTCCATTGTCAAATATAATGAGTTTCCCAGTGAATAAGTGCAGTTGTCAAACTGTCATTTTTAAGCAGCTCTCATCATCTAGACCATAATCATCCTCTATTCACACAAACCTCAGCCATCTGAATGATATTAACGGAGTGACAGAAAAACACAACACAGCCGATACGCTCATAACTGCTCCATGTGGGGCTTTGGACAAAAACTGGGATTTTCTGTTAGTGGTGACATGTTTTCCTTCACTGGGATCCAAGACAGAGGTCAAGCCGCAGTAAACTACTTATTCAATATGAAAGAGGTTTACAGCTTCGTTGAGTAGAGCCAGGACAAAAAAACTAGTCACGGCTCAAACCTTGGCATGCGATCTTCAACCTCCCTGACTGCACATATTTTATATCGAAATAAAAATGCACTCACATGCAAGAATGCAAGCACAGATGTATTAACGCCCACACTGACTATTAATATAAAGCCATGGCTCATCCAGTCACATAATCTCCAAATGATGTACTCAGCACTTTACTCAATAAATTATTAATATGTTCAGTGTGAACATCCACTACTTGTATAAGGCTACATCTGTTTTCATAACCATAACATCATACTATGCAGAGTTATAACTACAGATGCTATCAAGTAACAACAGGAAAAAGAAAATAAAAAAGAAAAAAAAAAAAAAAGGGGGGGGGGGCTGTCAACTTCCGACAGGGATGGTGCCAAGACAAATAAACCTTTCTGCCTTAACACTGCAACATTCCACATCACTGTCCACTTTCATATGTTCTATAAGATCATTTATCATCAAGGCTGTTAAAAGATTAACCTGAGGCCATAGTGTTGTACATTAAAATGCATGTGTAGCCTTAAAGTCACCGTCCTTTGGATAACACATGCTCATGCGCAATGCTTGGAATGTATGCATGTATGAATCATTTGAGTAGCATGATGCTTTTAAAGGTACTGGCCCAGTTAAAAGCTAAATGTGATTGTACGTACTGTATGTACAATCACTTGCTTCTAAAAATCAAAGTGGTCATATTTAGACTGACCTTCATTTGCACTTAAGATGTTACTTTTGTTCAGATAATATGACATTTAATACATTCATTTTCTGTTTTATTCTAGGTCTCTTTCAGCACTTCAGTTATTTCTCAGTATTTATGCCGCTTCTTGTCATGGGGTCAGGGGTCATACTAAATAGAGACTTCTTGTGTGTCTTTTAAAGGTGTCATTCCATGGTTATTTCATTAATATTACTGTAGCAGTTTTTGGACACATGTTTTCTTTTATTTTAAAAGAAAATGACGAAAAAAGCTTGTAACAATGTATTACAGCATATATTTTATTGATTCAGAGCAAAAAGCACACCATTTCTAATGATCATTGTTAACAACAAAAGTGGTGGTGCTTACGTATGTCATAGTTTGACTATGAACGTCTTGTTTTGTCAGTTTTTGTGTGTCTTTCCAGTTCTTTCTACCATTGTTAGTGTCTGGGCTTTTATTTTGTCATGTTGGTTCATGTTCACTGTGTCTTGTTTTGCTTACTGCCACCGGTGACCTGTCATCCAGTTAATTTAACCATGATGTGCAAGGGATTAGACGCGAGATTGTTTGCCTCCATGTATCATTTGAGCATTTGTCATTCATCTTGGGATTCCTCGTATATGATCTGGTTCTGGATATTTGGTTCTCTGTCTTTTTGTCTGCTTCTTGTCTGTTCTGTTGCTGCATCTGATCTCCCGGTTCTGGACCCTGTTTCTGCCCCTGGCTTCGTGCTCATTGTTTGGATCCCTCTGGCTTGTCGGACCCTGGCTCAGACCCTTTTCTGGCATATGGTAACATTATCTGGATTGCTCTGTTGCTTTTCTGGTTTTGACCCGGTTCCGTCCCCTGACTTTTGTTCTGTCTTGTTTCCTAGTTGCTGTTATTGGCACAGCCCAGCTGACCAGCTCATAGACAGCAACACATTACATTTCCTGTGTTAAACAACTCAAACTGTGTTTTAATTCTACCTCTGTATTGGGAGTCTGCATTTGGGTCCTTGTGTACTGAAATGCGTATCAATGTATGCTGGTTTTATCTACCAAAATGTACATTGGACATACTGTATGTATTGTAGATCAGTGTCTGTGTTTCCATAAAATGTATTCTGACTGGTCTCTGAACGCACCAGAATATCTAGTTCTGTCACTTCCCTCCAGTTCCTCCTCTTCTTCTGCAAGTATGTGAAGCAGACCAGAAAAGCCTCAAGGAACAGTATCAAGTTTCTCGACTTGTCTCCGAATCAGACTGTCCTCCTTGAGACATTTTACACCCACTTGTAGATTTCTATTGATTTTTCTATGCGATCACACCATCTCTAAACATTCTGTCTGTGCGCACTAAACAACATCAAAGTGGAGTCTTCATGGATGTTTGATCCATTTTTGGTAAGGTTCAAAGCATACAAATCTGCTTACACAGAAGAATAGCACATACATGCGATGAATTTGGCTTTCCAAATGTTTCAGATTACAAAGTGACTCTAGTGACGGTGGCTCAATCCACGCTGTTGAGACTTGCATAGAACAGGAATAGGTATCTCCAAGATCCAGAATCTGAGGGCTAGAGTCCAGTCCCTTCTGCAGGCCCTATCACACATGTACCTGCTGCCACTGTTTCCCATTAGTGGAAATGAGCCGAGGTTCCCCTAAGAGACTAGTGTGTTTGAGGTGTCCATTCAGATTTTTACAGTTCGATCTTTACTTATGGGAAAACAGAAACAATACCAGCTGAAGATGTCTTTAAGAACCCATGATGCATTGCTAAATGGCAGCAAGAGATAACATAGCGGCTGTGCATAAAGACCAGGGTGTAAATGGCCATGTGTTGAATATCCTTGTTTCCACTGGAGTAGTATGTGTGTGTGTGTGTTTTACCTGTGGGAACACTTTAAACATTCATCATCAGCCCCAGCTCTCATAGTCAAAAGCATCACATGACTGTGGTTAAAAAGTGATTTTTAACAATAGATTTTCCCAGTATTCTTATGTATGTCGACCTCAAAAACACACCCACTAATCTGTTTTATTCAGAATGAATTCATTCTTTCTTGAGGCATTTTCTTCAGCTCTAATAAGAATCAGTAATTGTCCAATCCAAGTTTTTGTCCTCGAGGGCTTTTCCATGCGCCAAAGTCAAACAATCTGTCATTAGAACTTCTTTTAACAAACTTGTCCAGACCCACTGTTCCTCCAGGGCAGTTGGGAAATGTCTCTGGATTGTGGACTAGAAATGACCAGTAAATTTGAATCAAGGGAATATTACCAGCCAAATCTTTGCAGAATACCACATGTTCTCAACATTTTTATAATCTGAGCCACTTCACATTCATTTTCCTCAATGTCACCCACTGCAACCAATGAGCGGTAAAGGCTGCTCTGATCTGAATATAAAGAGCGGCAACATTTTTGATAGGCAATAGTTTTCATGAGGAAATAAAACACTTTTTCTCAACATATATGATGTGCATCAGATCAATGTGAGACTTGGGAAAAAATGTATTAAATGCATGCCAGTTGAATGTATATATGAATGCATAATGCTTACAAGTCTAGATACATACATTCTATATGTGTAAACATCACAGTGGCAAGCGTATTAACCCAGAAAGACCCAGTGCTACTTCTGTAGCAGTTCCCAAATGGATGCTTCCCTCTATGTAACATTTTAAGTGATTTATCACCATTTATTATAATATTAATCTGTATGTCCCAATGTTCCCATTCAAAATGAAGTATTTTTGAGGCTTCATTTCCATTTTCTAGATGTTCATAAAAGTTCAGGTTATAGCTGAGGGACATTATATCAGACAGAAACAGAGTAAATGGAAGAACTTTTTTTTTTTCAGCACAGAAATAAATAACTGAAGGTAAAAATGAGTTTGTTCATCCACTGTAATTTATCCAACTCCATGGGTTTTACTATTGAATACATTTTGTAGAGGATGACCTTGTTTCCACATTCACTGAACGTCTACATAGGTCACATCTGATGACCATGAAAAGGTGATAAACTGCATTTTACATCCATTATTTACATGTATTGATATGATTAATGTATTAGGAGATATGTAACATTTTAGATCAGTCGCCAGTGAGTGGTTGGATCTTCATGAGTTAATACATATGTGATCATACTTCTTAAAAATACAGTGTACATGATCATCATCCCAACTACATCCCGAGTCCTTTGTTGTGTATTATATGTCTATGTTTTTGTGGCACCACGTTATGAAGCTGCAAAAACGTAAGTCAAATCCAAAATGTTTCAGAAGCATTCTTTATCTACAAAGGAAGATATGACGATATCTTTGAAAGTAATCAGCGATAAAACATCAAAGAACTCATTATGGAATGATTTTGTGTTTCGCACTTTTTATCAGACGATACTAATTGTTTTTCCTCAGTAGTTTCTTTACTTTCTTTTTTATATTAGACATTAGATAATGAATATTAACTGAAATTATTTCTGACTCAAAAAATTGATTTTTTGTCTGCCTAAATGCTAGCTGCATACAGATTTGCATAATTTTTTTTCCAAAGCATATCCATATATTTAACACAATAGTGTACAGTGTCGAGGCTGAGAGGCTCGTTGGAAGGAAGCCATTAAAAAGCAGCCACATTGGGGGAGAAAGAGAGAGACAGAGACTGAAGAGAGTGACAGAGACTGAAGACTTCTATTATCAGCGGGGCTTCTTCTAAATGGAACTATCTAGCAGCCTTGTCCCCTCTCCACTCACTGCTGTTCAGCCTTGAGGCATGAGTGAGAAGGGAGGATGAGGCGGGTGGGAGACAGAGGGGGAGTGGTGCACGCTGGCAGTAAGAATAGGGACGATGCCAGACACACATAAACACATGGGATGTGCTGCATTCGTAACAAATAGGCACCTTTATGACTTAACATTGACCACTATATTCCACAGTTCTGTCCACTTTCATATTCTCTGTAAGATCATTTGTTGTTATGGATGTTAAATGATTAACCTGAGGCAATGAAAGCATAAACTGTGTGCACCCTCATGGTCACAGTCTGTTGGATAAGATGTGCTTATATACAGTGGTGAGTGTGTATGCATGTACGATTGCCTTTATCCTCAACCTTTTAAGGGTGAAGACCCCGTGGGCTTTCCTTTACAGAAGAAAATGACCTGAGAATAACCCCCTTTCTTCCTCCCTATCACTTCTCTCCCTGTCTCCTCCCATTTCATTTCATGGCCTGCCAGAAGAGCACCACAATTACATTGCAGGACAGCAGAGACTGCCTCTCAGTCCACAGAGACAGGACCATATTTATCTGTGTTTTAAAGCCCTCTGAAAGGACCCCGTACTGGGCCCATTCAATACTGTCTGTTTGTCAAAAACTTTTTCTAACAATTCACCCAATACTAACACTTGGCAAAACACACAGCAGCAGTGTATCCGTACAGGAAACAGTGACACATTCACACACAAGTCCAAGTGAATGTTTGCGCCAAATCTGAAGAAACTTTGTCAAGGCATTCCTGATTCACAAGAGTGGAGCAGAGGATGGATGATCCAAAAGCATAATGCATCCAGTCATGGCTGCCAGTGACACATAAAAAGTCATGACAGCAAATGAAAATTAGTATTCGGTGTTGAAAACCCAGCTCTCTCAAATGGTAGGTCATGACCCAAACGTGAGTCATGGACTCTCTTCCAAGTGGGTTGTGGAAAAAGCAACTTTTTACTGCATTTTACTGCTTTATATGTAATCTGATGTAAGACTTTTACTCAGACATGCATCAAAGATGTGCAGCACATGGCTTTTGCTCTGGTAAAGCAGATCAGCATCTCTCAAGCAGAAACATTTCAGTTTTAGTCTACATTTGTCATTTATAGAGAATATGCACTATGAATATGATCCAGGAAATATGAACATATTGTATTATGTTACAAAACAATCTTTAAAAAATTGTCCAAAAAAAAAAAAATCAAAAGGAATTCAAATCCAAGGCTGTGACCTGCCAATTTTGTTAGTCTCTTTAATTTTGGATGACAACAAACATGTCCCTTTGCAATATTCTAGTGATATGCACCGAATGCAATAATGAAACACTGATATTGAACTCGAACAAATTTAATGGGAAAATAAGCGTATAATATTTTTTTCAAAAATATGTTTTCTTTGTTTGGTGTAGCTAAAAGACCAACTTGATAACAATGTGAAACCATGGGCCTAAGGCGAGACCAGTACAGAACCTCTTCCATTTCATAATTCTAACTGGACCTCTTTTAACTGACATTTAGACAAAAATACGTTTATCCAAAGAGACTGTAAGACCTTAATAAACTGCTCTTGATTGCTTACATTGTACTGATACATATGGTTTCTAATTAATGAGCAAAGCATAATAGGAAACTGTATAATAATGTGATGTGTGTATTTAAGGTTTTTATACACTACCTTTCTCTCTGGCCAGTTGTATTTGGCAAAGATGGCGTCATATGTGTCCACTGCCCCATCTGTCACCAGCATAATGGCCTGGCTGCACACACTACCCCTTCCAGTCTCATTGAACTGCAGATAGAGGCACAAAGAGACCAAAGGACGGGCAGACAAGTGTTACTGCAGGTGAAAAGTGACCAAATGAAGCTTTCTATTGATCAAAATGTAAATTGACGCAGTTAAAAATCTAATTTTGTTGTACACTTCATGTACAGTTCATGATGTTGATTCTCTTAAGTGGATTTAATGACTCTTATAACTAGGTTTGTCAGAATATCTACATATTCTTAAATTATTTGATCGGTTAGTTTACATAACTGTAATAATCTACAGTATTTCACCTATGTAAAACGGTCAGGAAAAGTAAAGTTCCACTATCTAGCACTTTTTCAAACATTTCAACTGTTCTAGGAATAAATATATAAATCAGAATTGAAATCTATACATTTATTCCATACGAGCGGTTGGTAAGGATTAACTTTTCTTTGAGTCTTCTCATTATTTTAATATCACAAATATAGTTTACAATTAGTATTATAGCTTATTTCAGCTTACAGTAAGATTACTGTAATGTTAGTTTAAGTCAATAGTCTCTCGTCTGAGTGCATGCAGCCTAAAACGCCACATGACACTGAAGTCCGTTTCCCTCCACGAGGTCTTTTGTTCCCATCGCCGACCCTCGTCCTTCTTGCTTCAGGTTTCTCCAAGGAGAAAATACATTAAAACATTTATATATAATATTATTGTAATTTCTACAACACGATCTACTGGACCATGACAGTCTTCTGTTAGGTGTTTGACTTTTTATACCATGGCCTATTCCATATTTTAATAATATTTAAGTTATATATGTCACCAAAAATAAATAAATAAAACATACACACACACACACACACACACACACACACACTTAATGTTTTTCAAAAGTACATGGTTTGTTTGATTTTACACCTTGAGGGAATGTTTCCATAATGGGCTTTGTATATTTAAGTTACATTATATCAGCTGTGTTCAGTTTTTATTAACAAAAGGACAAGCGGGATTACAATTAATTTTACACTATATATTCCACAGTTCTGTGCCAATCAATGCTCTACTTCTCCTTTTGTATAAGCAGCCTGTGCATAAATGAAACTATTCCTAGAATTGCATTACAATTGTGGCATCAAGACAAAAGAACAAATTATCATTTTTTGAAAAAATTGCAATTATATGTATGACATTCATGACAGCCCTAGTTACACGTAAATAATTAATATGGTAAAATGCAGTAGAAATACTAGAACTGAGTAATATTAACATAAGTTAACTGTTACATGCACACACATGCACACAAGCTCTAATCTACTGTGTAAGTGCCTAGTGTCACTGCATCTCCACTGAGAGCAGTTATACACACAGCAGAGACTCCATACATACACAGATCTATACGTGGATGAATTATAATGAGTGTGTGTGTCTGTGTTTGATTAATTTCTGGTTCAAAATGGAGGCATGTCAAACAAGTAACCTGAGTCATCAAGTGCTTTGTTTACTTGTTTATTCATGTTTTTGTTGATTTAGTCATTAATTACACCACACTACTTAATTTTGTGCATGAGACAGTGTATTCACGTGGGTGATCATACATTAGTGTCTTACTTACATCACTGAGAAGATTGAAGGCCTCAGTCAGAGCAACATCTAACATTCCAATGCCTTGAGCAAACAGCTTGTCGAGGTGCTCCCGGAAATGCTGGTGAAATACATTTCAAGAAAAGAATCATGAGGACAAGAGGATAAAAGAAGAAGAACTGACCCCCCCCGACACACACACAAAAAAAAAGATAGTGATACACACTGTAAAAAAAAATGTTATTCATGTCTATGGAGAAGAAAAAAACCATGTGACAAAGTAAGATATGGGGAAACAATGAAAGTGTTAATACTTCTTTTTTGCACAATGCAAAACCCACGATACTTCACTCCATCAGCTGTTCCATCATTCTACTGTGATTGCATCAATGGGCTAATGGGCTCTTTAACTTTTAACTCACACCTGGGCCACTGTTCGCAAAAAATTGCCACATTATCATTAAGTGAAATGTCACACACAGACAGAAGGAATGAAATGTTCAGTTTTTCCTCAAACACCTTTTATTTGACAAATCTGTGTGTGTGTGTGTGTGTGTGTGTGTGTTGCAGTGTGTTCGCATGTGCTTGCATCTGTTCATGAGGGTGATTACAAAGGGTACATTACCTCTGGCAATTAATGATGAGTTTAATGTTGTCAGCAACCTAACATCTCATATGCATGTCTCATTATTTGCAAGAGACTGGAAGCAAAACGCATAAACACTCACACAGACTGTGGAAACAGAGTCCATTATCCTCATCTATTTTTAGCAGTTTGTTTGTTGGCATTTGCAACACTTCCTGATTTTTCTTGATTTGGCTAAATACTTCCAAAAGCCATTTCCTTAGATCTCAGAGCATGTTTGTAACAAGACACGCTTCGACACATGTATGATTTTCCATGGGACTACATAAGATATATATAACTATTTTCTTGTATTTTCATGTAGCCTACCCCTCCCCTGAATACAGGAGTCCTCAATTACAAGTCCCCAAGGTCCTGTTATTACATTTTGCTCAAGTAGAAAGTCCAAAGTCCACATTTTTAAAAAGTAACTTATTGTTTAAGTTTCTTTATTAGACAACTCAGCTGTCTTTTATCATACATAAAAGTAGTTCCATGCAGTCAAATAAGTTTAAGGCTTTTATTTCAAGTCAAACAAAAGGGAAACCTCTGAATAAAATAATAAATAATTAATATGAACTGAACGAACTGAATTAATAAATCTTTTTTTTTACAATTAGAAAATGAAAATTGTTTGTTAATCTAATAAGTATTAATACAACCAAAAAAATAATATTTTTTTCAGTCGGGACACCAGTATGTCCAAGAACATTGAGGTACAGTGAACTTTGTCTGTCAGGGAAAAAATAGCATCTTGACCAACGCAACAGGCTGATACTGATACAAAAAAACCACAAACAGCAAATATCAGCCAGGTGGGATATTGGCCTATCATTAGTAGCCAATGCATTGCAGGGCTGAAATACAGAGACGAACAACCAACTGCTTTCACATTCAAATCTATGTGAAATTTTTGGTTGACGAAGTAATCTATCAGTACATATTGGGAGGAAGCCAGAGTACCTGGGTAGAATATTCAAACTGTACACACAACCCAACCCAGGACGTTCTTGCTGCGAAGCGACAGTTCTATTAACTGCACTAATGTGTCACTAGATTTGCTAATCTCACAAAAAAAAAAATTGTTCATAATAGAACATAGAAAACAGGAAATGTTTTAAATGAGAGAATGTACTATTGTAAGAAGTAAAAATATGTAACTTTGTCTTTGGCAGCAATACGTCCAAATTTGGGGCAGGGGCAACAAATCCTCTAGTGATACTCCTTTACTTTAGTGATATTAAAAGGAAATAACTATTAGAAACATTTATCAACAATTCAGAAACATCATTGATTGCAAAAAAATCTATATTTCTGAGAGTGTGAAGTTTCATAACTACATCCACCAATTCTGACACATTTTCAGAATAATATTAATGCATCTAAATTTCCCACATATCCAACTTTTTTGGAATTGGGGTTGTATATTTTCAGAATAACCCCACCTTTATTGCCATCCTCTAAAGCTCTTATTTTTGCCCTTTCATCTTTATTCCTTGTACTTGAGTCTCTTAAAGTCTTTTACACTTTCTGATGGGTTCCTCATGGTGCATAGCAGGGGGCAAGAACACCACATGCCATATCTGAAGATGCACACAGAGGAGCAAAGACAGGCCCAGGCTTAAATACCTGCCAGTTACCGGTTGACACGTGCATATAACAACTGCAGGTCTAACTAGATCTAGACTGGATAAAACTTTAATCTATAAAGACCCAGTACTACTGCTGTAGTAGTTCCAAAATAACTGATTTATCACCATTTTTTCTAATATTATCCAGTGTATGTTGCATTTTTCCAGTAAATCACAATTTTCTTATATTTCATTTCCTATATTTAATTTAGCTATTCATGAAAATTCAGAGTTAATTCAAAGGTTTTATCAAAACAGAGGTGACTTTTTCAGCAAATTCATCCATAACTGAACGCAAACTCCAAGGGTTTTCTTGGTGAATCATACCCTAGCCACGCTATTCCTATTCATTACATGTACAGGACTAGGAACACTTCATAGGCAAGGGAGGAGGGGCTAAAAGGTTGTGTTTCAAATCCTCTGTATACAATAGAACAATACTACAACCAATCAGCGTAATCTTTAGAATGACGTAGTTAGACACAGAAAAGTTCACAGAGTCCAGGGAAAGTTAACAAATGATTAAAGAAATTTGGGGTTTATGGAGCTTAACGATTGTTGTCGCTTCTGTAAAAAATTATTTACAGATTGCCGACGTTTTCTCACATTCTTCACTCATCTTTGATAAAAGGAAATCACCATCCGTTATTCTTCTTCTATGGTTGTTTCCCTCTGAATCGTTACAGCGTTACTTTGTTACGCCCGCCTTCTGACTCTATACTTCACCGTGATTCATTGACCAGTTTCAGGGAAATCTAGCCAAAAGTTGAATAGAGTATAACTAGACTGTAGCACATTACATGTAGTAGTCTAGCGCGGCTAAGCTTGATGAATCAATGTTGTAGAAGTTGGCGATGTTTTCACGTTTACTACAGAGCCTCTGAACATCCATGTGGGTCATATCTAATGACCATGAAGAGATGACAAAATGCATTTCACAATTATTTATATGAATTGATAGGATTAGTGGATCAACAGGTATTAAACATTCTAGATCAGTAGTAGATACCATCAGTCGCCAGTGAAGATTTGGGTCTTTATGGGTTAACACCATTAACTAGTCAAAAGAAAAATGCTCTACCCTGGAGTACATCAACCTTTTTATATATTTATATATTTACTTTTTGTATGATTGTGTGTGAGTGTGTGAATTAAGATTGAAGTGATTTGTCTCAGCACAGCAGGTCATGTTCAGTCCCTGGCACAGCAGTCAGCCGAAGTGTCAGACCCAGAAAGTGTATGTGCATGTGTCTGCTGCTGTGTATATGTGTGTGACTGTGTGACTGTGTGTGTGTGTGTGTGTGTGTGACTGTGTGTGTGTGACTGTGTGCATGCTCCACCAAATGTGTCCAACCTTTTGTACTGTGCATGATAAGGCTCTATAAAGTACATTGGACACGAGGCTCTTTATGTCGTAGACACCTTTTGTACTCAAGAATGATCACAGCAGTCAGCTTAATGAGGCCTGACCACATGGAAATTATACTTAATGAATGTAATTTTCTACTGTATTCAGTTTTTTTTCCTACTGTGCATTTTCCACCAATGTATTTATTTCATTTTATTATTGTAACTGTAAAGCTTTTTTTCCATTTATAAAGTGAAGGAGTTGGGAATGTAGGTAGTTTACAAAAAAGCTCAGTGGCACAACTATATTTAAAGAAATTAAATGGCATTAATGATATTTGTCTAAATTGCTGTGTATATGACATCGATATAAAGACAGATTTCATATTGGCAATTATGATTAGACAAATGAATACTCCTGGTGCCATTATCGCATAATTGTATGTTAAAACTGCACAATCTAATGGAAGCTTGACAACAGGTGTTTATGACCCACTTTCAGTTTGTGTCTAACAGGTTTTTTGGAAAAGACAGATTGGTTTGTTTAAGTCTCCAGCGTGACAGTCACTTCCTGCCCCCAGCTGAAGTAAAAGACATTAGCCTTATCTAATAGTGCAGACTGCCTTCTCCACTTGGCTGACTGACTCACAGTACATTAAACTACCATCTGGAATTAAATACATAATACTAATCCATATGCATTAGTGTACACTCACTTAGAAATAAACAGAAACTAACTTAAATCCCAAATGGCACAAACACAGATATGTTCACTCACATTTTTAAGCAGTACGTGCATGTGGTGCGTGGAAAACAGCCCCCCCCAAACTTGGGCTGAGGTGAAGAATTTAGGGATTAAACTTTTAAGAACTGGAACAATTTTTGTGGAAAGTTCTAAATTAATTTAGCCTTAAATTCACTTTTTCTAAGCGATTTATCCTTATTATCTTATCTTCTGTGTTTTCGAGTGAAAATCAGGTATTTTTCTTCATTTAATTTAGTCACCATGAAGATGTTCATAAAATGTGACCGTATATCATTAACTGTACATACAATCAATTATCTACAACCTCTGTCACCTGTCAAAAATAACTAACTTTTGTTGATGAATCTAAAGATAATTATGTCTCCATGTTCACTCCAGAGCCTCTGAACATCCAAATGGTTCATATCTGATGCTGTTGCAAAGCTGAGAAACTGTATGTACCTGAATAATTCAAATGTATTGACAGTGGATAAAAAATTACTGAACATTTTAGATCTGTAGATGCTTTCAGTCACTGGCAGCTGTTTAGGTCTTTGAGGGTTAGTGTTTTATTTCTGAACTTTCAGGGAGTATCTGGAGATAAAGTCGACACATAGCATTCCAGACTAGTGATGAAAACAGATAGTAAATTAAATTTTAGCTCAATTTTTAGATCCTTGGGAGTGCATACATATAGTTGACATAAAAAAATCATACCATTTGGATGTACATTGAAAATCTTTGGCTGTTTTGAGCCAATCTGTGTTAGCATGGAAGTGATTAGGGCATGTCTTTTCACCAACATAAAACACTATTTTTAGACCTCTTCGAAAGTTCTAAACATCACACATCTGTGGTCGTAAGTAGAGGGTCCCCAAAGGCAAACCGAAGTGTCCCGAGTTTTAGATGTCGTCAGATAATGTATCCAGAATTACTCATCTCAAGCCATGTACGTTTCCTGATGCAGAAGACATCTTTAGGAGGAAGTCCATAGTAGTTGATTGCCGAGCACAGAGTTAGATGCTCTGGAAGTTCACGATTTCATTGCATTCTTTTTTGAAAACACCAACCTGTTAGTAGGCGAAGCTTTGCTGTTGTATACAGATTCATTTAAATTTCTCATGAAATATTGGACTATGTTTTTAAAATAGAATGCAATGAAATTGTGAATTTCCAGAGCGTGTGAGTGCACCTGGCAATCGATTCGTACGTACTTCCTCCTAAAGAAGTATTATGCATCGAGATAAGTAACTCTGGACACTATATCTGAAGACATGGAGACCTCGAGTCCCTAAAGATACACCTTTAGGGACCTTCTACTTACTACTATGTAAGTGTGATGTGGTTTAGAACTGTAGAAGATGTCTAAAAATAGTGTTTTATATCAGGAAAAAAAAATGCCCTAATCACTTCCATGCTAATGCAGTTTGGCTCAAAACAGCAAACTCAAAATTTCTCAGTGTACATCTGAGTGGTGTGATATTGATGTCAACTATATGTATGTCCTCCCAATCATCTAAAAATTTATTTTACTCCAGATAATCCCTTTAAGCCACAGTAAGAACGTATTTATCACATGCAGAACCTTGTACACGTGTGTACAAAGCAACATAATCGAACACAGATTCATTATTATTCTATTCTACTAACTCTGAACCTGGTCAAAACCTTGGCCTCATAAATGGCTATTGATTCCTGTCTGAAGTAAAACAACAAAACAGTAGGGGACACAAAGAAAAACAGACTCACATCTTTGTTGGTGACATCTGCCTGGACCAGAGTTCCATTCAAGCATGGCTCCACATAATGTAACTCCTCATTGTACTGAAAGAATAGAAAAGCAGTTACAACAATCAAATGTATAAAATGGGTAAGATGGTACAAACTTCAGTCATCCTGATGAAAAACACACAGATACACACTGCGTATTATACACAATGCACCCATCGCCTGCCACTCTGTGATAAAACTCACCATTTAATGAATGAGTGTGAATTAAACTTCAAAGTCCAAAAAAAGAAAATGGACGTGTGTTCTTTCAAACCCAGCAGTTCTGGCCTTATTTGTGCTAAGATGTATTAGTGTGTTTATGTCTTTGTGTGTATACTGGAGCATAAAATCACACAATGAAATTTTATTCTCAAGTGTGCACACATTTTGTACCATTACTGCAAATACATAAGCCCAAACAATTTATTTCAAAAGTTAATATTAATTAAAAAAAATAACTCAATGAAAACAAAGAAGAAAAAGATTAGTTAAAACAACACATCCTTTTAAAGTTATTCAACGAAACAATATGTTTCTGACTGATTGTCTAAATCCTCTTTTTTCCCATTTTTCAAAAGAATAATTTTCAAAATAATACGATTAGGATATCAAATGATAATGTACACTTTGTTCTGGGGAAAGAAGGAGTGGAGGCTAGCAATGTGACTAGTGATGTTTTGATGTGAAACAGCAACAGACACACAAATGTGCATGGTCTTGCACACACACACACACACACACACACACACACACACACACAGATATATATACACACACACAAACACTCAGAGTTTCATCAGGCTGAGATGCGATAACAATGGTTTGGGTGCCCGAGGCAGGATCCAATCACAACTGTCTCGTTTGCAATTCAAATCTTCACACAGCTGACTGCTAATTGGTTGTGAGCGTGACAAGGGAGAAAGCTGATTTGTTCCAGCATTTCCTCTGATCTGTGTCTATATATGAATGTGGGTGTGTGACTGAAACACATAAAGGTTAAGTAGCTTCTGTAACCTCCTTATAGCTGTAGACATATAGCAGGGATGAACTTACAGCAATGATGTTGAAGAAGTCATCATCTCCAAGAGTGTCCAGTATGGAGGAGACAGTCTGCCTGGCAATGGTCAGTCTAAGGCCTTTCATACTGCCGCTGACGTCCACCAAAATGACAACATCCTTTGGAGAGGTGGCAGCCTGGATGTACCACTTCCGGTTACGACAGTCAAAAGCAATGACACCATGTTCATCTGGCTTCCATTTGATCCCTTATGGAGACAAAGCACAAGCATGAGGTAAAAAATAAATAAATAATGGCAGTTCTGGACAGTTAGAATAGTTTGTCTACCAGGAAAACAAATATACAGCGTTGGGGGGAAAAAAATGTAAAGCCCTTTTGGCTAACGTAAATTACTTTAGACTTTTTATTTTACAGCCATTTTAAAATTCCTCACTTACCTCTGTGTGTGTGTGTGTATGTGTATGTGTAGGTTGTTTTCTGAAAATCGTACAACCACAAAACTTATACAACCCATAAACAGTAATTGCACACCATATGTACACTGTTTTCTTTGTCAAACCATTTCTATGACCACAGTAGTGTGAATTAGTTAAAAAAAAAAATACATACACTATGCTTGCAACCTTCTACAACATTAACCAAAAACGTAAAAAAAAAAAATAACAAAAAAAATTCACTACAAATGTAGTAATTTGAGAATTTCCTGATTTTCCTCAGACATAGAGCATCCCTGTTACCATGGTGATTATCTTTCACTTTTGACTGTGTGCAGATTCACTGCTTTATCTGATGGATGCCTAATGTTACACAGTAAATTTTGCAGTGTTAAATCAACACTTAGAGAGTTTATTTAACTTCTTCTAGAGTGTATTTGGTCCCATTGTCTCCAAATTAACACTGCAAAATCTACAGTGTATGTCAATGCTGCCTTTTTGCCCCACAAAGTTGTAATTTATGAAATTTTACCCCCTGAGAAAGTAAACATTTGATATGAGAGATGGTCACATGAATTTACATCTTAAGCAAAAGAATATGGTCTAATCAAAGTAAGCATGGACCAGTTTCTGTCAGTGTATTGAACACACAGGCTAATAGACACCTGTTGGATTCATAACTTACTTGCTAATATATCATATATGTTGGAAGACTTTTCTAGGGGAATAATATTTATCATTTTGCAAAGTACAGCATTGTTAATGCTACTGAGCTTGTTTGCTAGCTGCTTTGTAGGGGCAACTTAACCCAGTGTAACACACTAATCATCAAACACTGGATAACCACAAAAGATAATTAGAGAGCAAATAACAATGATGATACTCTTTGCCAGTAACATTTATACTTAGCTCATTGAGTCGTACTGATTTTTCATTACATCTGCAGTGTGTTATATGCACAAGCATGCGCACACATGTATATATTGTAAAATATTTATGTGGTTAATTTCAGTTTCATTAGTACTATATTTACATCATATCACAAATTTGTTCCAAAATCCATTTACATTATTAGCAACACATTAAATGAGACTCTGCTTGCCATAACAGTTGTGGTTCCTTATCACACTGACATGTCCAAAAATAGCCTTTGTGGGCTGCCACAGTCTATATCATTAATGGGTACCACTGCAGTCCACTGTTGTCATAAAAAAAAAAATGGACGTTTCACTTCATTCTGTAAATGAAGAAAGAAAAAAAAGCTTTTGGATTTGGATAAAGTGATTCTGAGCAGAATTAATTTTGCAGTCTTTATTCAGCAATGAGATTGGAGGCCTCTAGGCTACAGTTATGACAATAGACAGTGGAGAAATACTTCTGATTGCCAGAACGTACTGTACATGACAGATGTAGACTGAGGAGTGAGTGCTGAATTATTGGAATAATGAGTGTCAAGGATCAAAAGATTAAAATAGATAAGAGAGATGAAAACAGACTTTTCATTAATTTCACCATTTACATTTTCAAGAATATGTATTCAACTCCAGTGCACCACTCAATGGACTACTTTTCTTAATTATACTGCTTCATTGTATTTCACCCTCATGTTAATTCAGATTTTTTTTTCCCATCTAATCGCCACAAACTCTCCCACCTGTCTCTCTACACTCCGCCTCTCGCTTCTTAACTCGACTCCCCTCCACCTAACTCTTAATGTGCTGGCCTCTAGTCTCCAGCTGACAGTCACTGAACACTCCCACACAGACCCCCTTGATGCTTTTTGGAGACAGTGACTTAATTACAGAAACACAAAACAGCCACTATTCAATACACAACAGCCCACGCAAACAAACACATTCACACTCACAGGCACTTACCTGGGTACTGTCTGAAAAAGCCCTTGGCACTGCCAAAATATTGCCAGATGAGTGATGGATCTCTCTCAAAGTTATCCACAAACACTTTATTCAAGGCCTCAGACCAGTACACACCATTGACAATGGCAGAGTCTGAAAATGAAAGGGGACAAAAGGAAGGACAGAGGCTAACATGAGATGAATGCACAAACCACTGTTAAAAAATACAAAACAAAAAAAAACCTCAACATTGATCAACAAATGTGAAACTGATATTACATTCACTAGTGTCTGCTTTTCCAGTCATATCATGTCATATTCTGCAACAAAGCAGATCATGATCAGTCCCAATTTTTTTTTTTTGCAGATATACAAGAAAATGTTGCAAGGAAAAGTGACTAGAGAAAACAGAAAAGAGAGATACAGACTAGATCTACATGTAGAGACTGTAGACAAAATGTAAATGCGAATTGTAAACAAAAGCATTCAATGCAGTGCAACAGGGTGCATCTATATTGTGTTTTATTAATCACTCATTTGTTGTCCAAACTGGTTAATCCTTGAAAGGGTTGGTTTTGGGTTTGTATCCCAAAGCTGGAGGAGACCCTGGACATGTTGTCAATTCATTGCAGGATTTTCTCTTCCCCCCCCCCCTCATTAAAGCCTTTTTTTCATTTTACAAACTGAAAAGAGATCATGGATCCAGTCAGTTAACAGGGCCTATTGCCAACAATTTGCAAATCCAGGTGTTCAGGAGTGGAGCAGAGAGAAAGAAAGTGAAAAAAAAAAAAAAAAAAAAAAACAACAACAAAAAAACATAATGAGAGAGATCTACAAAAACAGTCATATAGTCGGACAGATGCAAACCTTTGAGAGAGATTAAAAAAAAATGCATCAGAAAAGGTAGACAGTGAGTCTGGTAGAAAATTACAGACAGAAAAGCATCTAATGGACAGAAAGAAAGAAAAGCTGATAACAGATTTCCCATCATCTCCTATGCTTGCAACATTGTTCCGCTGTCAACAGTCATGCCAATAAGCTGTGATTGAATTAGTCTTCTGGAGGCTGGCACACAATAACCCTCTCTCGATAGTAAACACCCATCCACCTCTATGGAGTGGAGTGGAGAGGAGGCTGGATTTGATCCAGGCTCCATTTATACAACAATACATTTGTGCGGCGCAGTTTGAGTGTCTATTACGCTCTGAACTCACCACGACAAGGGAGTGAGAGTACGGGCTCCACTTTCCATCTAAGCTGCTGTTTAAATTCATCTAGATTAATGCACTTTTTAACTCAATCTGAAAGAAGCTCATTCTGCAGGTACATTTAAAAGTGAGCTATGCACGTTAAGCACATCACCAATCTGAACAATCTGAGCTGAAACAAATTTTCCTCTATTATTTTATTAATGATGATTAGGCTGATGATTACAAGAGGAGTAGAAAGCCATCTACATCTATTCATGGACACTTCATCTCAGACAACGTATGAGAAAGTGTGTGAACATTACGATTCTATCGACCTGCTGTAAATGTGCATAGAGCTTCGCTGAACCAGTGGTGCATGTTCTTGTCATGCAGCCCCATAAAAGATGATGGTGTGGGTTGTGTTTTAGTTGTGGAAGATGGATGTTTGATGGAGCACGTTCCTCCAGCGATTAATCTCCAGGGGCATGAAGCTCTCCGCCATCATGGACTTAACCTACAATTCATCACTGTTGTCACCTTTCCATTTATTAAGTGTATGTGGCTCTGGTCACATACACAACAGCATAAAAACGTGGGCGTTCATGACAAAATGTTATGGGATGTCACATGTGTGAACGGTTTCAGGGGTTTAAGAAAATATACTATACACTCCGATATTATATTGCCATATTTCATTTCACAACCCTGTATCAATATTAAAAGGTACTGTATGGATATGTTTAGGTATTTATTGAAATGCAGCCATGGAGCGATTCAGTTTGTTTTTGTGGGTTACTTTTTTATATTTATCATGTTTTATTAAATAAGGGTTATTTTAAGAATCCTAACAGCACTTTATTATCTGAGAGGCAGATGTTAGTCCCTTTGATGGAATTGATGGAGGACATGTCCACTATACATTCTATTCATAACTAGTTGTGTAAGAAAATATTGGTTCCACGATATATTGTCATGTGTCATTTCACAAAATGGTATCAATTCAAATAGTTAAAAATTTAAAAATGTATAAAAATTGCTGTATCACTATTTTTTGGTATTTATTCAAATGCAGGGTTAGACTGATGAGTCACAGCTAATAGAAAATTAATATTGGAGCAGGATCTTAAACTGTAATGTCTCTGAAATATGAGGTTTACATTTTGTCATATAGCATTAGATCCTGTTCTAATCAAGTAAAAATGTGTTTAGTACTTGGGCCTATTTCTAGTGCAATTGATTTTTTTCCCCCGAAATTATAATAATAATTAAAAAAAAAACCTCCTTAGCAGTAGCATGATATATTATGATATATTGTATCATGATCCTAGCATTGTAATTGGTGATTGTGATCGCTCAAATCTTGCTAATACACACCCTTATTCAGGGGGAGGAGTCAAAGAATGTGGCTGACTGTTGATTTCAAGGAGACCACTGCATGGACGTAGGAGAACAGAACCTGGATTTTTGTCAAGTAAATAATGTAATATACAGAAATACACCGCCCTGGCAAAGAACATAAATGCAAGGGTTGTCAAATCTTGCCTCATAAACCACAGTACTGTGTTTTGGGTTCCAAAATGCATTGAAACTCAACCAGGTCTTGATGGATCCAATTTCATCCTCTGACTGAGCATCTCGTCCACAATAAAGCAAGTCCTTTCTTTTAGTTCCTTTTCCCCCTCAGTGCTATTTGATTCAATACTGGCTCAAGTCTTGGTGGAAAATATTAATGCAATAGCAGTAAATAAAAATAATCCAGGCAATCCAGTATTCTATCCCCATAATAAATATATACATGCAGATAAATCTCAGTTATGTTTTCTACACAAAAATACCATAAAAGGAGTTTGAGGTGGTGTTAGGAGAGTATATACTTTATGGAGGGATGTAAGATTTAAATGCCGGTGTTGCGTTGTACACTTACTTGAATATGATTTATTTTGTGAAACATATGTGGAACAGCTGAATCTGAGTGGCGTACAGAAACACGGTTCTGTCTCCTGCCTGCTCGACTGCAGCACCTCATTGAGATTCACTGCTCACTATACTGATAATGCTGTACTAATAGACATGCAAGCTTTCACAAATGTATTTCAAAGGAGAATAATTAAAGTATGACAAAAATGTTTCCCAAACTTTTAAAGAAATTTCACAAACTGCTTCCTTCCCCCTGTAGCCAAACTGTGCTTTCTTTCTTTTTTTTCTTCTTTTTTTTTTTTTTTTTTACTCTTAAGTCTTTTCGGCTGGAGAACAGTGAGACTTTACCCACCAATGGGCTCCCTGCAGTCCCAGCCAATACATCCACGTTATCACCTCCAGCGAACAAAGCCTGCAGATCTAAAACTCTTATTGAAGGTCTCTCTTTGTGTGCGCATGTGTGTGTGTGACTCTACTCATTTGCCTGTGAATCAAATCAAAATTACTCTTCCCCTCCTTGTATCGGGCTGCCAGCCTGCCAGCTTCACTCTCCTAGCACTTTCATTCAATTCCTTTCCATTTCATTCATTCCCGTTCTGTCACTCTCACTTACTTTTCCTCTTTTTTTCCACCTAGCTGTAATTAATATGTTGCTCAGAACTTCCATCAGTCTGACTTAACCTACTTTCTTTCTCATTTAGTGTCTCCATCTTTTCGTTCTACCCTCTCTCTCTCTCTCTCTCTCTCTCTCTCTCTCTCTCACTGTGCATATAATTTCTCTGCTTCTGGTAGCTGGGTTAAGCCGACATGACATTCACTCTGTCCACTGAGCATTGTACAAGGCCATGACTTCATTGGTTGGACTCGAGTGCATGGTAAATTAGCAGAATGTCTGATTATTTAACTGCTAATTAAGTTAGTGTGTGGCAGGGATGATCCAAAGAGTTCAGTTAATGAACTGAAATCCTCCTCCTGACGCAGGCGAGCAACCATGTACTGTACACCAAGACAAAATGAATTACATTTTCTGGATTTCCAAAAAAGTGGCAAATCTATACATTTCATCTGTCTTTCCTACACATTTAATATATTATACCTTTGTTGTACATGTTGGTGGGAACCTGGACGACGCTGAGGCTGAGGTTGACCGACAGATTATTAAAATGGTCATTCGGTTGCAGGATGAATTCTCCTCCCAGTTCTACATTGTTCCCCTCCTCATCCACTTCATTGATCAGCACCGCATTGAAGTATTCATACTGTAGATAAGAGAGAAAAAAAGTTGATATGAGACAGACAGAAGAAATGAGAAACTGAGAGGCAATCAGAATCAGAGATGAGATTACATATATGCCTAATCTTTCAGAACCAACTGTCTCCATTTCAGTGTATTTGATTTGTTCTTGTTATCAATATGTATGACAGGGTCACTTCAGTGCTGAGTCAGAGGAGTTCAGAAACTGAGGTAACCTGAATCCCCAGATCATCCAAGACGTGCATGTTGTTTCGGTCAAAAGCTGCTGAGTTGACAAATCCATCCTCAGCCTGTGCACAGCTTCTTCACCGTTAGATACTGCATGTGGTGCTCTGCCTCAGATGTATTTTTAGTACTGCGCATACTGGGAAGACTATTAATAAATCATAAAGCTAGATAAATATAGAGCACATGACTGCCTGTATCCCAGAGACTCTGAAGTTTGAGATGCCACACAGGGACTGCACAGGCTTACCAAAGCAAAAGAATAGATGACAAAAGAGACAGAAAAATGGCCAAACAAAGAAACATAACTTGACGCTTTAGAAGTAGAAAAACAATGAAGGCATATTTTCGAAGTATAGACATAGCTGAACTAAGCAGGAAAATTATACGTTAAAATAGTCTTGTGCAGCATTGTGACTTTAGAAGTTATTATTGTGGTTCGGTATTCAGTCTTGAAGACACGGCATACTTAGAGACTACAGTCACAGGTGCAGTCTAGTAAAATGATTATTAACATGGCCCAAAAAACTGTTCATGCTCAAGTCAGGAGTTAAATTTGTGCAACTGTTAATATGAACATCTGAAAGCACAGGTCTCAACTGACAAACCTGGAGTTGTTTTTTTAATTGGTAATGAATGCTTTAATTTGAGTTCAATATGTTTTAAGTTACCCGAGTTGTTGGAAATATCTGTAAATGTTCTTTCTGTCAATAACTATGGCAGGTGAGCGGTGGGGATTACATGGCTTAAGGACACATTGATTCCTCTTGTAATGACCAAAAGAATAGGATTTGAAAGGAGCTTTTGAAGAGGATGAATTGCTCTTCTGCAGTAGTTCGATACGCAGCCTCAGAACATGTAGTATTAGAGACTCTCTGGGCTTTGATTTCTTAGAGTTTTCTAAGATGGGAGTGAAACGACTCGATATCCAAATAATACATGGATCTTTGCTGAGAGAATAGTCAAGGATGCAGTCGTCAAAGTCACCATGCTTCGCTGATTCATCACGATTAGATCCAGACACAAGCTTTTAGACCATTTTGAAAGCTCCACCTCTTAATGTACTACAGTTTTCTGTTTCTATTTGCAGGAAATCCCCTGTGTATCTCAAAACATCATTTGGGCTAAATATTTCCAGCTCCTCCCGAGGAACACCATCATCTCCACAAGCCCATGCAAAACACAGATAAA
The DNA here is from genome assembly GCA_020466265.1 of Siphamia tubifer. Classification (NCBI taxonomy): domain Eukaryota; kingdom Metazoa; phylum Chordata; class Actinopteri; order Kurtiformes; family Apogonidae; genus Siphamia; species Siphamia tubifer. The sequence goes on from CM035789.1 coordinate 21,411,923, forward strand.
GCTATGATTTCGGCTGGCAAATGCCTCACCTATCGGTGTAATTAATCAGGCTTGATTAGGCTTATTAGCCTTTTATCAAAGGGAACACTGCCATTTCAAGGTGAGGGAGCACAGGGTTGCATATTTCAGCATTATCTCTCCTCCCACTCATACTCTTCTACTTTGGCCTGGACATAAAATCTTTTTTTTTTTTTTTAACAGCATTTTACTCATCATTACGTACCTTTTACTTGGACAACTTATCAAAATACTAAATGTGAGCTGGATTTGTCCATGAGTAGAGACTACAAATACAATTTAAAGACAAACTTGATGGCTATCACAAAAAAACACCCAGTGTAGAACGAGGAGTTGTTCAGTCAGCATTTATAGAACATCAGGGCAAAACATTAGTATGCAGCACACTATTGGGTCCTGACCCACCAATTGTGAAAAATCTGATCTACATCGACCTTTAAAATGTTTGGGATAACAGCCATTTTTACAACCACTGTGGTACTTATTTTGAATGCAACAGTTCGAACAGAATACAAATTAGGTGGCTTTGACAACAACTTTTGTTTACTGGAAGTGTTGCATGGCAGAGCTACGATTTTTGAAATGATAGAATAGTACACAGAGGAGGGACAATGAGGTAGGATTGAACAGGCTAAGGAGCTGAGTAGATTACATTTAAGCTACTTTAGAAATATATTATAAAACTTTCATAATTGCCCATATTACATTTACCTATTGTTTTTTTTTTGTTCATATACATAATATATGTAGGAATGTTCCCAGCCTATAAATTGTATTTAAATCTGTGAAATGAGTCAACTGCACTAGCATCTTATTTTTGGGGTCTTTTTGTCAAGAATCTAAGCTTTTATTCTGTCTTGTCTGCTGGATTGCAATGGATGAATGAAATGAAAGGATGCTATTTTGTAGCATAAAACCTGGTGAGACTGCAGGAAAACCAACTTTCACTGCAGGGGAAAATCTGGCACAGCTGTTACATGTCCACTTCACCCCTCACTCTTGGCTCCTTTTGTACCTGACTTGCCCTCCTTTGTGACTGGTCTCTTTATCTTTGCTGCCAAAAAGGCCATGGAGTACAGAACCATGCTTAATTAAACCTGATTATCAACTTACAATCTCCCCGGATCTGTTTCAGTCTGTTTATCTTCAGTTCAGCAGAAAAAAAAACAACAACACATGCAGTCAACAAACAAACAGCATTTCGACTGACAATGTAACCTTGCTTAATCAGGTTTCTTTCCAGACATTTTTGAGAAACATACCTCCTTGCCAAATGGTGTTATTATCAGTACATAGGAACATTTTAAGAATAAAGGAGTGAAATTTGTTGCAAACTCTTCAATGGCTGAAAATAAAATCAGGATAAACACACACATGTAAGAAGGTAGAGCCAACTGCACCTGCTGCAGACAAGCCCTCATTGTGTCTATAGCTCTGTTCCCTTTATGCCACTGTCTTATTAGTACCTGTTTTATCATTCTTTTTTTCCCCACTTCCTCTGCCCCCCTCCCAAGCTGATCCATCTCTTTCCTTTTCTAGCTCACCCTGTTTCCCAATGCTCATTGGTCCATGCCTACTCTATATACAATCCTCTTCAAACTCCTCAGCACCCTTGCTCTCCTTCCCAGTATTTAACTCTTATGCATGCAGCTCTCATTGGCAACATTTGGCTACTGTCAGCTATAACTGCGACCCTATTGTTACAGTTGCGCAGGTATCTCCATCTAGTCATACTTTCCACTTATTTTCCCCACCCATCTCACTAGCTGTGCTCCTGCTTTACTTTCTGCATGAGCCAACAGATGCATGTAACTAGAAATGAGATAACTCCCACTCATGTAAAATCACTTCTGCGATTGTAACTCTGTTCAAATTTGTTGAACCGCAAACAGAACAGAAAGGGCGGTAGGGCATTTTCATCAAGTAAAAGACAAAGCCAGGACCTCGGAATATTTGTGCATTATTATGACAAGGTCTCTATTCGTCTATATAAAAACAGATACATGAAACTGACAAACCTATCATATCTCTGTAACTATTTGCACATCATTTCCCACCATAGAGTTGACATGTCAGTGCTCTATCATCTCGAGGTGCTTCATTCACTATCAAATATTTCTATATGGAGTTCAGTGATATACTTGTACATTTATATTATGGATGTTAAATCTGCCCAGTGAAATTCCTGATTAAAATTTCAAAAGGGCAAACAGAAACACAGCTTTAACTAGTCTTCAGTGCTGAAAATTAAGCCAATGAAGTAACATCTGCAGTAACTGGACTGTCCACTGGGGGCTGACTCCAATGACCTTCATGTTAAAATAGTCAACTTTAAAAGAATACAGAACAAACATGACAGCATGGTATAAATACATGATTTTGGGCTCTACACTCCACTTACTTTACCATAATAACTGTTAGAGAGTGAAACGTTGCCCTCTGTGATCATTAGTGTCTGTTCCAACTCGTACATTCATAGCTCTGGTTTATTGAATAAAACTTATTTTTCTCCAGGCAGCTCTGCCGTAGCTGTGTTTATGGTGAGATACATTCAGTATCCCACCAATCCATTGTCTCATTAAGTTATTGATATTTATTAAAATCGCCATAACTTTCCTGCATTAGTTGATGTTAGCATTTATATAGAGGTACTAGCATGTTGACCCATGAGGAACCAGGGGTTCAAGATGTGGTAGTTTTTATGCTGGGGAGAGCTGACTTTTGGGAAAAGATATTAGTTCATACGTTATAAGCACCGAACAATTACTGTTTGGTAAACCATTCTTTAAAATGTAAACAAAAATGAATATATTAATACCAATATGTAAGGACTGAATTTATGAAATTACCTCCACTCCCTGCCATGTGTAAGGCTGCCTCATGTTCCTCCCCCTGGCATTTGCTTAGCAATTTGAATTCAATCAGTCTTTCCTGACTTTAAAAAGAGAATTTTAATTTAAAAAAAGATACTTAATGTTGAAATTGGTCTATTCTTCAACTGCAAGTATTGAATTGGCCAGGTAAAAACATCTCAGTTTCTCACAACAGTCATGACACACAGACAGACAGATACTCTGAGACCTTCCACTATTATGGTAAACACACAGACGGGGCAACACAGTGGTGCAGTGGTTAGCACTTGTCCCTCACAGCAAGAAAGTCCGGGGTTCAATTCCAACACCAGACCTTTCTGTGTGGAGTTTGCATGTTCTCCCTGTGTCTGCACTGTGTGTGTTATCTCGAGGTACTCCAGTTTCCTCCCACCATTCAAAGACATGCACTGATAGGTTAATTGGTTAATCTATATTGCCCATAAGTGTGAGAGTGATTTTTTTTGTCTACATATGTTCAGCCCTGCGATGAACTGGCAACTCATACAGTACAGGGTGTACCCTGCCTTTGCCCGTTGTAGCTGGGATAGGCCCCCAGCCCTACTGAGGATAAAGCGAGTACAGAAAATGAGCTGAGATTAGATAATATATAGACACTGTATATGGCCTGCTGTTTAGCCCACTACTATAATTAACTCATTAGTGTGTTTCTACATTTCATTACTTTGGTACGGACTGTTAATAAACAGTGTATGCTTTAACATTTACTAAATAGCTGAAATTAATTGATAGCGTTTAATAATAAAATATATATGTACACACATTAAATATATACCCTGAATCTGTTGATATTTCATCATAGCTTTGATAACTTAGCTCAGATTTTAGGTGGTTTCAGTGTTATTCCCTGTATTGTCTGTGCTTCAGATCTCTTTTAAATTGCTCAAACAACATCAGAACTGTCAACAGCAAACTTAGTTGACATAATGACTTCAGAGCTTCATGATGAAATGCTCATTTTGAGCATCAGTCTTCTACTTTAGAGCTATCTCTAATGGAAGAAACGGCACCAGTGCTTCCAGTTTTTATAATTTTGTGACTCTAAAAGTTGTTTTTCACTGGTTGTAACCACATCTGACCATATTTTGGTACTGGTAAAAGGCCCAGTGGCATTTTCTACACTATGCTAGGCGGACAGAGTGACTCCCTACTCCCTCTAGCATTCATGTAACTCTGGGATAACATTTGTAATAGATCCAGGACTTTCACAAGGAAGTTTGTCTAGTACAGTTTTTCTAAGCTGTGGGTGTATAATTATGTTTTTAGACTATAACTGTTATAACAAAATCAAAATAGAAAGTGTTTGTTTTCATGTCACTGTTTTTATTTGTCACTATTTTGCTCACTCATGTGGTTTTGGTTTAAAGGTAGACTACATGTGCTTCAGTAAAACATAATGGAAAGGGTAAATATGAAAATAGCATTGAGAATGTATAGGAAAGAGGAAAAAGTAAAATAAACAGCAGTTAATTAGTCTACTAACAGAGAGATTTAAATTCACAGCATGTGGGTTTTAATTGTGATTAAAATTGCACCGATCACTTTTTGAGTTTCATTAGAGTGGGAGTAATGGTGTGTGTGTGGAAGCTGGGACAAACCATACCGTATGCCTATGTGCACACCCATGCATGAACCTGATTATCTTCACAGGCTGTGTGTGAAAATGCATATGTGTGTGTGTGTGTGTGTGTGTGTGTGCGTATAGATGTGGGTGTATGTGTCAATTATGCCATTCTGGCATTACAGTGAAGGAGTACCCAATGCTACTAATGCATTCCCTGATCATGGTGTTAACGACCTGATCTTTAACGCTGCAGTGCATTACGCTGAGAGATCACACACGTACCATCAGCACCCACTCACTCAGTGAGGTAGAGAGGCAGAGAGAGAGAGAGGATGAGGAGAGGTTAGCAAAGGTAAACAGTGAAGTACATTTCAGTTCACTGTATCAAAACACAAACCAGGAAAACAAATCCTTTTAGGGTGTTATATGTACCAGTGTAATGCTAAAATGTACATAGTATACTACATGTTGCTCTTCTAAGGTTTGTACACTTATATATTCATTCTTTCTTCCATTATATCCACCAATCAGCTAGATAAACTTGACCACTGACAGGACAAGTGTTTTTTTCATCACAACAGAACCTTTCAGTGGCATGGATATATGAAGCAACAAGTCAACATTTTATTTATATTCATATATATATATATGTATATATATGTATATGTATATATATATATATATATATATATATATATATATATATATATATATATATATATATATATATATGTATATATATGTATATGTATATGTGTGTGTGTTTTGTTTGGGTCAGATGGCATTCTCAGTGCACTTTTTGCTAGTGGACCAAAATTTGTAAACAGAAACATACATAAGACAACCTGCACTGGCATTGAACAGAAAAGTGAGAGGTGGGGTGGATCAGAGAGAAAAAAAAATTGAGGTTTTATGTGCAGTTACTCTCTGAATGTGTATTCTATTTTTACAGACACATATTAATGAAAATAATGTTTGTATTGTATTTATTGCATTGAAATGTGTCTGACACTCGAGAAACCTGCCTGTGAGGTTGTGGTGACGTGTGCGCTGCGTTTGCCTTGCACCAGAAGTAGGACCTGGTTTCAGCTTTGTGAGCTTTTAGCACCGTCCATGCCATCTAAGTCAACAAAACTGTCACTCCACCAAGCTGAATCCGTGGTCACTTCCCACAAGTGCACGCCACACCCATCTTGGTGCACCGCGGTCTGCCCATCTACTAATCTGATAGCGGTATCCTGCGCTGCACAAAACTAGCACTGTGCAGGGTCCGCCGGCCTGCACCCCAGAAGTGAACAAGCTTAGAGTCCATTTGGAACTCGACCAAAGCCACATCCTCTACATGATCTTAGTTTGGTTGTTTGATTTGAATCAGTGTGGCCAAAACAGTTTTTGTGGGAAAATCTAGACAATATTATACACGTACTAATAATGTTCTGTTTGATTGGTTAAGAGCCATATGTTGTTCATTAGATACATTTGGTAGGTTGTAACCCACTTTATACTGGAAATGAACAACATCTGGAGATGCTCTGATACACTGACTTGACAATTACTATTTCTGCTTTGTCATAGTTGTCCTCATCCCTATTCTTGTGCATTTTGTTGTTTCTAACACATCAACACTGAGGGCTAAAGACTGCCGCCTTTCTGCACACACACACACACATATATATATATATATATATATATATATATATATATATATATATATATATATATATATATATATATATATATATATATATATATATCCAACCCCCTGACATGTCCAATTGGAATCAGATAATCAATTAATACCTGTCAGAAGAATAAAAACAGTGTGATTTAAACATAAAGGCCTGTGTGAGAAGCTATTACACACATTTGCATCTTAATGTTGAACTTAAGTATTTGTACTTTCATGCAATTTCATAGATAAGTCGCTGTCATTTCAGTGTTGCAATATTGACAGTATTGACAGCTGTGGGGTCCACTGACTGTGGCACTCTCTTAAAGTCTGGTCCTCCCTGGTGGGGTGGGGGTCCCTGCCACTGTGATATGGTGGCAGTTTGGTCCTCCCTCACCGGTCAGGTTGCTGACCACGGTGGCTGCCCTCTGGTGTGAGTGGCTCCCTGTGATAGAGCCTCTTCTCTTTTGCTTCATGGTCCCCTGTGCTCAGTTTATTTCTTTTTGTTATTTCTTTATCTATTTCATTTTTGTTTTACTGCTATTTATGTCTTCAAATATTGGTTACATGAGTGGCAGTGTGCTATATAAATAATGATTGATTGACTGACTGGCCGACATCCCGCTGGTGCACGATGTTGCTTACGAATTAATGGATGTAAATAGTATTTGACCGTTTAGTTTTTTTTTTTGAGTCATTGTTAAAATTGCAACAGCAGGAAAGGTGAACAAAATTGTGCTTTCAGTGACAAACATCTGAATTGCAAAAACACACTTACACTGAAAAGAGAGTCCTTGTAGTTTTGCATCTCACCTTCACATGCTCACTCATGCACAAGCAATATTATCAAAGCTGTGTATGCATACCTGCTTAAATACAGTATGAGTCACTGTTAAAATAAGGGGGAGGGTGCAACAACTATATATTTTGATAAATAGTCCTGCTGCAACGACCACAATAGCCTCAAGGGAGAGAGAAACAGAAAAGAGACCTCATGTGAAGCAGGGGGTTGACCGTGACGCTCCACCTTCTGGTGTTCACTTTTAACTCTCATCTCTGGCGAAACCCTCCTCTTTTCATCAACCACCTCCCTGCTTCTACTTCTTCACAGTGACGAAAGGAAAAGATGCCACTGTCAGAGGGTGGAAATATGACTAAAAAACAACCAGGGGGCTTGGATACAGGTAAGCAGTGAGTAAACAAGGAGGCAGATTGAGTGAATAAAATGAGAGGAAAGGGCAAATAGATGTTCATATGGTGCGCTACCCAACTTATCATTAACCTAAAAACAAATCTGCTGCAAAGAAAATGTGCAAATGTGCCACTTAAGTATCAACAGTTATGATAATATTACTGTAAAATTAAGATGGGGCTTAAGGATGAATGTGGATGTGTGTGGTGTATTTGTGCATCATTACTTTTAAATAGATGGATCAAAACCTTTATCTGCACATCACTGGTCATGGATGGTAAAGAGAATATACAGGGCCACTCGGGTCAAATTATTTTTTTCTACTAATAACAGAAGTAAATGCGCAAAGCCAAGCATGTGGCCACTACTCTGCACCAGGTGGTAATATCAGAGGAAAAGGTATATGAGCAAAAGAACGTTAAAAGAGACAAAGAGAGAGAGAGAGATTAAGCATTTCGTTCCTAGTGCTCCCTCCTGACTAGGACGACATTTTAAGTCAACATCAGCCTTGGCAATTGGTTGTTTGTCTCCAACCTCCAAGGAAGGATTTCATTGGCTGCAGAGGGCATGGGAGACTGCTCTCTGCTTTCCTATTTACAGTACATGAGCAGTGCGGGTAAAAGAGCGAGGGAGGAAAATCGCAGAAGATTACCGTGCCAATTTCACATGGAAGCAGAAGAGCTCTGGAAAGGATAGATAAGGAAATTCCTATCAAACTGCTGCCAGCCAAATATGTATCCAGTAGCAAAAAAAAAAAACACACAAACATTTTATAATAAACCCCAAATAGTGATGGAGGAGGTTTCACCCTACAGCGTGGATGTGGTATTTTTAGCACAGCTGGTGATAATTACCATCTATTCACCATGTTCTGCAGTAAAAAGCACTATTACAAATGCCACCATCAGAGCAGTGCAGACACAGTCATGCACACCTATACAGGTGTTACACCGAGAGTGCGCGCAGACGAAGGTATACACATGCATACGTAAATCTGAACTGAAACACAAAAAGCTACAGCTGTTTGACACATCTAGAGAATACCTAATGATTTCATTTTATGCTCAGGCAATTCCAAACACAATTAGTAATGAAAAATTAACAGCTGTAACATAATTTGCCAAGAGATACTGAAAAACCTGCTTAACTAAGGATAAACAAGAACACGTAAATGTCTTATAGATGTGCACACACATCTCTTCATAGGCACATGGGTTACATGAATGCAGAATGATAGCCATATGAAAACAATTTCTTATTATTGCCATTATGACTGAGCCAGTGAAGCGGGGATTAATTTGTGCCGCCTGAAAATGAAGCAGAGCCTCCCACAGTTGGACTGGGATCTAAATGCTGATTCTGGGATCCTTTTGTGACTATGAAGGTTACTTAATAAATTTCATAAAGTGTATAGAAAATGTAAAGGATCTTAACCCTATTTAAAGGTTACAAAAAGGTTAACTCACATAATTATCCTTGTTGGGAATTTTGGTCAGTGTATTGCACTGCAAAAATCTAAGTCTTCGTAAGTGTATTTTTCATGTTTCTAGTCACTATAACTCATCACTTAAAATTAGACATAATCACCTAAAGCGTAACTTAATTCAAAACTTGCCAATTGAACAACTGAAAATGATCTTGCTTAGATTTCTTGAAATAAGATTTTCAAGATCTATTGTATAAAAAATATGTTCTTATAACTCACTGAGAAGTTACTCTTTAGGTGATTATTTCTTATTTTATGTGTGATGACATATTTGGATGATAAATGAGAAAAATTCCACTTGATAAGATTGGCATTTTTTGCAGTGGACGGAGAGAACATGTAAAGTCGTCACAGAAAGGCAGAGTGAGAATAAAACCCTGACCCTTACCTGTGAAGCAGAAGTTGAAAACCAGTATTATTCTGTCCAACCCAATAATTACACCCCAACTTTCATCAAATTCTAAACTGTGTTAAATTGTGTATTGTGTTAAATTGTGTATTGTGTTAAATTGTGCTTAGTTTCACTGTTAAACATCTGTCAGTGTACAGTATGTTAATTAGGTTAAACAAAGACATGTTTTCTGTCCTACAGTGAATACAATGTCATTTTACACAGCAATCTATGTTTTTTATTAAAAAAAAAAATTGATTACATACTACATACTTTACCAACACTTCATTTAAAAACGTAGCTTGGCCTTGTCAGTCATCCTCCTTCACTGACGTAACCAAACAAACAGTGTAAATGTTTCCAAAGTGCTTGTTCTAATGTTAAATCGGCATCACTAGACTATGAACAACAGGAAGATATTAAAGATGAAATCTTAGGGTGAGATGGAGATAATGATGAAAATGAGAGGAAAAATACTGTGTAAGGCGCACTGTGATGAAATGAGAGTGGTTAATAAGAATCTGTAAAGAGTGCTTTTCTCATCAAGGAATCTCCTGATTATTTTTCGATGATTCCTTGATTGAATTCTGCATTTAACTTAAGAAAACACACAGGGGAAAAATGACAGTTTTCCAGAACTTAAAGTAATATGATGTGCTGTGTTTTATCCATTATATATTATTTAGTTGTATTTTATTGTATAGCATTTCACTTTATCGAATTCACCCATAGGTACTTAAGTGTAATAGTACTATCTATACACCCAAAGGATTAAATGGGAATATTACCAGATTTTGCCAGTAATTTTGGGGGGTTGCGTCTGACTGAACCTGATCAATGATCGGTGCTTCTATGAAACTGGTCCATACAAACGGTACAAAGAGCTAAAAATTCAAATCAGATGTAGACTAATGTTATGAAGCAAGTTTGGAAGCACTTTGGGTCTATTTTAAAAATAAATATTTACTGAGCTAATTGAGAAACTCTTTTTTAGATAAAACAAATTTTGTAATATTTTTCAGGAAAAAAAATCTGCATGTAACATGGTAAAAAGGATGTAAAAACTACTAGTTTTTTAAATAGCTTTTTATTCTGTCACAGGAACATTTTGGGAATCAAACTAATTATGCAAAACAGTTTATCACAAAGTGTCCACTATTGCAAAATCACTCACAATTTCACTCCACATGTCATGCAAGTGGACACAATGGGTTACACACAAAATCTGGTATGAGCCTGCCAAGATAAAATAAGAAAGACCACCAGGATCATCACATTTAATACAGTGTCTTTATTTATGGTGCTATATAAGACCATTTACAGCCATGTTTTTTAGATCAAACACCAATAGGTAGCTTTTCCTGTCCCAATTCTAATCCTATTTTTGTCAATATTTTAGTAAATATTCATTCATTTTAGGATGGCGTATATGGATGGAGGATGAAGTATAATTTTTTATTCATGTATTTTTTTGCATCATCATTAGGTACATTTTGGGAGCAAATATATCTAAATCTCGCTTTTTTGCTTGGGTCTACAAAGCTGGTAAAGTGCCAGGTACCAAAATGAACCCAGTTTCATATACATGTACCCATCTCACTCTTCTATAGATATGGGAAAACCCAATGTATGATACAGAGGAGATTCTCCAACAGCCCTGTAACTGTGTCATTAAGGCTAAAAAAAAAAGAGACAATGAATTTTCTGCGTTTATCTCGATGCTCTGAAGTAATTACTGCCATAAAGCAACACTATGAGCAATGGTACTGTCCCTCACAAGTAGATTACACACATGCTGACAGATGTGTTTTGATGCACATGCAGTGTTCATGTCCACACTATTTTGGTAACTTTTCACTACTTAAAATTTAATTTTACTAACACTGTAGTGTTCATTGATATGATGATATCCTGAATTTAAAAACTGTGCTCAATGAACCTACTACGATCAGCTGTGAGTGATTATACATACTGGTATCATTTAAATCTTACCAACAGTATTTTTCTCATTTCTTGTCTAAATATCTCATCACACTTGAAATAATTTTATCAGATATAAAGAACTTATTTTTTAGACAATAGATATTGACAATCTTTCTCACCAAGATCATTTTCAATTGTTCCATTGGCAGATATTTTTTGCTAGAATTTTGCTAAATAAATAAATTAATATTTAAATAAATCTTGAAATAAGCAAAAAAAAATAAAAAATCTTCCAACGGAACAAGTGAAAATGATCTTGCTAAGATTTCTAGAAATAATATTTTTAAGACAATTGTTTAAAAATAAGTTCTTATATCTCAATGAAAAGTTACTATTTAGGTGATTATGTGTCAGTTTAAGTGTGATGAGATATTTTGAGGAGAAACAAGAAAAATACACTTGGTAAGATTTGGAGTTTTGCACTGCGAGTGGATTCCACATAAATACACTTATGATTGTAAATAAACATGATCTGCCCAATTAATTCAAAAAAACACCCTTCAATCAAAATATTATAAATCCCTGCATTGCTTTAGAGATTTATGTTATTAATAAACGGAAGCAGGTGATGTCTTCCTATATTACTTTTTTAATGATGGATTTAATGTTTGAATACTTTTATTCTGACTGTTTTCAATGTGTAAGTGCTTTGTTTTCCATTGTTTGTTTTTATTGTAGCAGACTTTTATTGTACTTAATGTAAAGGGTCTTTGAGTGCCATGAAAAACCCTATTCAAATAAAATGTGTTATTATTATTATTAGTAGTAGTAGTAGTAGTAGTAGTAGTATATTAACTAGGTTTATGCCAGCTAGGGGTATATCCCTGAACGCCTCCAATCCCAGCTATGATGTCATGACGTAAGGTATCTCCAGGTCATGACCTTTCATTTGATTTGAAGTTAATCAGACAAATAGTGCCAGAGATATGAACAAAAGAACAATTAGTGACTTTAAACATTTGAACGTCCCCTTGTGAGCAATCAACAAATTGTAAATCGTGCAAAATTGAATCCGTTTTTCTTCTCTGCTATATTCATTGATATGGAAAACATGGAATTTTTAAACTGTTATCGGACTCACATGAAGGATATCTGCTGGCAGTGGCGGTCAAACCGAAAACAAACAATCCCCGAAACTCCATTCTAGGATATAATTATCAGTCTACCTACACTTCACGATGTCATATGACACTTGAATAAATGTGAAAATAATACACCATTCAGACAGAACTGGATCAGAAACAACACATTTTGATGCTCTTTGAGATGTTATGCAAGTGCTGAAGGAGGGAAATATCAAATAAGTGACCAAAAAGAGAGGAAAGAGTGAGATGAAGTGAAGAAAAAGAGGGTGCTATGGGAGGGAGGGTTCACAGAAGGATAACAGTAAGGGGTAAAATTCAGTAATTGATCCTTAATGGTGCATGACAGCAGAAAACCACAGGGCATTCACTGCAATGCCTGAAAGAACTGACAGAATAAACACACACTCACCACCACAGGCACACGCAACACACACGCTATACTGACTTCATAAGTAGTTTAGCAGAAAATACTCCCAAGTCAGCTTAGTATCATATTCCCTCTTTAAAACTTAAATCTGTACTGTTGCTCCTCCTACTTTAGTAAAAGCAATTCAGAAACGTGCATGATGTGCACAACTCAGGCAAACACATCTCATACACACACACCCCATCATGTATCACTCTCTGTCACACACACACACACACACACACAACCTCACACTAAAAAAATTAAAACGGCTCAAATGGATTTGAGGCAGAACTTTGCGAGCAGAGGCTGACTTTGGGGAGTGCATACAGATATGATTAGGTAAATGCATTTTTACTTCTACAAGTGTTTAGAACTGAGGGTGCAACTCGCAGGGAACCGTCGAAAAAACTGGTGAGCTTTTTGAGGAAGAATTTGACTTGGATATAATGCGATAAATAATTCATGATTTTTGTTTCACACTGAAAATGTGGTCGTCTGACAAAATAGTTCAGATGCTTCCCACGTAGATTCCGTCTTGGGTTTGTATGACACATTCGGAGGAGTCATCATAACACCTTAAATGACAGTCAGATTTGTTCTACTGAAATTTGGGGGTTACACGCTGACACTCCATGTTTTTAAAGCAAACCTGGTTTAACCCATGAAGACCCAATGCTACTTTTGAATGTGTTATCACCATTTATTATAATATTATCCTCTGTATTTTGCATTATTAAATGAAAATCTGGTGTTTTCTTAGATTTCTTTTACTGATCATGTAGATATTCAGAGGTGGGTTTTTCACAAATCAGTAGTCTCATTCCAGGTGTAACTCATTGTGTTCACTCACATTACATGTGGAAACTACAGTGGCCGACAGGGACAAATGCACCGCATCAACAAAACGCTGCAAACAGGAGGAAGATGCACAACCAAAAACACAATCGCATAAAACAAATGCAACACAAGTGCACTGCAAGGCTGCAATAACAGAAATGAAGCAGAAGCAAAAACATACAAACGCCCCAAAACAAATGGCAAAGAAAAATACAGAGCTTTAAACCATTTAGACACATAAAATTTGAAGTGATTTTGCAAAAGGTGTCATTTTTGTGAAACACTCTGCCTTGCATAATTATTTTGATTCCCAAAATATACTTCTGAGAGAATAAAAAAGATCTAAAAAAATAATAATAGCATAGAATTTTTTGTGTTACATGCAGATTTTTGTATAGAAATATATAAACATAATAAAATGTGTTTTTATCTGATAAATAATTCCTCTTTTAAATTAAAATACACCCAAACTGCTTGAAAACTTGCTTCATAACATTAGTCTACATCTGCTTAGAATTTTTAGCACCCGTGTCCTGTTTTTAGGGACCAGTTTTGTAGAACAACCCATATAGACTTACATTATTTTAATTAATGGGAGTTATGCTTTCACTTTAATGAAGTTTTAGTTTCATCTCCCTATTAGTTTCCTTACATTTGACAAAACACAGCCTTTATAATAAAGAAATATAATGAGTTGATATTTATTGTGCTAAAAGCCTTCTGGAAATGTGTATTGTGATATAATGGTACCAATGGTACTGTGATATTTGTATAGCCAGAACACATACCTGTAGGTTTGGATCTTCTTCATGTTGTAGGTGGGCCTCCTCTGCAGCCTCCACCAGTCTCTACAAGAGAAAAAAAAAGACATATAATAATTGTATTTCAAAGTTGAATTGATCAGTGGGTCAAAAATAGGAGCAGGAGCAACATCCACATCAAACGTAGCTTTCCAGCTTCCATTAAGTACCCCTTAGAGCATCACTGAAAAGCCCTCAGGACAAACACACAGATACACATTATGCCATCTCGTGTAAAGAGCCTATTTTCCTAAACTGTTCAGTGGTCGAGGAAATGACTGCCTCGGGTTCTTTGGACACTACTACAACAAACTCTATCATCGGTTCATGCTGTTTTATACATGCACTCTGTTTCACACACTCAAAAACACCTAGAAATCTACAAGAGCCACACTTCATCATCATCATCATCATCATCATCATCATCATCATGCTGCTGTGTCAGCCATGTATTGTTGGTATTTGTATGCCTTTAAATAAATGTTATGCATTTTCGATTTCTCCTTTTTCTTCTTCTTGCTCTTAGGTCAACAATCATTATCTGAATACAGTTTTTGTCCAACGTGAGCTACATGTTGCTATTGTCATAACAATAGACAGTAATCATAGTGAAAGCATTCTGTGAACACCAGGTTTTCCCTGTTAGGGGAAAAAAAAAAATCATGTAACAATTATTATTATTTAGCCAAAACAGAGACATCTGAAACAGTACTTGCCCTGCAACATTAATATAAATGATATAATGGTGTGAAGAGTGTGTTTTTTGTGTATTCGACTCAAGTGAACATAAGACCTTTTGGACAACTTCATTAATTATGGACGTTTTGATGAATTAATCCATAATAATAATGTCGTAAAAGTCTAAAAACAGTTAAAACAGACCATGCCTAGCACCATTTTTTACCCTCATTCTCTGACACACACACAGGCCCTTCTATCTCCTTCCAACTGTGTACGTTCTCATAGCAAGTCATTTCTCTCATTCACAGCTGGCCCTGGTGTCTCTGAGTTTTAGTAATGTACTTTCCTTTTGCATTTCCATTCAAATGGCTTTAGCCATAAAACTACTGCAATCAGCCAGCTTATTTCAGCTCAGCCACGTGTGTGTCTGTGTGTGTGTATGTTGTGCTACTGCTTTGTGTGCGGCCAAGCCTTTTTGGGAGGCGAACACTGTAATCTAGTCCCTGGCCAATCATTTCCTTCACCATAGCAACACACCTGGTCATTGCATATTGTTACATTTTATTCTGCGCTTTCTTCCATTCCACTATCAATTCCTGTATACATTAGTTCTGCTTCCTTTCGTCTTTCTGACATGCAGAGACCACCACCACAAAAGACGCAGTGTATCATCTATGTCCTCTATGCCAGTAAGGACATGGACCACTTTCGATTTTATTTAGTGCCAGGTCCTATAGTCTCGTGGCTGTGTCAAACTATGTGAGCGTGTATGAGTGTGAGCAGCAGAGCATTAAGAGGCACCACAAAACCCTGGGCAGGTGCACATGCTGGAAATCCACAACAAAGCAAGCTCCAGGAACAAACACAGATAAGGACGGTGGAATAAAGAAAAGATGAGAGAGGAATGAGAGAATAACATTCTCTAAAGGTCTGAACGCTTAGCCTCACACTCCTAGCGAAATGTCAGACAGTGCCTGCAAAGCCGGTGTTGATAGAAACACACTTTAAAGCATTTCTGAGTGGGTGATGTTGCATGTGTGTTTGTGTGCATGTGTGAGTGTTAAGGTTTTTGTCAGTTGACACGTGTTAAAATACTAGCCCTTTGACCTCTTCTGCCTTGCGGCCATTTTTGTAAGTACCGATCATTGAGTGTGTGCATGATAAAATACTAAATGCGCATAAAACAAGTAATGTATGTATGTGTCAATATGAAGTTTTGAAATGAAATGACGTCTTGTAGTTATGTGCAAGAATACAAAGGAGGCTGCTTTACCTCATTTCATAAAACAGACTAAGCGATACTTGCCCCTCAGTCTGTCCTGCACTCTGTTTATCATTTAAATGTTTTATTCTGACTTGTGTGTAATCATTTCTGGTGTATTATTCATGTTGTGTAATTTTCCATGCATGAGGATTTGAGTTAAAACTCTTGGGTAAAAATAACTCCCATCCTTGCGGGGAGTTTTTCCAATTGAAATATAGATTAGAGATAAGTAGGTGCCATTGCCTCCTGTGAATTTCAATTTCAACATATCACAGGAATGAGCACTACAGGTGGTGTGTTTGTTTTTGTGTTGCTGTGGGTGTATGGAAGTGTGACTTAGCTGCCTCTGAATGCGTTCACGTGTGTCACATATATTCAAATGGGCCTGCCATGTCTTTTTATCAATAGGTGGTCCTGCCAAAGTCTATGATGCAATTTAAAAAGAGAGAGGAAATGACTTTTCTTCTCAAGTCATTCTGTCGAGACGCAGGCTTGGTACGAGATGACAACAATAATTAAACTGACACAGTCAGAGAAGCAGGGCCTGTTGTTCTAGAAAAAACACACACATACACGCACACGCACAAACATACACATTCACAAGCCTTCACTTGAGCTGACAGGGTAAAAGCTGAACACACAGAGCTAACAAGACTTGCTGTGGTAACTGGATTAGATTTGTTAGCGCTAAAAGAAGAGTCTGGCATTTCCCTGATGTGCCTCTGCTGGTCTGTGTCTTCACTACAGAGCTTTGATTCTTGGCACAGACCTGATTAGACCCAACCTGGCTGGTCTGAGCCAGGTCAGACAGTTTTTTCTCTTAATTCCCTCAGGCTCATTTTATTTGTTTGTTTGTTTCTCTGAGTGGGAAACAATGCATTGAAAGTTCATGCATCCATTCATCCAACCAATCTTTATTTTAAGTCAGAACATTTTAAGGCAAACACCTCATTTACAATGGCACTGATTAAATAATCGTAATCAATTTGTACAGAAAAAAAATCAGAACAACAATAAGTAAAATATCAAAGAAATTACTAATTAAAGCAGATATGACTAAAATATTAATGAATTTTGAAATGCCCTAAAGACAAACGTTGACGGTCTTAATTTAGTGGCTAAACCTGGATTTTCCTGTTTAGGTATTGACATAATTTAATAAAATCAAATTTAAGGGACCACATTTAAAGACAATAACTACATTACCATATATGATTTTATATTTTAAAGATGCATAAAGTATAAGAAACAAATAAGAAAGGACAATAAAATAAGCCCCAGGACTGAGCCTTCAACAATACCTTTTATTTTTGACACTCTGATTTGACATTTCCAAAAAACCAACTCACTGCTGTCTGTTCTTAAAATAACTGTGAAACCATTTATAAGCAGATTCATCAAATCTCACAGTATGAAGCCATTTAAACGTAATGCATAATGAATAGTATTGAATGGAAAGATCAATAAAAAGAGCTGCAATGTTTAACCCTATCTGAAACATTATAATTGTCACGACCTTTCCCCCAGTGTTCAACACCTTCACCTGGCCCGCACCGTGCAGCTGCAAGTAGTTGCTGATCTGCAGTACTTAAGCAGTTGTTGGTGCAGGACCATTCAGTTTGTCATTTCTCTACCTACAATAACCTGGACATTTCATTAATCACCATGGACTCTGGCTGATCTACCCCCATGTTGTGGTTGGTTCTCGTTCTGTTTCAGCCACTGTCTTTACTTTGTTTTGGTTTTTTTTATTAAATCTGTTCTCCCTTCAACACTGGGCATCTGAGTCTCTTCCACCTTATCCATTCATGTCAATAATGATATTTGAATTGAAAGTATTGGCTAGTGTTGCGCGGGCTACCCACTGGCCAGCGGATATCCACGGGTGACCCGCGAGTCAGGCGGGTTGGGTCGCAGTATTAATACATATTGCGGATGCGGGTGGGGCGGGTCAGGGACGATCAATACCTGCTGAGGGGTGTATGTGTGTGTGTGTGTGTGCTCGGCTCGCGCATGTGCAAGCCTGTCAGTTCCTGTTTTGAATGCTTTTTTATCCCAACTTTTTGTTATTTGTTATTAGCGCCAAATCTCCCTGAACACTCAGAGATAAGAGTGAAAATGTCGCACTTGATCAGGGAGAAGATTAAAACAGGCGATGCGAAGGTTGTACGGAAACGTTGTATGTGTTCGCTTTATAGAGTGATGATGTGGGTGGAGTCTATTTTATGTGCTGGAGTGCATATTGAGACGTTAGAAAGGAGGCAAAAATTATGCTTCATGACTTTTAACATTAGAAGCACAAGGTAAAGATGCCGCGAATGTACTATGTGAGTTTAGAGCCAAATTTAAGCTCGCGGGTTGATAGCGGGCGGGTTGGGTTTATCGATACATGACATCATGCGGATTGGGCGGGGCGGGCCGAGCCACATCTTGGGTTTGGGCGGGGCGGCTTTCTGTAAAACCCCCTAACCGCGCATCACTAGTATTGGCAGTAATAATACTGTGATTTTCTCTAAATTACTGCATTCTATTACATTCATCAAATTGCCTCAGGATACATATAATAACACATAACATACAGAATATTTCATATAAAACATATCAGTGCTCATCATTTACATTCTGGTATTGTTCTCCTGACTAGAAAAATAGCTTCCCATCTAGCTCCATCCTAAGTCAGACTCAAGCTTGAGTGTGACTTGCAATTAGCCCCAACTGCTAAAAATATTCATCCCCAGTTCCTTTGTGTAATTTGAAGTGATGGTTTTTTCAATAAAACACAATTCCTGCTCCCATTTCATAATTTTTCATTCCACCCCCCTCAGTCCATTTCCCTGACATTTGTACTTTATCTACCCCCTTTCATTATCCAACATCCTGTGATTATGATTTGCTTGACAAAGGATTAGGCTTGTTTACACTTTCAGAAGTTCATAAACGATCACCCCCCCATTTAGCTGTCAACTTGATTGGCTTATTGTTCTTTCAGCATTCTTGAGGTGTGCTGGCTTTTCTGACAGTTGAAGCTGCTGACCTTAACAAATGTCTATCCATTATAAATGCAACACCAAACTCGGAAAAGTTGGCAAGAGCTGTCATATAGAGCTGAGCTATGCGAACAACTGCCATCAGAGAAGAAGAAGAGAGTCAGGAACTTGGTCACATGCATTATTGACCGGTAGCACAAGTCGAGGAGTTTTTACTTTTTTCTTTTTTCCAAGCAGTACATTAAGTCTTGCTTGTGCACATTCCCCTCACCAAAGGGAGGGGAGGGCAGTGGCCTGATTCTGAATGTTCTCCCAAGGTAACATAGAACAAGACCATAGTCAAATAAAGTTCTAAATAGGCTCAAGAAGAAAAAAAAATCCCAAAGGTGCTGAGTGCTGTCGGCTCAGCAAGCAAGAGTGCATGCATTTGTGTTACTTTGGGTTGAAACTTAAATTCTTTCTATAATGTATAATCCACTCATGGAGAAATCTTCTGCTTTTTAAATTTATTTTTGACAATCAATGAATTTAATCACTGTTAGAAGATAATAAAATTAGATCATAAAATAAAATATGAGATAAATTATTGTTACAAGTATTGCAGTTGTGCACTCAGTAGAGAGCTAGATATTTCATACCTAATCCTTCAAGGTGTCTAACAACACCTAATGTTATTATGTTGCATCACAGACACCATTAACAAAACAAGAAACACAATGACCACAACAGAGCATATCTCCTGATGCTTCAGCCACAGTTGCACCGTGTTTGTTATCTGTTCATGAAACACATACTTACCAAAACTAATACTTATTTCAGTAGTCGAGTTGTAAAAAAAAAAAAAAAAAAAAAAAAAAAATTAAGGGGGGGGGTCACTTTTTTTTCCACAAAAAAAAGAAAAAAAAGGTAGTGTGCGCCCCCTTTCTCTGTCATTACACTACAAAAACAACAAAATTAAGCATAGATTAATTTAGTTTAAAAATCACATTTATCATATTCACTGTCTGTAATATTAAATTACAGGCCACAACAACAGACCCCTGATGGAGAAAAAACTGACTTGAATGTCACCTGCCTTGAACTTCACAGTTTTAGTGTTGCATGACGAGTCCTATTGGTGAAAATAATATAGCTACGTGAAGAATATTTTGGTTAATACTGGTAAAAAAAAATATTTGAGCCAAACTCTCGTCTAACATTAACAGTAAATATATGATCCACATTTGCCACGCTCATAAACCCAAAGCTAACGTGACTCTATGATAAATCCTGTGTTTTAGCAGCTAGCTAACAAGACAGATGAACGTGAGCTAATCTGTGCTAGCTTGAAGGCTACACGGAAAACTACATTAGCTGTGCTGTTATTGTGCATGCAACCTCTGGCGCGTGTGCCGACTTTTGTACAGATTAATGATTGAGATTCGGGAGTCTTGATTTATAGCTCACCTGTAATGTTCGTCTTTTTAAAAATAGTCCCTGGCATCGCATTGTCCAGCTGCTCATTTGACCCATGCTGAGTTGCTGACATTGAGTGTTGTGTCGCAGCAGTTTGTCCCTCCCTCTGGCATCAGATATCAATCAATTGAAAATAACAAACATGTTCATTGTATGTTTGCGTCCCTGTGGCCTCAGATTTCATTTATTTTACTCAACATGTGTACTACTTGCTAATGATGAAATAATTCAAGTTATATTTCTATAATTTAATGTAAAAAGTGAATGGATGACAGTTTTACAGGGGGATGATTTTAATAGTTTTTATTTTAGGGGGGATGCCATCCACCCTCATCCCCCTTCAATTCAAGTACTGACTTATTTTTCAACTTTGATATGTAAACCAATGTGTTTCCGCTCGTGTAAGTTTGTACAGATGTGATTTGCTAGCTGAATGTTCTGACTAGTCACTCTTTGACTCTAAAAATCACATGATGTGAAAATGCCTCTGGTATTGTACACCTGCTAGATAGACCCCCATGTTGTCAACATGGAATCTGATTGGTTAAAGCAACAGGTCAATTGCCCTTTTACTTTAGGTGGCAGTTTCTGCACAGTAAATTCAAGGGGCCTCAAAGCAGATTTATTTTTACCAGCAAAAAATAATGTCAGAAATATGACTGGACAAATGTTCTTAACTGGAAGGAGATAAGCACAAAAGCTACCAGATAAAGATAATAGACTTTTGAGGATAATTTATTACATACTTTAAGAAAAAATTCTAAAAATGTTGGCCGACCACTGGGATTTATACAGTAGAATAGCTTACATGAATTGTGTTTGACAAGATGTATGATGTGAATATTTGCTTGTCCAATGAGATGCAAGCTAAGGTTTGACCTACTGTATTAGGGCAAGTCCTGCGGGTCCTGGTTCTGCCAGATGCCAAATCCATCAAGACCTGGGCTGGACTGAGCTGGATTGGCTTGGTTCAGGCCATCAATAGTAGTGGGGACAGCAATTAATATTGTCAAACCAGCCAGTGGAGAGTTGCAGCATCAACAAAAAGAAAAAGTGCTTGGTGGCACTTCCTCTATTTTTTTTTTTTTTTTTTTTTTTTTGCACATTTAGATTGGGGATATGCCAAGTAGACAGAGAATGGCGGAGAGACAGATACAAAGGAAGACAGTGAGAGAGAAAGACAGAGAGGTGGGGGGGCACTGTACTTCGAAACATCAGGTCCCAATAATCAATACTTGACAAGTTCCCAGAGATTCTGCTGACTGAAAGGAAATATGAAGCGTTTAACCACCCCGCCATCTCTCTCCTCTGAGTCTTTCATTTCATCCATTCTCACACTCTGTTCACTTTTATTTCATGCCAAGACTGAACCTCTGACTGATGCCTTTTCTTGACATTGACTTTTTCCATTCTTCTTGCCTGTATTGTCATTTCATTACTCCTTGAGAACATACCGTTTCTCTCACTCTGATTCCATATTGACAGAAAAACAACCAGTGAGGAGCTTGGAGTCAAAAAGGTTGTTGTTGTTACATTAACTGGATGGTTCCACTTTGCCATCAGTAGCCATCACTCTCACCAGCAGACACAAGGATGTGGCAATGATTAGAGACTGAGGACAGCTAATGAAATGAAGGAAATGAGGGGAGCGGCGTTGGCAGCTCAGCTTGACATTGTGGTGTGTCAGGGAAGAGAGATGATGAGAGGAAAGGGCAAGACAAGACATGACTCCAGGAACAACCACACCATTATAAAGCTTATCCAAATGACAGTCTACACCAACTAATGAGCACTTTAGTTGGCTAGAAAACATTAAAATGTCAAGAAGACAATAAATGAAAAATAGGGTTAGCCACTGTTTGTTAATCTAAAAATTAAGTCTTTGGTATGTGTATAAAGGCCTTAGTGTAGTATGTTAAGGCATGAGAGGATGACAGTTACCCTTTCAATACTATGTTGACTGAAGTTGCTGGAAAGCTTAAGTTCTCAGAGTTTTTTTGTTTTTGTTTTTTTTTTTACTTTTATTTCAGTTTTGTTTTTGATTTTTTTTTTTAACATTTCCATTACTTTTTTAGGTATTATCAGGAAAGCCCTAATTTACAGAATCTAAAAAAGGATGAATAAATGTATTACAATTGATATGATTATAAAAGGTTTTTATTAAATGTTGATATTTTGTCATAGCTTTTACACTATGACCCCTTTAATACTGTTCTTAAAAAGAACACTGATTCTGTTTTGAACTCCACCAAGAAGGTTATGTTTTTGATGTCTGTCTGTTAGTTAGCAAGATAACACAGATGGGGCAAATTATCCGATAATGTCTGAGGTGACTCCTTCAACTGGTGTATTAATAGGTAGTCATTATTATAGGCATTATTGACCCTATTTCTTTGTCTCTGTGCAAATTGCAAACATTTGCAATGCCATTTCAATCCAGGAGATGACCTCACATTACAGAAATCTTTACCCAATAGCTACCTAGTTTATAATACATAATGGTGTAAGGTTGTGAACAACATTCATAGTTGAGGAATAGTTTGACTCTGTAAAAAGTTCAACCAATTGTAATTCCGCCCTATTTACATCATTTCAAAATTGTATAATGTGAAACAGCTAAGGATGTCTTTCTAAAAGCTATGTTCAAAACCAACATAAGAAAGGGAACAGTTTTAAAAGAAAAAAAAATCAATTAAATTACCAGTCTTTAAATATCATTATACTATATATTACTGTATTAGAATGTCAGATTTACAAAATTTGCAGCATCTACAGCTCAACTTCAGTATCTTCAAGTAGAAAAGTGCACGTAATAAAACCATTTTTAAAAAGAAATAGCCTAGTTGAGATTCAGACATTTCCATTTTGCATATTTATCAAGGATATTACCACATTGGTGGTGCAGTGGTTAGCACTCGTGCCTCACAGCGGCAAGTACCCTGACTGGATTCAATCACCCTTATGGAGAAACCATCCATGTTTGTTAGGTATGTTAGGCCTTAGTTTTCATTAATTACTCCACTGTGTTTGGTATAAATAGGAGAGATGAGATCAATCAGAATGGTTTTAAGAGGTGAGAAAACCAATCTGTCCAACACACATGTATGAGCATATGTTAAAACTATCTGAAACTATTCCTTCATGTCTCTTAATTTTAGGGCTTGTCACTACAGTAACTTCTTGATTAGAAAGTTATCATTCCTAGAATTTCCCTAAACTAGCGATAATATTCTGCTCTAACCAGAAAGTTCATCCCCAGTAAATCCTCTCCCCCAGTGGATAATTTGCCTGATGACTGAACTGCTAAACTGTCATTTGGAATTCATACTGTATTACAGAAAATGAAAAGTATTCAGAGAAGTTTTGCAGATGGAGAATTTTTCATGGAAAGTACTTTTTGTGCCTTTTATTTTAAACATCCACCCATGTCGACTTCACCTGCTCGACACTGGTAATCACGTTGAAGACTACAGAGGCGTAGCTGCCACAGGTAAATGATATCAGCAGGTACAGAGCAGAAAGTGAATGCCATTACAGGAGAAACAGCCCTAGCAGCAAGGCATCCACTCTGCTTTGAAGTGCATTTGTCACATGAAACACAGCCGTGCTTGACTTCAAAGAGGACATTACAATAGCTCCACGCCTTTCAACTTTGATAACAACATGTTCACTGTTTCTTTAACCATGTGCTGTTGCAGCCATTTGCAGCTTCCAGAAAATTGGAGAGAGGAGAGGAGAGGAGAGGAGAGGAGAGGAGAGGAGAGGAGAGGAGAGGAGAGGAGAGGAGAGGAGAGGAGAGGAGAGGAGAGGAGAGGAGAGGAGAGGAGAGGAGAGGAGAATGGCATTGTTTTGTTTTTGCTGTATGTTTTGGTCTGTTTGTCTGTGTGTAATTTTCACGAAATGTTGATACTAGCAGAAAAAACTAATTGAATTTTGATGGTGAGTGGTGGAAGTATGTGGGGTTACGTGTGTGATTTTTTGCAAGAAAACTCAAAATAACTCGAAAATCAGACATCTGCCAAGGTAGACCCCAGCCCCCGGATCACCACCACAATCTAATCATTTCCAGATCTCCCCATTACCATACGTTTTTGAGTTATCTTGTACACAAACAAACAAACATCCAAACCAACCAAGCAACTACTGTAGCCAACCAACACTGGCAAAAAAATAATCGCCTTGGTGGAGGTAAATAAGGATGGATTTAGCTACACTTTCAGGAAATGTTGATATTGGCACAAGGAACACATGATTATATTTTGGTGGCGATCAGTGGAGATATGTGGGGTAGTGACGACACACAGATGTGTTTCATTTGGTTGGTCCAGGCAGACTGCTGCTTGCAAAAGTGAAGGGGGGGGGGTTGATATGCCTTGGCGGAGTACTTTTCTAGTTTCCAAATGTCAACTTACTATTGACTGAAGCCATCACTAGTCAAAAGTGCTTTGGATAAAAGTTTCCTTTTTTCTCTCTTTCTCTCTCTCAGGCAGATTGACTGCCAAAATAATGTGGTTATAAAGGAAACACAAACACAATCAAACACCAATTCTAAATGTACTGTAATTACATGCATGCACTCCATTGCTACTCCTCTCTTAAAAACATACAAACCATTCTACAATGGTGTAAAGTGTTTTGAATTAAAGTCATTGACATAAATATTCCTTTTTAGTCACTATTCTTTTTACAAGTCAAGGTTTTATCTCAACACACATATATTCTAATCCAACACGTCTCGTACCTTCACACACATTACATGACATCACATATTAAACACATACACACTTAGAGGTGCATCCTTTTTACAGGGGCTCAGGCTGCTGTCTCTCAGCAGGTGGTGGTGAGCGATAAAGAGAGGGAATCGACGTGGAGACGTGGAGATAAAACCACGTTGACAGACAGGGGAGAGCACCCGCACGGAAATTGAATTGCTGAAGCACCACATATACTTTAGCAAAACGCGGAGAGATGGGAAGAGGCAGAGAAGAGAAATGAGAGACAGACAAAGGCGAGATAGATGCTTAAAGAGAGCCAGAGTGTGTACAGTTGGCCAGAAAAATGAGAGTTTTTGTCATAAAAGCACAGAGAAATTGGAGAAACAGAGGTGAAGAAGGAGAAGGCCTCATCGACGCTTCCATTGTGTGTCCAAGTCTAGAAATTCAACCCATAGCCAGTGTCTAAAATGAGGAAGGTGGATGTGAAGTGGCATCATGGTGGACGCTGACAGGGTTAAATGGTCTGTGGACTTTCCCACTGGTGTGTTCATTCCCCACTTTTATCTAACCTTTTCCAACAACATTTAATCTTCCTGTTCCTCCCACAACTTTCATCTCTCTTTCCAGAAGTGCACTTCCATTACCTCTGTGACCAATATTTACTCACATCTTCTCATCAGCCTCCTTAACTTTTATTCCATGCACATACACAAAGGCCTACACATACGTACCCTTGAGATGCACAATTATCAGGCAGTTGTAGCGAAACCATTAGCAAAGCAAGTCCTCATATGTCTGGGGATTTAACACACCCTAAAGGGGATGGCATATGTATACAACTAGATTCATTTTCAATAAATTATACGTGTGTTTATATAGGTCATGAACAAAATTAGCAATATAAGCTAAATATGGACGGCATGGTGGTGCATTGGTTAGCACTTGTGCCTCACAGCAAGAAGGATCCTGGTTCGATTCCCACACCTTTCTGTGTGGAGTTTGCATGTTCTCCCCGTGTCTGTGTGGGTTTTCTCGAGGTACTCCAGTTTCCTCCCATCATCCAAAGACATGCACTGATAGGTTAATTGTTTAACCTAAATGTCCCATAGGTGTGAATGTTATTGTTTGTCTATGTCTGTTCGGCCCTGAGATGAACTGGAGACTCATACAGGGTGTACCCCGCCTTCGCCCATTGGAGCTGGATTAAACCCCTGTGACCCTAGTGAGGATAAAGCGGGTTCAGACAACGAGATGAGGTAAACCAAATATTGTAATAGTGGCTTACTACACATCCGGTAGTGGATCCAATTCCAGGGAAATATTAATGATTGTTATTAGAAAACTGATTATATCTGTTTTCTATTACAGAACCTAATAACAAAACCAGAAACAATACTGAAATAGTCAGGATTCATTTTAATAATAATATTTTTGAAATGCCAGATGACTCACAATCATGTAGCATAATAACATCCTCACTATGTACACTAAAGAGTAAAACACACATGGGCACACAATGTGACAGGTTTTGAAGTAATTGTAAACCTTTGAAAGAACACATGGTCATGCAGATATGTTTCACATAAGACAAGGATTACAGCACACATAGCATGGGAATAGTTTGTCACTATCTGTGCCCCAGTCTCTCCCTCCCTCACTTTCCTTTCAGCCTGCATTCTTGGACCAGACTCTCAGAGAGAAATCCAATTTCTGTTAACAGCATCATGTTGTCCTGATAGGATCTATCACCTGGAGCTAGAGCTGTAGCCAGAGAGGCAGAGCACCATGGACACATCCTGAACTGCACCTGTTACAACACCAACTCTCACAGATACAAATATGTGTGCACACACTGTAGATGTACTTACAGAAATGGTCTAAGCACTCTGTGATCCTTTTAAGTGATAAACAGGTTTAATTTTCTTCACACTGCTATCATGATTTGATGTGCTCCTACAATATAATGAATACAGCCACTGTTGTGTATTTGAAGTCAAATGTACAAAGTGTTAAAAGAGCATTTGTTTTGTAAAAGGTTTCCTATTTAGACTCTGTTTTATTTACAGATATCAACATTTTAGTAGCATTTGAATGAAAGAAGATTTGATTGAAAGTGCTTTAATTGTTCAATGAATTAACATAGAGAGCAAAACAGACTGTATAACTTCTAATCATTATGGAAAAATGGATAGTAGTACACTGCCATAGAGGAAATGAATGCACCTACTGACATCCCATTGACTTGAATCATGGAAAAAAAAAGGTTTTTTACAACACATACATATGTGTACAATAAAATATAACATAAACAGGAAACACTGTTGTTTGTCAGAGTGGATCAATAAGGTGACACCGATGGGTGTATCACAGCCTCTCTCTGTCTGTCACTTCACACCATCTTTCTCACATATCTTTCTCTTTCTCTCTCTCTCTCTCTCTCTCTCTCGCTCACACACACACACACACACACACACACACACACACACACACACACAAACTAGCTCAAGCGTCTGGTTTCACTGCAGCAAAATGACACTACAGCACTTCTTTAGTCACTCAATAGGGTCATCACTGTGGTCAGAAATGACTTTACTGAGTAATCACTGAGCTTCACTCAATAGCTTTTAGCTTTTTAAAATGTATTCAGTCTGTTTGGGAAACAAACAAAATGTATTGGAGCATATCCCTTTAGCTTTTAGAGTATTCCTTTACTTTAGTAGTGTTTTTCAAAACACTTTCTGAAATGTTTAGATTAAAAAAAGGTTTTCGTCTTCTACTGTTTTGTAGGTTTCATCTTCAGTTCTAATAAGAAAAAAAAATCTGACGAATGTGTAGAGTATTATCTGTGATGGATGAAAGTACCTTCATTGCTTCGGCTTTCTTGTGAAACATCTCCTCCATGTCTTCTGCCAGCCTCTTTACCAGCTGCAGCCCATCTATCTCCTCCACCCGCACTGCTCGCTCAAACTCCTTGTACTTCTAAAAAAACAAACAGGAAGAAAAGGAACATTTTAGATGATTAGGTTACACATGTTTCTGTGACAGATAAATTGGTTAACCGTGTTTCAAGATTCCACTTCTTAGTAATTTTACCTTGCATAACATCTAATACTTGTAATAAGTCATATTTGATCCTGGGAAAAAAAAAACATAAAAAAAAAAAATATTCATCCTGTTGTGAAACATTTTAATAGGTATACAAACTATTTCAGCTGATTTACACAATCTCCATGGTGTATTTTAAAAAATGGAAATGAGATTTAGAAAAGTTGCTATGAAAACCACACGGACGAACCAAACCAATTATCTCAGCCAAGCACATTATCAGCCACCTACAAGTTTCACTAACCACACAATAAGCAGCGATGGAATGTTGTTGCCCTCAGTACGCACTAAACTAAATCACTTTATTCTGTTATGAAACAGGGTTCATGATTCTCCCAGTGCCTTAACTTGGGACAGTGACATTAAGTCACACTAATTCTACATCCATGCACACTCATGGACATTTACATGGCTGGCCTAAGCAAGGGAGCATACATTTATGATAAAAAAAAAAAAAAATACAAAAAACCCCCAGAAAAAGCAAAAATATTTCCAAAATCTGTGCTAAGCCGCAGGCGGCTGTGTTTCACTCTTGGGGGATTTAACAGAAGATTACCTCCATATCAAATGGCATGGCCTCTCTAATGTTATGCCAACCTGCTTAGACACATGCTCTTAGCTGCTCCTGTTTAGCAATACATGAAGAGAAGGGTGAGGAGGGAAGCTACACTAGAAGGGGAGGAATGGGGACAGCACCAGACGCTCAGAAGCTTTTGGATTTAGGCGATCATCTGAAAAACTGCAGGACATCACAAAACAGAGAGGATAATTTTTCTTCCTCATACCGAAACGTTTGATAATGGTGAATTTCGTAGCAGTGACTGAACGCGGTTAAACGCTAGAGCTGAGCTGCATGTACTGTCACTTCAGCATTTGTCACCTATGAAAAGGAAAAGAAAGTACATTTATCACACAAAGTCACTGAAATATTAAAGGCTAAAGCAGTTAGATGCAAAAAAAAAAAAAAGCAACACTGAGAGGGAACACTGAATTTGATCACTGACTGCCATCTTCAAAGTTAATTATAGAAAATGGTCTTTCTAATAGCTTCTGTTTGAGTGTGAAAGAGGATCTGACCACCCTTGCATTTCTTCCATCTTGAGAGAAATACCCAGCAAGCCAGACAAACAAAGGAGGCAGAATGAGAGATAAAGGAAACAAAACGAAAGAGGAAACGAGATTGTGATAGGAAGAACAAACACTGTGTGGGTGCGACAAGATGCAAAGACAAGTTGGACGAGGAAGAGATGGAAGGCGGAGAGATGTTAAGGGTGAGAATGGAGGTAGAAAGTGGAGGAAAAGGATGATGGATGGACAAAGAGAGCATGGAGAGATAATACTGAAGTGGGAGGTTGAGAAGGTGGTGTGAAAAGCAATCTGTATCTGAGGAGCTGAAGGATGACAAGCAAAGGGAATCTGGTTAAAATCAGTTCATTTAAAGGCAGCTTTATATTTTGTAATTGAATGTGGAATCACTTGCACTGTGGAAGACAATAGATTAACTTCAAAACTGGTCATTACAGCATTCATCATTACAAGCAACCAATTAGAAAAAGTGCAAGGGCCAGATATACAAAATTCAATATCAATGGGAGACCTCGATTTTCATACAAGAGAGAAGTGCCTAAGAAAAATGAAATAACAGGTGGGATGTTTTTTTTTGTTTTTTTTTTTAATAATAATAGTGCAGTGATTAGAGATAAGGGCCTTTGGTTAATCAAGGTCATGTCCAACTGTGAGTAAGGTTGCGTGAAAGGAGCATAATAATGATTAATTCTCTTGAAGGTCACAGGGACAGTGGAGCCTATCCAGGCTAGGGTTGGGAACCGAAAGTTGGTATAGCTATGGAACCGGGTCAAACATTAACGGGAGTAACCAACGAGACTTCCATACATTTCCTGAAGGAAATGTAAGCCGTGTGCTTGTCTCTTGCCAGATCGGTGAAGTCATGGCTGGTGTGATGTAACTGTTCACGTCATATGTGGAATCTGTTTGTTAGTGATTGTGGACTGAGTCAGTTCTATTACAGCTCCTCCCATTTTCTGTTTATTTGGTAATAATGTGAAATCCGTACAACAAATTGGTATTATGGGAACACATGTGTAATCTCTGGGCTAATCTGATGAAACTTTCCCATTTACTGCAAAACGCTATGATGTTTGGGAGTTATAGCCCTGTAAACATGGCCCAATTAATTTCGGATGGACATTTTTGGTTGGTGTTTCGCATTTTATACGAAATCCATACATAGTTGCAAAAAAAAAAGGTCTTTCCATTGCAGTTTTGTGTAATACACTATTTGTGCCACGCCCGAAAAAACTAAAAAACACTTGAAAAAGTTTTGTTTTGTTTTTTAATTTACATTTTTCCGTTCGGTACATTTTTATGCCCAAGCTGTATTTCCACACAGACAGTAGTCATTTTTCCATTTGACAGTCAATGGAAGCATGACTATTGTCTTACAGAGTAAAATTTAAAATGTATGTGGACTTCTATAACTTGCTAATCTGAGTTTTACATTCACAATATTAATGACTCCTAAACAAAGACAACATTCTGAATAAATGGTTTACATCAGGATTGAAAATGAATATTCCTCTAACATTCCTCTTGACATGCAGCATATCCCATTAAAAATAATGTTTTTATAAAGTTCTCCACAGATGGAAGATATTCCATCATGTGAAGTCAGGCTTTCTCTTTTGTTCCATCAAATATCTTCTGGGAAAGGACAGCTTTTCAATATTTGCTCATTTCCATAAACCTGTTGATATAGGCCTACCCTATGGTAATGTTTAACAGTAGGTGTATTTCCCATTGCCAATAGAAGTGTGGACTTTTCTTTGAAGCATCCATCTGTAGCAGAGGGATCTTTGTCTCTTCCCCAGCTGACCAAAAACTGGGACATGTGTTGAAACCTGCCGTAAATTGTATAAAGTGCATATATTTTCTGAATAAACTGCATACAGGACCAAAGACCCCTCATAAAACTAGAATTATATCAACATGTCTCATGTGTCTCAATCACAAATGGTTCATTCATAATGTGCTGTTTATAATATATGACAAATATCAAATTCAGAATAATAGAGAGGCAAAGTCCTATTTTTGGCACATTACCTATGGGACTTGATTTAACAGAAATAATACTTTTGATTTGATCTGAAATGTGTTGTCACTCACAGGTTGTGGCTAGGATATACAAACATCCATACACTAGTCACAGCTAAAATCAAATCTTGATAAGTGTATTTTTCTCATTTCAAAATATCTCATGAAATATCTCGTAAAATATGACATAATTACCTCAAGATCTTAGGCATTTTATTTCAAGAAATCTTACCGAGATAAGTTTCATATGTTCCATTGACAACTTTTTTTTCTTAATTCAAGAATCTAGATTTTTTTTTTTAACTTAATTCAAGCAATACACCAAGTTAAAATGACAATGATAGCCCGATATATTGGCTAACCAATATATCTGGTTGATATTTACTTTTTTTTTTGCATCGGCATCAGCCTCTTGCATTGGTCAATAAGACATGATAAGATAAGATAATTCCGTTATTAGTCCCACTAGGGGAAATTCCAGATATGGATATGGTTTCTCTGCTGTGATTTACTTACAGGTAAAGTTCACAGCACCTCCATGTTCTCAGAGATACTGTTACCTGTTTTACCTCACCTTGATGTTTATTTTAGAAAGAACTAACTTGAAGAATTAAGTGCATTTAACACTTTATTTTGTTTTTATCTGAATATAAGTTTTATTACGTGAAATATTCATGTTACAGTACCTGTTCTACCTTACTTTCCTACAGTGGCCAACAGGGGCAAACCCACCGCATCGACAAAACGCTGCAAACACAAGGAAAATGCACAACCAAAAATACAATCACATAAAACAAGTAGAACACTAGCACACTGCAAGACAAAAATGCTGCAATAACAGAAATGAAGCAGAAGCAAAAACGTAGAACGGCCCCAAAAAAGGTCAAAGAAAAATGCTGCAAATTCAGTCCACGACAAAACGGAAGTTCACCAAAATAAGATGGAAAGAGGAAGACGGTGGATGAAGATGAGGTTGAATCTGCTACAATAATCTGCTACAATATCATATAAGAGCTAATCTCTTAAATAGATGAAGAAATTGGATGAAATTTCTTCATCTATTTAAGAGATTAGCTCTTATATGATATTGTAGCAGATTATTGTAGCAGATTCAACCTCATCTTCATCCACCGTCTTCTCTTTCCATTTATTTTGGTGAACTTCCATTTTAAAAACTGAAAAGTTACTCTTTTGGTGATTATGTCTTATTTTAAATGTGATAAGATATTTGGACAAGAAATGAGAAAAATACACTTGGTTAGATTTTCTTTTTTTTTTCCAGTGGTGAGGGAGTCACTGGGACAACCTTGGGTTCTTCAAGGACGTGAACAGAGCTTTGGGATAGAATCACTCATCGACCTGACCAACCAATCTAAAAGGCCAAATCAACACAAACCTCTTTCTCACTTTACTTTCTCAAACACAACTACTCTAATTTTACAACCAGGTCTTTGTCTCCTGTCTATACAGCTACTCAAACTGTGTTTCTTACATGTCTGTCACACTAGGGAACAAGTAGACAGCATATACTGTACACCTCTATTGGACTGTTGATATCGGACCAATCAATGTTATTAAATGCTCTTGGAAGTCGCCATGTGAAATTTGGAAACATGAGCAGGATAACATAAAATGATGCATCCCCTTCAATGCACTGAAATGAGAGATTGAGGAGATCAATCACAAGATCAATCGCAATATAAGAAGATGATATCGCCCACACCAGGGGTCAGGGTTAGAGATTTCTGCAAACAGTATGGAGCCAAAAAGACAGGTTTAAAAGGTAGGAGAGGAAAGTATAGGAAAGAGGTACTGACACAAAGAAATAAAGAGAAACTGAAATCTGTTCCATAAAGGGAAACACTCAGAGTTTGAGCTTATGATATCTATCTCCACATCATAGTATCGACACACTTTTCACAGCCGTAAAGCTCAACAGCCTGCGTTGCGTGTCTTTGAATTGCTGCCGAAGTGGTCTATTCACTGCCAAATGCATTTGCATGTCATGGCCAAACAATTTAGAGTATCAAATTCTGTTCAAAAGACCTGATGCAGGCATCCAAAAATGCTATTTTTCCACATATGATAAACACTGGATCAGACACAATGGAAGAAAGAAAGACAAAAAAAATACAAAATCAGTCGGAGTTTCAACCTGAGTAAATAGTGCTTTAGAACTATTGATAGGTTTTGTATAAAAACACAAACTATCACACAAAATGTACTTCTTGCACACCAAATTAATTGCAGCCTCAGGTAACATTTTCTGTGGCCAATCAAAGTGACTGGATGATGACAAATCACAGCAACCGTAACCGTACAAAAGTCACACTGATAATCCTATGGCTGAATGACAACAGCAGTATTTCAAAGGGACAAAAATAAGTCAGTGACAGATCAAGCCAGAACCAGCCTTAGTGGTTTATCAGTATCTAGTTTATATGTTGGTTTCTTGAGTGCCCCCCCCCCCTGCTTTCATGTCTACATCCCATCAAATACATGCCATTCCTTTGCTAAAATAAATATATAATAAAAATCAATCTTGTACCTTCATGGATGATGTCACAGCAAAGAATTATCCTCTTTAAAGTTTTTTTTTTTTTTTTTTTTTTTTTTTTTTTACTGAAACCAGTGCATCTATCTACAGCTTCACTAAATCCTTGTCCACAAACTGGCCCAGAACTGACAAATATTTCAGACCTCATGGAGGCATAAGGAAAGCACAGGGAGCTGAAGGCCTGAGCTGAAGTGTTTATGTGTATGTGATCATGTTTGTGTGGTCAGTGAGAGGCTAAGATGGTCCAGCTGACCACAGGCTGTCTGCAGCGCTATGTGCAGTCAAGCTGACCAGAGCGGACCAAGCCCAATTAGCCTGAAGCCATTCTCTTCACATCACATCATCGTCATAGAAAAGCCAACTGACACACATCCAGATCCAGCAATTCCCAAGAAAGAAATGAGGAGAGATTCTGCAATAGGCTTCAGTGGCGCTGGAAATTTTACCATCAGCAATATAACAAATGAGAAAGTACCGAGTAGAGTCAGATTCACTGACCCTGACCGCAGTTTAAGACAGTCGTATGGTAGGTGTAATGGTATATGTCACATATAGACCTGCTTTATGTGTAACTAATTCTCAAATGAGCAAGACCAGTAAAATCATAACAGAATAAGTTGTAGAGAATGACAACCCCAAACTTTTCTTTGAGTGAAAAAAAACAAAAAATATATTATTAAAATGTTTATATCTACAAACTATTCTTTAAAAATGTGAATAACATGAATAGCAGTGAATAACCTGAAATGACACAAAAAGTAAAATTCTAACAAAATGATGCATCAATTTAACACTTACACATATAACAACTTAAACATAAGGCAGAAATATTTGGTAACAGATGTAATACTGTAATGCATTGCAGGTCCATGTTATTCCCTTTTTTGTGAACTGGTTTGTAAATGTAAAAAATTTCATGTAATTCTACTTTTTCACAGTAAAGCAACATTATTATGATACTTTTTTACGAGTCCAACCCATTTCAATCAAATTGGTACGTGGCCACTGAAGTAAAATTATCTTTAAACCCTTACTCTTATTCTACATTTATTATTACTCTACCAAGGTTATAATTTCACCAGGGTTTGGCTGTTTGACTTTTAGCAAGATAACTCCAAAAGTTATGGACTGATTTGGATGAAATGTTCAACAAATGTTAATGCTGATACAACGAACAAATGGTTCAATTTTGGCGGCAATCAGTTGGAGATGTATATGTACCTGTAGGGGTTTTATTGCCTTGGTGGGGGTCTGCACGCTCTGTTTTTCTAGTTAATATTAAGTCATTCATCTTTTGAGACTGTATACCTGGACAAGTTGTCAGTTCATCATAGAGACAAACAATCATTTACTGTCACACTAATACCTGTGGGCAATTTCAGGTTTTTGCGTCTCACAAATGCGTCCAATGGGCTAGATCAAACCCTTTGATGAGCTGCTTTTGGCCCATGGTGTGTATTTTCGACGCACCTGTATTATAGGGTACTAGGTGCAATTGTCAGTTGGACTTTACCAGTGCTCTTCAGACTATAGAGGTTTCCTTCAGTGTCCCCTGGCATCAAAAACAAGTAGCTATACATAGATTAATCCTCTTATCAGTTCCCTTCCACCCTCCTCTGAGGTTTCAAATTGTAGCTCCTCAGGTTGACGCCTTGCTTCAACTCCTCGGCCCACCTACCATAGATGTGAGTGGGAGAGTTGAGGCAACAGACATTTAACAACTTTAGTCATTCTCACCATCATGTTAAATAAATGACAGTTAAATATGACATGTGGAACAGCTGTCTTTTAGTCAGTTACAGTTTATTTTGATATGTGGCAGATGAGTGCTAATGTAAACTGATTAACTTTTAATTCAATTCACAACATGCCATAATGTATCAGTAGGTGGTGCAGGAACATGATGCTTTTTTTTTTTTTTTTTTTAATTTGACACGGACGTGTTTAGTCAAGCACTTGAATATTATAAATAACTAGTGCAACTTCAGATTTAAGGAGACTTTTATTAAGTTCTGTTCCCACATTGTAGCTGTGTGTCATGACTCTTTAACATGTTACAGGTCGGACTAGCCAATAGGTTTCTGCAAATACTTCTGCAGAGTTGGCTTCATTGTCATTTGATCAACAGTACATTTCTTTATATAGAAAAGAAAAAATATGATATATATATATATATATATATATATATATATATATATATATATATATATATATATATATATATATATATATATATATATCCATCTCATGTCATTTATGGACATGTTTTTCAGAATTTAGATATTTTATGGTAATTTTATTCTGCCATATATATATATATATATATATATATATATATATATATATATATATATATATATATATATATATATATATATTCCATTGGGGGCCCCACTGTAGCTTTAACTTTTCAATATGTACTGTATGTAATATCATAAGGATATACAGGTGTATGCTTAATCATTGCTCCTCAGTCCTCAATTCGACACACCAACATCAATTTCCAAGTAACTATTAAACACTGAGGACTGGGTTGGTCCTTGAGCATCTTTAGTGGCATAAGTGCTGATGCAGATTGCTAATGCTGTGTTAGTTTTCTTAAAATACATAAACTGAACACCCCCCCCCCCACACACACACAGGGAAAATTAAGTTTTGTAGTTGTACTTCGGAGATGATGGGGAGCATGGGGTGGAGAGCAACGTCATGCTGTGATGAATGACTCAGCTGTCCATTCATGTTGCATCTTCTGAACAGTGACTGTGTCTTGGGGAAAGTGTGTTTGTGTTTTGACCTGATCCTGTGTTTGTCTGATTGTGTTTTATTTAAGGATGTCTTAAGGAAAATAGGTTTGTTTTTTTATTTTAACCAAATTTCATCGATAATGTGAAAATATCCCTCTGTGTATTTTGATGAATATGTAGTAGATGGTCACCTCATGTTTATTTTGGTGCTATCAGGTAACTGCACTGAAAAAAAAACCTCTCTAGATGCTGCTTCACAACTGATTGCGAACATGACTGTGAGTGTTTAGAGGCGAAAGATGGATGTTTCCCTTTCGAGTTTGAAGACACTGAAATCAGAGGCATAAAAGCATGAATAACTGATGCTAGAAACTCAGCTGATCTTTAAATAAAAACAGTTTGCTCATAGTTCCACTACATCAGCTTATGTCAGCTCTGCATTTGCATCTAGTTTATACAACATACAAGGGAACAAAAGCGTGTTGATATATTAGACCATTCTTGTTTTCTTCAATTTCTTGTTCATTATAATACCTGGTAAAACTAAAGGTACATTTATTTGGACACATGTAATGACAACAACAAAAACTAGCTCACAAGAATTTAATTTCAGAGCTGATATTTATCAATTTTCCATGTTTTTTCTTGTTAATAACCAAAATCCCTATCTATGGCAGTGTACTGACAAAACTACACTGTAAATTTCAGTTTCAATTGGACGAAATACACTCTAGAAGAACATTAAATCAACTCTCTAAATGTTGATTTCACCCCGCAAAATTTACTGTGTAGTGGTTTTAGTCATTCCATGTTTTTCTTTTCTGTCTGTTTTAGTCACATGATACACGCAGGAGTTGGTACTTGATTACATAACCATTGTTTTTGATTACCTTTTTCCCCCCATAAATGTACATATAAGTCAGAATTCAGATTTGCCTTGTGCTTTTGTCACCCACCACAAAAAAATCCACATGATTTCCAGTGTTGATTAATAGTTCAATTATTTCATTTACAAACTGACCATCAAACTAGTCCATAAAATGTCTATAAATGCTCACAAAGACAAAACATGGTGTCCTCAAGTGTCCAAAACCCAATGACAGTCACTTTACCAACATTGAGGAGGAAGAAAAATACTAAATATTTCCAAACTAGATAGTCAATAACTAATTCAGCTCCGGTTGCCACTGAACAGCTCCAAAACTAGATATTAGGCTACAGATAAAGTCACAGTTATATTTACATTTCTTCAATACTGAAGAGAGACAGAAATGGCTGCATAAATTTGATGATCTATGGTAACTCAATCCCTTTTCCTTTACTCCCCCTCACCCCTCTGCTGTGTTGCATCACATGAATGAGCTGATGCTTGTTAATCTGTCTCCCACATAGTGTGTTTGGGCTATGAGACAACAATCAGTGGACAGGATCTCTATGTCCAGGCTCCAGTTTAATACACAGAGCATTAATGTGTGCACAGAGGACAGGACACACACACACACACACACACACACAAACAAAGACTTATCACACATATTGCAAATTAAAAAAGAGAGCGCTGGAATATTAAAATGTACTTTCATTATAGATAATACAACAAATTTCACATTGTGTCTGGTCTGTTTAATTTAGTGGTTCCCAACCTTTTTTTTGCCTCATCACCCCATTTTAACATCACAAATTCGTGGTGACCACAGACATTCAAAATGAAGATATATACATTTTTTTGCTGAAATTAATTTGTTTTTGATTATGTAGTAGTTTGCTGTACTATGTTGCAATTGCAAATAGATGTGAATTTTAGACAACATTTAATCGATAGTATCAGAGGTGGTCAAAATACTCATATTCTGTACTTAAGAAGAAGTACTGCTACAGTACTTTGGTGAAAAAGTACTAGTAGTAGAAGTACAAGTACAAGTACTGGTTCATATCCTTTACTTAAAAATTACAATTTCTCAAATGTAATAAAGTAAAAAGTAAAAGTGTATTTCTTTGCCATGGATGAAATTTTTTTTATTTACCCTGGAAAAAAACAGGAAACTTTCAAAAGAATCAAAAAAAAATAAAGCCTTTAAAAGTGAGTTATTTTGTATATAATGTGATTAATCAGGTCACAGTTACTCAACAGGACAGGAAATTTAGCAAAAATGGGGGGGGGCGGGGGGTGTCACAATTTAGATGAAACGTCATCATTATGACATAAAAAAGGTCATATGCAAGATTTTTTAAAATGCATAATTATGAGATAAAAGTACAAAAATTTTGATAAAAAGTCAAAGTTATGAGATACAGTCGTACATATGAGATAAGAAATACATAATTATGAGAAAAAGAGTTGAAATTATGAGCTAAAAAGTCTAAAAAGAAATCATAATTATGATATATAAAGTCACAATTTCTCTCCACTGATTTTCCCTCCCAATAAACCACTTATTTTTCACACTCTTTAGTTTGAAAAATATAGATTCATGATACTTGGGCTATTTACTAGGGTATTGCAGATGTGATGAAAACCTGGTGATTAATGGATGTTGGAATTATTGATGTTGGAAATATGTCATAATTTACATCTATAATATCTGGCATTTTAAAAGATATGCAGTCAACAAATGTCCATATGGATATGAAGTTTATCAAGTTTATCATATGGGTGTTTGATCTATATAGAACTGGCATTTTGGGAGCTCGAATATGCTCAGCATTTACAAATTTGATGAAAAATTGGTGACAAAAATCACATGCAACTTAATGCTAATTACTGACTACAATACAAATTTTCCTCATATGGTCTAACTGGAAAAAGTAGGACTTCACCTCTCTCTCTCTCACCCATTATGAGGTCAGAATTACCACAGCAAACCACAGATGTTATAAATGGACACCCTCCACCTCTTCCATTTTCTCTGGATCGCCCACTGTTAGAACAGAATAGAATAGAATAGACTTTATTGCCATTTGTACGTGTTCATCACAGGTACATTGGAATTTTTCGTGCGTGTCCCAGAGTCAGGTAGCTAACTATAAGCAGAGTAAACATTATGACATAAATAAACTACACAGTGTGACATAAATAAATTACACCTTATAAGTAAAAACAATGAAATGAAATGAGATAAAGTGCATTGAATGGTGACTAAAATTGAAATAAATAAATAAATTAAAATAGATAAAATAGTACAATTTGAAATGTTACAAAACTGTTGCATTGCGTATATTGGAGGAAGTATTGGACACATGCAACACTGTTGAATGTGTTGCATCGTGAATGTGACAAATGAATGTGTATTTATAAATGAAATGAAGCTGACCAGACGCAACATGAAATAAGTTGTGTTTACGCTGTCTGCACTGAAATGCAATTAAAAGTCCATTTCAATACTGCTGCTTTCTTTGCGGAACTGTATTTTCCATACCCGTCAAAGTCTTTCCGATTCACTAAAATAAAAGTGACACGAAGGAACAATAACGCAGAAGATCACAGCTCCCGTACTGAAACATTTTGCTACAGTTGCTCAGACAGGTGCCCATTTATTTGTCGTCCTCAATAATGGACTGTTAGAGCGAAGACATGTGAATTACATAATTTGTGTTTGTATCTATGTATCTTGTTTCTTTGGGGTTCGATAATAAAGTGTTTAATGAAGGGGAAAAAGTTCATTTCACACTAAGACTGAGCCCCTGTCCCCCAAATCCCAGCTCATTTTACGCGCCACCAGATCCCACTTCACCAGGGCCGATCCTCTCTCAGCATCACAGCTGTTGAAGCTGAATGTCTTTCTCTTTCCTCATCTCTCTCTCTCTCTCTCTATAAAACACAGACGCAGTTATTGGCACAAAATTCACATTTAACATCTGCGTACAGGCACAAATACCTTTTTACAATTAACAACACAGAGAGGGATAATCATTATTGTCTTAAATTGTGAATAAAAATTGGAAATGTAAATGCGTCCTTGCTGGTTTTTATTCATCCTGGCACCTAAATGAAGCTGAACATTCAAAGAACAAAAGGAAAAGCAATAGTTGAAAGCTTCTGCCAACAAGCAACAAGCAATGCCTACTACCCTGAATTACAAGTGTCTGTGCAATAATATCGTGTGTGTGTGTGTGTGTGTTTTCCATTCACAAAATACAGCCCTATTTGTTTAGTCTTGCTTCAGCTTGCTTGTCTGACTACAAGTGGATGAGTCTGAATTGATGAACAAAAGAGTCTAAATGTGTGGCGTGTGTGGAGGCAAGGAAAGCGAAAACACGGTGACACACAAAGAACAACCAATCCACTTAGCAGACTCTCTCTGATGTTAAGAACCCCTGACATGAGTAAATATCTGGTGTGCACACGAAAAAGTTTTTAGTATGCAGGAATAAAAGACTGAGCATTTACATTTGCATTTCACTTCAGGGGCTTTCTGTGGACATTTACAGGTAATTGCAGAGAAAAGGCTGAAAATGGACAGAACCCAATTACTCATTTCACTTAGTCAGATTGTCTTGTTTCAATCTCATACATGCAGGACTTTGATATTGAGTTAAATATATGGCACTTGTATCGACCGCGTTCATTTTGAGGAAAAGAGCTGCTATTTGAGATCAAAGTGTCAAGTGTATAACGTCTCTTTGAACTGAATATGTTTTTAAATCTTTTATTCAGACAATATGAGGTTCGCTGCATTTATTTTTCTTGAACTCATTTTTTATTGTTTTTTTTTTTTTCACAGTGATACAACAGAATAGAATTATAAGAAAAAAAATTGTCTGCTGTTAGTCTGAAGGCCTTCTGTCCCGCAAAAGTGGCAACAAAAAAAAACATGCGTCAAAAAGTACGAGTCATCATCGAACTTAAGCGAGACCTTCATGAGAGGCATGTGTGGTGTCAATTTGGTGATCCTCCATCAAAGATGTAAAAAATTATTGCGAGTAGAGTGTTCCCGGATGGATGCAAATGACAAATATATTAACAAAAATATAAACATGAAATGTAACACACAAAACAAATAAAATAAACCCCAAAAAAACAAAAAAAATAAATAAATTATTGAAACCTTTTAAGTGACTAATTTTGGGTACTTGCCACACATTAATATTAAAGCATGAAGCATGTTGGTTTTTATAAAGGCATACAGTGATTCAGATAGTTTTTATATACACATGTTAAAGCTTTTAATAGTGAATATGAGTGATTTTTGTTAGTTTATGATGTAGTTTTATTGTATGTGTAGGAAGTGCCAATCAAATGTTTTATGGCAAGAGGAGGGAGATTGTTGTCATGCCAACCAATGAAATGACAATGTCCAACAACACATTAATTATGAATTTTAGTCTATTTCAATGAGTTAAGTTTCCATTGAACACATCAGACATTTTTACTGTTTAGAAGAGAGTGAGAAATAAATACCTATGCTCATTACAAACACTGCAACAACTAATCTAAAGGTGGCCTAAGCCTTTCTTTAACATTCAGATTGTATTGCCTTTACAAGACACTATTTACAGTGTCACAGAAAGATTTGATATTTATTCTTTGGCATAAAATTAATTTGTTCATTTTCTGAAGTGTTTAATCCTATGGAGGGTTTCGGAATGGTGGAGTTTATCCCAGGACTCCATCAGACAAATTCACCGTACATTTAACATTATGAATTCATTTAGAGACAAAGTAAAGTAAAAAGCAAGGAAGGGCAAACATATTTTCATCATTTTTTTATGTAAAACCTTAAATGTAGGATGTTTATCACTTTAGTTTTTGTAATTCTCTTACTGAGCTTTGAAGGTTTATTTTTTCCTACTTGTAGTCATTATGTTTCTGCTCATTGTTTTGTTTTATTTTTAATATAATATTATAAGGCCTTGATCCTATCATGTTGACCCTTTAACCCCCGATGTGTCAGCCATGATGTGTTCTGAAAGGATGGTTTAGTTTAAATATTCCCAAAAAAATTACTACTTTTTGTTGTTGTTTGAGTTTTATTCATGGATCTGATATATGGCAATATGGAAATAAACAGGTGTCAAAAAGCAACTGATTTAGAAAAAAAAGACAAAGCCAAAACTAAAACTACTGGAACTATATTACAATAGTATTTCTTTAATTATTTATTCATTTAAACTTCATTTTAGTTTATTTTAACTAAGTTAAGTTATTCTTTTGTAAATATTTATTAGTTTTTGTTCATTTTGTCCCTTATTTTGTTTTATATTTCTACATTTAATATTGTATTTCATTATTTTTCTTCACTTTTGTTCCATTTGTGTCTTATTTTGTTCATGTTACTTATTATTTTGTTGGTTTATTATACATTTTTGTATTTTTGTATTTTTTTACTGGAACTGGTAAAGTCTCAGGAGTTAAAGGGTTAATGCCTTTAGTCATAATTTTGGCATTATGTAAAAAAAACTAAAGAGGATTGAAGTACTTTTTTTAATTACTGTTTTAAAAACCATCCCAATTTCAATAATGTTAATATAAATAAGAATACTTGACATTCAAAAGACTAAACCCTCACACCAGAATACATGTTAACATTATGTGGAGAATATGATTTATGCATGAATTATAATATATAATGGTGGTTTTAAAACACAGGAACTGTGTCAGAAACAGACTTTGATGAATTATTTAACTCGACCCCTAAATGAGAAAGTCATTTCCCTCTAGATGAAACACAGACCGATGTGTGGGTATGCTTTTAGATGTCTGTATGCATTATTGCTGGTTACATCCTGATGCCTCAAGTACCTTCTGTGTGAACATGTATTCTGCTAAAACATGTTCAGGAGAAGAAACGTCTTGCAGTGTCATCGTTTTATATAAAGAGCTACTGATTCCCCAAAGCCATGTTTGTAATTACAGCTAACGTAGCTTTGGTGAAGAGGATGGAAGCTAGGGTGGAGAGACAAGGAGAGCTAAAAAAGAGGAGAGGTGGGTCCCAGAGGTGTCACGTGATGGAACTTAATTCTGTTTTCTGTCGCTGTACCACTACTGTGTGTGTGTGTGTGTGTGTGTGTGTGTGTGTGTGTGAGTCTTTGTGCGCATCAATGCACAGAAAAAAGGTGAAAAGAGATAGAAAGGGTAAAAGACTGCCTGAAACAATTGTACTTTGACTGATGTTGCATTCCACTTCCTGTGAAACACCACGTCTCTGTTGCTTGAGTAGGAACGGGAGCATCAGCC
Organism: Siphamia tubifer; assembly: GCA_020466265.1. Classification (NCBI taxonomy): domain Eukaryota; kingdom Metazoa; phylum Chordata; class Actinopteri; order Kurtiformes; family Apogonidae; genus Siphamia; species Siphamia tubifer. The sequence goes on from CM035789.1 coordinate 21,456,041, forward strand.
CAAATCCACAGCAGGAAATCACTGCTGGATCACAGAATCTCGGAGGAGCACTGAATTGTCGCCATGCCCTCCTCCTTTCATACCCTCCCTTGTATGCCACCCGACAAATTGTTCCCTCAAAAGAAGAGCGCTGGCCGGAGATGAAGTGGAACAATTAATTTCACGCTTGTCCTCCCTGCCTCAAAAGCGTGTTGGTCTGGGTCCCATATCTGGTGGCACAGAGACACTACCCGCGGATTGTAAAACACACACACACACACACACACACACATAAATGCAAATGAGACACATACTGTAAATGCTAATCACACGGACATAAAAACAAGACGTTTATCCACACATACAATTCAAGGTTCATAAACTTTTCTTAGCTGACTGGCCATGCTGTCAGAGCAGCTCCATTCACCATTCACTTCATTCAACTCAGGGTTAAATATGGTATTGATCAGAATGTGGAGATATCCCAAAGCTGGATCAATTTTCTGTGAGTGAACGGGGAGGGTTGTGAGAATGCATGCACATGCCCACAGCTATGACAGACCACTCAATCATAAGGTGAGAGGATGGTAGATACTGATAGGAACTCGACCGTGCTGTAAAACAAGAGCTGGTCGCTGCTTTATTGTGGTCAATCACTGGCCTCTAGAGAAGTCCACAGTCAGAAGCAGACGACGCATGAGCATAAAACCAGATGGTGATGTAATAAACAGCTGGCAATCTCATCAAATTCTTTAAAGAAAATATATACTTTGGTCACATCTGAAAGCATATACAAACTACTGTACATCTTTTGACTGCAGGTGGAATTATATGATATTAGATTATTAAACGTACCCATTTTATTTGATTATTGAGGGTAATAAAAGACAAAACTGACTTCTGGTTTGTGTCAGGCTTAATAACAATGTTCTCTTCCCTCAGATTGATTAACACTCTGTTAAATCTAGACAGATAACAACAGATAACTAATGATCCTACAAGGCTTTCTTTATCATTACTGTTGCACACTGGTTTCTGCTGACAGCAATGACAGCATCAGTAAATGTGACATCATTACAGGGGCCAGAATCAGAAATGGATGTTGACTCATTTACAACGGAAATATGATTTACGAGGAGTCATTAAGTGAAGTAAAAGTATATGAGCTCAATGGAGTAATGAGTTTCTGTTGACCAAGAGGTTTTACACCGTTTTGCGCCAAAAAATAAACAAGAATTTGGAAATTCTGATATGTTTCTTGACAGATTCATAAAAAAAAAGATGTACAGTTGACATGATATAACCATTAATACATTTTAACTGATTGCAAATGGCAGAAAAAAAAGATAAGTCTTGAAAAATGTACATGTCACCAGGGCATTAGGAGTGTAATTCAAGGTTAGAAAAGTGAAAAAATACAGTATATACCAGCTTTTTTATGGATTTTTTTCAAAATTTTAAGAGGTTTTTCTGTGCTTCCTGTCCTATCCAAGTTTCCTGAAATTCAGTGCAGTACTTTTTTATAATCCTATATTAGGAATTAATGGGCCTGTCACAGTTATTATCACATCATATCACATGCAGGAAAAAGCTGTAGAAGTCAAGATTTAAGAAAGAAAACTGGATAAGGTGAAAGCAACTGTTGAGAGAGGCTAAACACAGCTATGAAGCAAAGGTATTTAGAGAAGATCAGAGATATCAACCTGATAATTGCAAACATATCACTGATACATGAGTTTTGAAGTCCTCTACATAATCAGTGTGATTTTATTTCCTAGAAAAACCTGATGTATACAATTAGGTACATTCAATACACAGATAATCCAGAACGAGGGAGGAATTTGTTCACCGAAATTCACATTATTCACATTATTCACATTATTGGAAAGGATAGTTTGCCAATATAAACATTTTCATCTAAAATATAGATACATTTTTGGTGTTGACATTATTTATGTATTATTATGTTATTATTTCACTGGATTGGCCCACTTCTGTCAAATTTAGCTGAATGTGACCCCTGATCTAAAATGACTTTTGACACCCCTGGGTTAGTGTGTTGGTGGGTTGGTGTGGGAATTATAAGTGCATTAAATTAGTCAGAAACCAAAGATAGCGTGCCTTCAGGTGTCTGCATTTGCTGTGTCAATCATGTGAGTACCTGGAATAGCTTTTATCACAGCAGTGTCTCACAGGCATTTTCGATCGGATTGGATTTTACAGAGAATTTACAAAAACAATGAACACACTGTATGGGACTCCTGGCACCTGTAAGCTCAAAATGACAACATGGGGCAGATATGTTTGTCATTACATCATCTCTTCAACCGTAATTGTGAAAAATGCATCTTTTTTTTCCCCCCATCCAACATTTTAAATTTAACATTGCAACAAGCAAAATGTTCTTGTGTCTTGGATAATGATAATAAAGACCCCTGGTTTTTAATTGTTAATAGAGGTACATGTAAAAAGCAAAAATGTTATTTCATTTAATTTAATACTCGCTCGTCCTTGTATTATATTGAAAATAAAATCCCTTTAAATCCACTCAAAACAGTAAAAAAAAAAACAAAAAAACAAGTTAAACCCAATAACAACTTTATTTTAGATTACATAAACATTTAGAAAAGATACATAAAATACATTTTTAAATTCCCAAACTAAATTTAACAACTATTTCATCAAACTTTTATCTTCACAAACACTTCTCTGATTCATCCTCATCATAGGAAAATTGACAATCGGGATCATCAATAACATTGTCCGCTGTCTCTTCAAAATCTGTGATAAAGCCTCTTTAAAAATAAACTTTCTGAAGCTCATTTTTATGTTGATGACATGACAAAAGTCACAAGGAAAAGGGAGAGAAAGTTCCTCCTCTACACACACCTGGGTCTGAATGGATCTTCAAAGGAAATCAAAATACAAATAATTGGCCAATCAGAACAAAGCACATCAAAGAGACATGTTTATTTTAGATCTGAGGAGATATTTACCCACATTAAAGTGTCCGGGTCAAAATGACCCATAACATCATCTTTGTTTACAAACACTACACATCAAAGTGTCCAGATTTCACACACAAGTTCATGACCTTAGATGAGGAAAAGTCACAACATTTCATGAAAAAAAAATAAAGGATAACTTGCACTTTGGTCAACTGGAAAACTGAAACAGGTTAAATTGACCCTTAACATAATACAAGGGTTAAAATATCACTGAATAACATGAATATTTAATGAAAGAACAAACTTAAATGTTTCAAAAAAGGATGATATGATGACATTCATGACAGTTTATACAGTAAGGAACATTTGAGTACTTTTCAATTGCTCAGACATTATAATTATGTTACTCAATGCGAGTAAAAAAAAAAAAAACACTCCTCAGAAAAGTAAAAACACACCTTGTCTATATTAAACAGTTGAGTTGTCTTATACATAACAGAAGCTAATAAATAAAAATTATGCTAGAGTTTAACTACAAAATATTTACTTCATATTCATCCTGTTAGCAATGGCCATGTAAGTCTTTTTATTTCAGCATAATTGAAACCACTTACACGCCTCACCCATTTAACTCCTCAACACAATTCATCCACCCGCAGCTTCTAAGTGTGTGTGTGTAAGTGTGTGTGTGTGTGTGTGTGTGTGTGTGTGTGTGTGTGTGTGTGTGTGTGTGTGTGTGTGTGTTCTGCAGTGATCAAGTGTTTAAAGGCTGCCTGAGGGCTATTGAGAGGAACAGTAGAATAACAGCTGTACACTAAAAAGATCACACATATACAGACACACACACACACAGACTAAGCCTCATGGCATTGCTGGTGGCAATACTCAGGGGTTCATCCCAGGGTGCACTGCGCCTGTTGTGTATGCACCATTTCCCCTCAGAGTGGGCGCCAAACCCCTGTTTTCTCTAATGACCGCCATCTTTCATTGTCCTCACATGCCATGCGATCATGGTGTACCACCTACCTACGCACACACACACACCACACACACACACACACAGAGAGAAGCTCCTAGAAGGCCGACATCATCTGAGTCAGCATAGGACCACTTCTGCTCTGAAAGATTAGGGACACAAACCTTCACAATTCCAAACTTAAGCTGAGAATCCACGTAGCAGCCGCACTATCACACCCACTCCACTTTTTCCTACAGTCATAATTCACTCTAGTAAAAAACATAATAGCAGCAAGCAGGTCTAATCTGTTCACATGGAACTGATTAATAGTCCACAGTCTATCTGTAGTTGCCTGCATTCGCTTGGTTTCAGCAGAGTCCTGGAAAATATTTTTCATGCTTAGTAGCACACACAATATGGCCTGCTGCTTCCCTATGCCACTCCATACATTCTCACAGTCTTAAATTGATTCTAGCAGCAGTTGCCGTGAAACTGGAAGGGGAGAGCAAAAACATTGTGGTAGATGTATAAAGGCAATATTCATCTTTGCAAGTAGAGATTTATTATAGGAAGTTACAGTCTTGAAGTGCATTTCCATTTGAGTTTGCGTTGAACTTGTCGCATAATACGGGGGAAATTAATGTGCCACCTACAGTAGAGGAGAATCATTTTAGATCTAAAGTGTCCTTGGGTTCTGACCTGTCCACAAAAATATAAAAAGCAATTAGAGATAAATATACTTAATATTAACTATAAGTTAAAGCGTTCAAAGAAGAGCAGATTAAACAAGTTAATGTGATTAAATAGCCACATTGTCACTATATAACATTCTATTAAGGTCAAATTTGACCTGATTTTACATCTACAAGTAGAAAAAACACACTATATTATAATTTTTTTGCCTGCTATTTCCTAACTTTTTCTAAAGTGGCCCAAAATATGCAAAATTGAAAATACTGAATAGGACTGAAATGATGTTCAGATCCACCAGAGTGGATCAAATTGAGGAAAATTACCACTTTACACAATTTTTAAACTGTGAAACTGAATATCTCACCATTAAATTAGGAGAGGTAATTAGATATTAGGTTATATTTCCTCCCACTCCTTTCCAAATATGTGAATTAAATCAAATTTTGTTTTCATATGTATATGTTTTTCAGGTTTTCTGGTAAGCTGGTTTATTTCTAAGGACTAAAGTAGGATTATTTTGGGGTTTTTTGTTGCATATTCAAAATAAACGGAAGTCAAATAAAACAGAATGAAAAAATTATAGCAATCATTATATAACATTGAACTATGGTCGAATTTGATCTGATTTATATTTACACACAAGAAAAACATAGTAAGTGTTTCCTAACTTTTGCTAAAGTGGCCCAAAATATGCAAAATTTAAAATACTGGAATGGACTGAAAAATGCACAAGACTATAGGTCAATTTAGCTTTACACCATTTTAAACTGTGAAACTGAATATGCCACCATTAAATTAGGAAAAATAATTAGATTTTAAACTTATATTTCCTCTGACTCCTTCTCAAATATGTGAATGAAATAATATTTGGTTTACATGTAGATGTAGAAGTGTGTCAAAAGGGCTGAAGTTGGCTTATTTTGTTTGTTTTGTTGCATATTTGACATGAACGGAACTTAATAAATGAAATCAACAATGACATGGGATGACCTGATAAATAACAGTGGAGGCAAAACGGGTGAAAAAGACTATTCCTGACAGAATTTCCAGAATTTGCTTGATATTTTTAGTTTCATTTTAAAAAAAAACCTTAATGCTTAGACAAGATAAGACTTGAATGCATGGTATGAAACATTACGTAAGAATTAATGAGCTTTTTTATTAATATCAACATTTGGTAAATGGACGACGTCTACTGTGAAGGTTTAGAAAATAAGGATGTAAAAACTAAACGTGACATGAGGCAACCTTATTTACTGAAGGCTGAGGATTACAGTCATAAATTTCAGAGGCGTCTAGGTTGACATGTCAAACATTGATTATGATCTTCTGTCCTGTTCCACATCATCTGACGGAGGCTTAGTGGGTTTTGCAGATTATTTGGATTTAATCATAGCCCCTGTGAATCTCCTAGAAGTGAACCAGTGTGACCAGTATCGCTGTTAGTAAATGCTAGTTAATAGAATGTAATTTATTGTAGAATTATTCATTATTAGGTATAGAAAATCCACCCTACACTGTAAAAAAAAAAAAATTTACTTACAACAATTTCCATTCATTTTGGTGGAGTACATTTTACCCTATATTTTGAGTAAAATTGAACAAATTTAACAGCTGTAATAAAAAAAAAAAACGGTGTCAAACTCGTTTTAGTTCAGGGGTCACGTTCAGCTAAATCTGATCAGAAGTGGGCCAGGCCAGTAAAGCAAAAACATGAAAATATATAAATAATAATCAACCCCAAACTGTTATCCATGTTTTAGAAGGGGAACAAAATCAATTTATATTATGAAAATGTACCATCCTTTCAAACAATGTGAATAGCATGAACAAACAGAAAATATTTGTTTGTAATTTTAACATTATTTGGTTTAGTTTATAATTTATGTGTGTTTATTATAGCTTACAAATACAAGAAATATTTAATAATAGGTGGAATATTATTAATAATGTACTTCAGGTTGTTCATATTTGTTCCAGTTATTCAGCCTTTTTCTAAAATTATATTTTTTTTTTGTGTAACTAAATTAAAATATTTATATTTGCAAAGAGAAAAAGTTTGACTTGTGAGTATTTATGTGTTATTATGAGAGTGAATTGGTCTGAATATGGAACTTCAACTACAATCATTAATATATTGGTGTAATTTTTACATTTAAAAAATTCATCCAAAGGGCCGGACTGGACCCTTTGGCGGGCCAGATTTGGCCCCCGGGCCGCATGTTTGACACCTCTGCTCTAAAATAAATTAGGTAAAATCCACTTAACATATCCCATTACATTACACAACAAATTACTCATCACACATGAGTAATATTAACTCTGAATTGTTAATAGGAATATGTTCATCTATTTAATTTGTGCTTGGACATATCAGTCTTAATGTTAATCATATTAAAACCAGAGTGACGATTAGTATCAGATCTATATTAACCCTATGAAGCATGTGAAGGAGGCGCTTACCCACCCCAGTATGAAACAGAGGGTCATCATGAGACAAAGGAGCAACTTAAATAAACTTAAATAAATAAATTAAAAAAAAGGGTAAAACACACCATAACTCCGATATATATAAAGAACAACACTTCTTATCAACTCAGAAAACTGTAAACCTGTAAATTTGTCCCAATGCATGCTGGGAATTCCCTGAGCTGCTCCTCCAACATGTAACAATATGGGATAAATTTTACTCTATTATTTTAAATAGCAACTGTTACTGTTTACAAATAGGTAGAATTGAAGTAGTCATCATAAATTTCACTGGTAACTATTATTATTAGATAGATAGAAGTTTATTTTGAACAAAAAAAATACAAATACAAAATGAGACAGCAAATAAATGCAATAATATATTCAAAAAGGAGTGAGAAGAAGTCAAAATTGATCTAGTCCCACCCCTTCTCCTGTACTAGTTTTTAAAATATTCACTTTCCCAAGTTGCTACTAGTACTGCTACTAACAAAACACTTTAATATTAATAATATTAATAATAGTACATATGTATATTCAAATAATGATAATGAACATACTGGTCAGAAAAGGACCAGCTGATGCACATAAATAAAAAAGAAAAGTAAATATGAAATAAACACATCCTTATACCTCGTGTCTTTTCCTCTACATTTCATCCCTGTATCCCATGAAAGCATATTCTTTATATTTGGTTTTAAATGTCATTATGTTTGGACATTGTTTTAGTCCCGCACCCATACTGTTCCACAGTCTCACCCCACAGAATGAAATGCAAAATCTTTTCCTCTTTATATGGATTTTAATTGTACGGATTGTTGATTAAAATGTAAGTGATTTCCATAGTTTCTATTTAACAACTACCAAAATAATTGTTTCCAGTGTATGACCCCTTTGTCTCTGAGATACCCATCAAAAGTCGAAGACATTTTCAAGGCTGAATGATTTAAAAAAAACTGTAAAATAACTAATTCCAACAGAGTCCAAAAGAAGGAATAATAAACAGACAAACAATGAACAATCTTCTCCAATAGTAAATACTGAATGAAATGTCTGAGGTGGACTCCTCTGAAGCAAAGAAAGTAATAATAATTCTAAATAGTTTGTGTCGGCTTGAAATAACTGAATGTTTGTGATTATACACAGCATGAAAACAGCTCAAACCCAAAATGAAACAAAGCAATGATTAAAAATTCAACAATTTACTTAAAACACAGCCTATTATAAGGCTGGATAATTCATTTTCTATTACTGGGACTCAAACATTTATTGGATTTTTATGCTGTTTAAGCTCAGTCTTATAGTGTTATATTTGGTCCTCGTTTCTGAGTGCACAATGGGACATTTTGAGGACATGAATCCAAACAGATTAAGCACATTTTGTAAATAATATGTTAACTGAGGGAATAATTTAACTTGCTTGTTTTCCGTATTTGCTTGTTCAACACCCCTGGTTTGTGCATGATCAGGTTTGACTGCACCATTGCTCAAACTTGACAAGATGTCACACCATGTAAATCAGCTGATTTGAAAGCTTGCTCTGAGAACTGAAGTACAAATATAATGCTGAACAATACGAATTGGATATTAAACATTACTTCTTTAGGAACGGAACATTGATGCAGTCGCTTTCGGCACAGTGTTTGTCTTTTATTACTGTGCAAGGCAACAACACCATGCAATCAATACAGTTCAACATCGATCCATACTGATCCTTGGCGTCTGAGTAATCATTTGTCACTTACCGAGTGCTCAACATTTCACTAGTGTCATCTACACATTAGCCAGTACCGGTGTCTATGCTGTAAATGCAACAGATGACACGGGAGACACAAGAAACACAAAAATAAATCCATTCTAATTCACTAAGGAAACTTTTTGACAGTAACCGATAAAGACCCAGTGCTACCTGAATGAATTTTTCCTCTATATTTAATTTTTCTACAGTGATTTATTATCAATTATTGCAATATTATCTTCTTTGTTTTGCATTTTTCTGTTAAAAGCAGGTATTTTCTTGTAATTTACTCAGATTCTGGCGACTCATACAAGGTGTACCCCACCTTTGCCCGGTGTAGTTGGACTAGGCCCCCACCAACCCCTGTGACCCTAGTGAGGATCAAATGGGTTTAGAAGATGAATGAATGAATGAATGAATGAATGAATGAATGAATGAATGAATGAATGAATGAATGAAAAGCTCAGATTAGAGATGGTTACTATATAAGAAAGAGAAAGGTTAGGTTTTTTTTAGTTTAGTCATTATTTCAAATATGTCAAGCACAAAAACATTTGATCTTTCAAAAACCAATAATTGATAAAAATACAAAGACAAAACAAGACAAAAACAAAATAGCCTAAATAAAAAATAAGAAGGCAAGTAACATATTCAAAACGGAGTGGGAAGAAGTAAAAAAAAAAAAAAAAAAAGACTTATTATCTCCCACCCCTATTGTACCAAACAATAATACAAATGCCAAAAAAACATATATAAATGTATTTCGGTTGGTTTATCAAAATGATACAAGAATATATCATATACAAAATATCCTATAACATATATTACTATGTCATTACACCTATATACTCATATACACCTGTACACATATCATATGTACACACATACTATCATTTTATAAATTATATGCTCTATATCTTTATATACACCCATATACATATATACATATGTACACACATATCCAAGTCACACACACACACACACACATATATATATATATATATATATATATATATATATATATATATATATATGTATATATGTACATATACATACACATATCCATTATTATTGTTGTTATTGTTATTATTATTATGTTCTAATTATTTTATAATTTTCAAATTATCAAAGTGACTTTTCAACAAAGATATCAATAACTGAATGTAATATGTATAGACATATTACATATGTGTTATTTTAAGTGTGATGAGATATTTTGACTCGAAAGGTGAAAAAAAACCACTTGGTAAGATTTGGATGTTTTCTGATAAAAATGAAAAGAAGACAAACTGCATTTTACACAATTATTTCCATGTATTGATAGAATAAATGGATCGACAGGTATTAAAACAGTTTACATCAGCAGATGGTAATAGGGAACAGTGAATGTGTGGGTTAAATAATCACTGAGGTAGAGGTTGTTCAGTACCTAACAAGAAAAGGCGAACTGAAGTTCATTTGTGTGTGTGTGTGTCACACTACAGTCTGTAAACACTGTAGCTCTATTCCTTCATATCCTGCTTGTGTGTGAGATGGTATAGTGTGAGATAGCAAGTGCAGGTGAAGGTCATCAGGAGGAGGGGTGGTTTGTCCCACTGAGCTGGATTTGGCAGCGCTCTCACAGTTGTGAAGTGTGGTGCAAATGGGGTGCGGCATCTACCCAAGTGTGTGTATGTGTAAGAGTGTGTGTATATGTTGACAGAGTTGATGTAGAGGCAGAGAGGGTGACTTGGGACACATACTGAGGCCGGCCAAGAGTGCAGAGAGCAGTGCAGAACATTGTGCTAGGCCAGCGGAACTATTTTTTGCGGGTGTGGGCACCAACACTTGTTCAAAACACCAGCGTGTCCCAAGATCCCCTCCCATGTATTCTTTAGTGCCGTAGCTGCATCCTATCCATTATTAAAGCACAGAGAGGGAGCGGAGGAAGGACTTAAATAGAATGTATGGGAGGGGAGAAAGAGAAAAATAATAATGCGAGGGAGGTAAAAACACACAGGTGTAAAGAGTTGACTGGGAGGCTGAAGGTAAGAAAAACAGAGAAAGTTTGTGACAAGAAAAAAAGAGCTGTTGTGCCAGTTTATCTTAAAAAGGTTACTTTGGATGGCTCTTAGTATGAAGTACTTCATCTTGCCCTATCCCAACTAAGAACAAAAAAATCAATATCGCTCAAGTGTACACCAAAGAATATTTTCTGTGCTTTACCGTACCGTCAGACAGCCCTTTCCAACTGGGAAATGAAGCTGTGTAGCTCTTATCAAAGCCACCAGACTCCTAAACACAACTCACAACTTATTGGTCCACGGTGCCTTGATCTGTGAGGTGGTTTGTGCTACTATTTGACTTTGGCGTTCGACGTGTCAGGTTCAAACTGTAAACCTTACTGACTAAAAAAAGCTGAAGTAAACTTGCAACTACTGTGTCCTTACAAGATAAATTTGGCATTTTGTCTGAGGAGTCTAGTGGCTTTCAGATGATACAATCCCCATTGGACGATGCAGTCTTACTTAGTAGAAACAGTCTAAATATAGTAAGGTATCTACAATCAAGTGCAGGTAATACGCTGACTGGCTAGCACCTCATGAAGCCCACTTCAAATAGAGTAATCCAACCTTAACATTCACTTCTGAGGCAAAGCTTTATATATAAAGCAAACTTATTTAAGCATGCAGAAGTGCAGGATGTATTTGGCATTGATGGAGAAGTTGCAATGAGCCTCATGTCCTTTTGTCGTATCCAGTGTATTACTTTATAAGAGCTGTCTTTACCTACAGCACACAGGGTGGACCCAAACAACTGCCAGAATGATTGATGTGGACGGTATCATGTCGTAGACAGTCCTTCACACAATCCTGCACACGTTAATGTGCTTAATAGTACTAACCCCGCCCCTTTACCAACTTGGATAATGTTTACTCTCTGCATGCAATCTAGTCTAGAGTATACCAGGTGAACAATCTGTCATAATTACTATTTGCAAGTGTGTGTGTGTGTGTGTGTGTGTGTGTCTGCGTGTGCATGTATGCATGTGTGTGTCCATTATTGTCCGGTGAAGCCACGCTGAAATGCTCTTTATCTGCAGGCCAGCAGAAGCAGAGCCAGAACTGAGCAGGAAGATGACAGTGGATATTTATCTTCAGTGTTCACATTTATCATCCTAACAGCATAGAGCACAATGTGTTACAAACAGTCTGTGTGTGCCTGTCTGTGCATCCTCTGCAAAAACGTAGAGAAAAACCTGCATCTTTAGAATCATAAGTTAAATACTGAATGTATATAGCTTTTGGCTCAAATATTTTTCACGCTACCAAATGAACCTAGAGATTGGGAATAAATCCAAGAGGTAGCTATACCACACAACAAGTCATCAAAGGACACTTGATTTTCTAAGCCCGCAAAAACAGTGTCAGCACTTGTGGTCTTTAAGAATTTAAGTTCTTTAATCCCATAGCAAAGGGCCTCGCTCTCTGCTCCTGAGCTCTTTACAGTAAAGACAGGGCATTTGATTCACACTGGCTTTTCTCGTGCTTTTCTCACCAACAAAGCCCTAATTACAGTATGAGTGAGTGGCTGTGTTGGCTAAAGCTGGCCTGCTAGGACTTGAAAGGATAGCAGCACAGGCTGCACTCCCGCCTGCTAACGCTGTAATTAACTCTGTGACACGGCATTCCCTCCTTCTTTCCCCACTCACTTTCTCTCGTTCTATTTCGCACACTACCGTATACACACACCTCTTTCGCTTTGCTCTCTCTCTCTCTCTCTCTCTCTCTCTCTCTCTCTCTCTCACCATGAGCAGTAGAGGAATCAAATTTAGCAGGATCATGCTTTGGTCAATGAGAACAAGAGGGGGAGGGAGAGGCAGAAACAAGAGAAAAGATGGGAGGGTTAGTCAAAGCAGGACAGTCTTCAGTACACACCCCTGCACACCCCCTTCCCTCACCTCATCGCCAGCCGTGCTGAACCAAACCTGACAGCTATTCAATTTTCCCAAAGCTAAATCTAATCTGCTGCCGTCTCCCCCTCACTGACACACTGTTACACTGGAACGCCTCAGCCATCACCACCCTTGGCAGCAGATTGGCACCATCACACACACTTCCCCTTCCACTTTAACACACACATACACAAAAACATACACTGAGTCATCCATGGGGTGAGAGAGGCAAATGGAGGGCAAAAAGAGCTCAAGTAAGTACTCCCCGGATTACTGTAATTTAAAGAATGAGTGAAAATTCCACAGCAAAAATCAGCCCAAACACAAGTGATTTGACAAGAAATAACTGAATTGAATGCAGATGTAAAAACTAAAAGATAAAGCTGCAATGTGACATTTAAAGGCATTTGCAGAAATGGATTGTAATTGTCATCATTATGTGGTCATATAGGCACTTAAAAATTACCGTGGTGCTTTTGTTACCTTTGACAGATTTTTTTTACATCTGCAAAGAGAGTGGGTTGCATTCATACAATTTTACAGTACCTCAGAATATATTGTCCTTTTTTCCATTTTATAGCAGGTACCTTCAAGGGCTAAGGTGTATTAATGTGGTTTATTACTATGTCTGACCATGTTTTTTCGCAGCCACGTAAAAGGATGGTGGAGGGGTGTTCAGTTAGTCCACCTAATATGTACCACTTTGTTTTCAACAAACAGATAAACAGATAAAGATAAAGAGTTGTTTAGGGGCATTTTGAGGCAAGAGCAGAGAGTGGAAAAAAACAAGAAGAAACAAGGGCATGAAACAGTACCAGTCAGAGAAGCAGACAGTACTGTTCATTGACAATGAAATATTAGATTCCCAAATCCCCCAAGTCACATGTGAAGAGAAAAGCATACCTTAAAACAAAAATAAGTGAACTTGTAGAGAGAAAACTCTTCCCATTACAACTGAGAATATCTACCGTCATCTTCAACTGTATAGCTACAGCATAAATATATGTAATTTACTTACTATATTTCAAAGCATCATCTTATTTTTAAGGATCGACCGATACGGGTTCTTTAATGGCCGATGCCAATTTTTTTCCATCACCCTTGGCCGATTTCCTTAAGCCAATATTTGTGGCCAATATTTGGGTAAAACTAAATAATAATAATAAAAAATGACAAATATTCCAGGTCTCAAGTTAAAAATAAATATTTAATAATAACAACTAAAACTAGAAAAGCACTCTGAGAGTGCAGACCTCCAACAAGGTAGACCACCCCCAAAATGAAATCAGTTCTTCCTGTTCACATTTCCAACATATCCTAAAAATTTCATCAAAATCCGTCCATAAGGTTTCCGAGTTATCTTGAACACAGACAAACAGATAAACAGTTAAACGCTGGCAAAAACATAACCTCCTTGGCGGAGTTGAGGGGAGAACTTGTAACATTTAAACAACCTGTAAAACATAAAATACTTAATTATATTTAAAACAATTGCAAACAAGTAACATTGTGCACATTTATATTTTATTAGAGCCATTTTCACTTTGAAATTGAGTATTGTGCACAGTGCACAGTATGATACTTGTTTGTAACTGTAATTGTTTTAAATATTTATTTTGTTATACAGGTTGTTTAAAATCACAAAGATACTTTTTATTTTTGCAAAAAATACAAAGATATTTTTTTATTTTGGACATTACTTGATTATTAGAGTGGGTCAATGCCCATACAAACACTTTAAAAAAAACTGATATATCGGCCGATGTATCGGTCGACCTTTACTTGTTTTTGGTTTTTGTTTGGTTTTGTTAAGGTACTCAGCTTTAGAACTATCAAACCGCAAAGCAATTAAACTAGATTAATTATTTGAATAAGTATCATAAATGCATGGCATTTATAAACGCAACACATTTGCCAAAATTTTAATTTTGAGTGTGGTCTCTACAGAGTGAAAAATCTAAAACAATTTCAGCACCTCACATTACAATTTCCCACACAATGAAAGTCATTGTTTCACAAATAAGTTGTTGTTTCATCCAAATATGTAATTAATTTTAAATGAACATGAAAAAATGCATAATGCATAATTATTTCCACTTCTAAATTAAACAATTAGTCTTGCTCTTAAATCTTAGTGTGACTAAAATACATAATAGGAACAAAAACTGATCTTTTTTGCCAAAAATAAAGGATATTCTGTAGAAATATTAAATTATGTTCCTTGCACAAAATATTGTTAAGATACTGGAAGTTTATAGAACTGATGTTTTTTCTAATAATGGTCAATGGTCTGCACTTATATAGTTCTTTTCCACCTTCATGGTGCTCAAAGCGCTTTACATTAGTCTCACATTCACTCATTCACACACACACACTCATACACCAGTAGGTTTCTAAGGTTCTGTCAGTCCTACTGGGAGACTAACTTAGGGTTCAGTGTCTTGCCCAAGGGCACTTCGACGTGTGGACAGCCCATCTCACAATGGACAATTCTTAATATGACGTTGTATTATATTACATAGAGTGAAATGAACATGTTACTACTATGTTTAATTTGATATCTCTGTATATATTTCTTAAGTTTCTTTGTAGCTCATAGCTTCTCACTTCACTGGAAGGAGGTTTCATTTTATGTCCTTTTTTTCTCTCAATACCCCATAAATCCAACACTGACTGTATCTGAGCAGCTCTTCACTTCACTAGACAACTTCGATATTCATATTTATTTTCATCTGTCGCCTCTTTTTGCGAAACTACTTCACTCTGATTTCAAATTTTTTTTTTTAATTATTATTATTATTCTTTGAGGATATTAGCAGCAGTCACATCACTGGCACTAAGGTCTTTGGCAGTAAACGAAAACGCATGCCACCCTTCTGTATCCACAGCAGTACAGACCACATAGCATAAGTCTTCCTTTCTCAAGCAAATCGATTCCAGCATACTCTTGTCACACATCATTACACCCTCCTATCAGCCTCTGCTCTTTTGCCTCTGAGTGCAAGAGAGATGATGTGTGTATGTGTGATTGAGCATGCTTTAAGTAGGTATGCAAACTTAACACACATACACCTACTGCCTATTTCTCGCCTCTGGGTACAGCTCATGCTTTTAAAAATTGGAAAGCGGACGAGCACGGCTAACTTTCAGAAAGCTACGGCACCGATCTTCTGGAATGATTATTTGTCTTGTATCTTCCATTACCAAGAGGCTTGAAGTTAGTTCAGCGTGGCATAATGTCCCACTACTTTGATTCCAGGAAACCATAATATCAGTGAAGTGAAAACTGGTCCAGCCAACAACACTCACTGACACACACACACACACACACACACATAGACAGAGCCATCTCAGACAGGCTGGTGCATATAGACAGGTTGCTCAATGATACATGAAATTAAAGATTTCAGCAGAATAGCAGTGAAGAAGGTAAAACACACAAAGCTAATTTGGACTATCAGTGGGAGATGTTGAATATATCTGAAGCAGAAGTCCTCCATTGGTAAGGATGGACAAGTACACGCAATACACATTCAATATGTACTATATGTATTGTACATGTAATAATGAAGATAATCCTAATATCTGACTTGCGCAGCTAATTAAAACTAAATGTTTATTGATCATGTTTTTCTTTTTAACTTTCAGTACACATGCATACAAGCAAGCGCACACACACACACACACACAGACACACACACACACACACACACATACATACACACAGACACACACACAAACACACACACACAGACACACACACACATATGTCCTGACTGATATAACCTTGAAACAAGAGCCGTTTCCAATAGTTACAGGAAGCGGGCTGTGGCGTGGGAAGAGAGGACAGATCAGGACAGGAGAGGAAAGGGGAGAGGGGAGAGGGAAGGGTGGGAGGGGTCTGGAGAGTGGAAAACAATCTCTTTCAATTGGATGCATGTTTTCACATGTTTTTCTTGAAGCGTAGCAGAAAGTAAATCTAGCTCATTTATATTAAAAGTAATTATTTAGATTCATATCATTTCCTATCTTAGTGGTCTCTGATGCTCGTAATTATGTTGTTGTTTCCTGCTTGGGGTGGAATGTGTAACGGAAACATATTATATCAAAATAATTTAATCACAAAAATATGAATATTTGCTAAAGACTTTTTGATAAGATCTTGATTTGTAAACATTTAACAATGAATTGCATTATTTTTCATTGATTGTAGTTGCTGTACATTTCTCCTATTAAAGGTGATTATTTGTCAGATTCATACATTATCAGTAATTCAAAAAAATTCAACAAAATTTTGCAACAACAATGGTAAATTGTGAAGAGATATTGGAAATTATTTGCTACCGACTGTAACATAACTGTTACCATCTTCATAGTTCATCTTTTTAGTTTAATACAGTAAGAAAAAGGACAACATGTATTCAGTAAAACATGAAGAACAATTAAGCAAGATCTAAATATTTTTAATGTTTGAGGGCAGTGTGCTCCTCCAAAAAGATTTATGCAAGTAAAGGGTTCTGCTTGTGTGCATATGTGAATCAAGCATGAATCAGGTCATGTTGCATGGATGTATGCATTTGTTTCTGTGTGTATGTGTGTGTGTGTGTGTGTGTGTGTGACGGCATGTATGTGTGTCTTGTGCAGAGGTGGTTATTTCCAAGGGAGTTTTGTTACGCTAGGGTCAGAGAGATAACTGAAGAGAGGCTGAGTCCATCTGTCCCCAGCCCAGGGGAAATACACACAAACACACACACACATTCACACAAGCCTAAGTCTTTTCTTTTCTTTTCTTTTCAGTATCATCCTCCTCTTCATGCACAACAGTGTATATCCCTTATTCTTTCTTTGCCCATTTAAAAGCATATGTTCCCTCAGGTTATATGTGGTCCCTTCTCAGCTTTCCTGGACAAGAGCTGCTCGTCAGACTGTACTCTGAACAAACAGCAAAGCAACAACACATACAATACATGACTGAACTGTTGTCAACACCAGATTTGGAGTTATATGTACACATTTATACATCCTGTATATGTGTAGAAAGTCATCAAATGGACACGGTGAATGCTGCTGTGAATATACAGATATACTCGTCGCCAATACGGTACAACATACCAGATTGGGGTGAAAAGATGCACTTTTCTGACAAAGAGGTCTCCAGTCTTTTTCTTAGCTCAATTAACCCTGCGGCCTTCATTTGCATTTCATAAAGAGGTCGTCACTCTGTGGGAGGGTTATCTTCCTTTAGGAGGCAGAAAAAGATGAAAAGGGGGAACAGTTTTTATCCTGTCAAAGAGATAACACTACTCCTCTGCCTTATCAGCGACTGATGAAATCCACGCTATATGAGCCTGTGCGTGTCTATGTGGCTGCGCATGAGAGAGTGTGAACTGTGCATACATTTATGAGTTGGCGTGGAATAATGTGTATGATCCATGTGTTACTGATGTAGGTTCTGACCGCTGATCTCAGGTTTGTCTTGCGTGACGTCCCACACACCAAAGAGCCTTAACCTGCCTGCCTGAAACACAACTTTGTGTCTAAACGATCCACTGAGAGGTTAACTCTAAGACTGGCCTTTTGTACATCACCTTTCCATTAGCCACTTTTAATTCATGCTTCATCAACTCAGTCTCTATTAGGGAAAAATTTGCATTCCATCATATTCGAATCTTGCATTAATGTCAAAGAGTGTGAGAGGGATGTGACCAGACTGAAGAGAGGTGCAAAAAGAGGGAGGGTGTTGGAAATGTATCTGCAGTGTAAAGAACATACAGTTATAGAGGTTTAAAAAAAAAAAGCATTTGCAAAGAGTATATCTATGTGTGTGTGTGTGTGTGTGTGTGTGTGTGTGTGTGTGTGTGTGTGCGTGTGTGTGTGTGTTTGTGTATTTGTTTGATATCCGAGTGAATGGCGACAAATTGGATACATTTTGAAAAAGCTTTTAAATTTGTGCCCACCTCATCGACAAGCATTACCAAGTGGCTGAAAAGCACAGGTCCTGCAGTTTAAAAGACGAAGAGTGACATATCTCCCCCACTACAAAATTACTCAACACCCATCACTTCCACCGACAAACTGGTCTTTCACATGCACACAGCGATTTCCTAACTCACTCAAAGAGGCACCTTGTAGCTTTTGTATTAACTGTTACTTTAGCCACAAAATTAGATTGTCCAGCTTTATGAATATCTCTGTGTGACAGTGCATTTGCAGTGGAATAGCATCCCATTGAAAATTAAAATCATTCGCATATTAATACACTTTGCAGATGTCCATTTAAAATGAACAACTCTTCAAGTAAACATGCAGAACCATGAAAGGAAACTCCAAACACTCTGAGCAACCTTTTCAGAGTGTTCTCTGTGCACTTTTTTTTTCTGTCTACACATGAAATGGGGTTCAGACAGTAACAGGCTCACCTTCTGCAGCAGCTGCGAGCCAGAGTATTTTGCAGAAATAGACTTCATCTCACCACCAAAGGCTGAAGCCCACAGCTTTACCCTGCATGAAACACAACCCAGTGCAAATAAAGAAACCAGTTCAAGTATATGCATCTGAACAATGCTTAAAAAGTTTTCTGTTGTTTGTCTGATTTGTTTTTTTTATTCAGTTTAGAATAATGTGGGGAAAAAAATGAATGAAATGTGAAATAATATACAAATAGTTTCCAGCATGCTGCATAAAATGATGTCTTGCTTTAGAATAATGCTTGTGAAAAGAATGAATGAGTGGCACATTTGCGTAAAGGGACGTGTACTTACACGGACGGAGGGATGCTTTGGTGGGAACTTCCCACCTCAGTGACCCTGGTGCTCAGAGTTGAGAAAAGTAAAAGCAGACACGCACTAGAAAGCACACAGCTCCGATCTACATGCATCTTGGGCAAAAAGAATACCCTCCCGACACGCACAATGCGAGTTTAGCTTTGTGTTGCCACCGTGGATTTTTATTCCCTCCAGAGATTTCAGTGATGAAAATGAAGGGTAAAAAAGCAAAAGAACAAACCAAAAAGAAAAGAAAAAAAAAGAAAAAGATGTGAGATAATCAAAAGTTACCTAAAATGTCTGATTTAAATCATACATGACAAAGTATTCAGTGGTTCTTGGTGCGGGACGCGTGGTTGGCGACGCGCCTTGGGATGCGAGTGGCAGGGATCCACAGCTGTGGGTGGAGTTATCCAAAGTGGCGCGGCGTGGCCGGTGCGGATCACACGGCTCTGCAAAGCCAGCGCGAAAGTCGAGCTTGACTCCTCCGACAGGTAAAGTCTGCTCAGTCGCTTTTGTGTGACCGACTTCACCCACAGATGAGCAGGGAGTAGAATTAAGGGGGAACCGGGGAGATCATCAAACGATGTGCAACGCGCAAAAAGAGCACGCCTCCTCCTCCTCCTCCTGACTGATGCGACCAGCCCGGGTCTCTCTCTCTCTCTCTCTCTCTCTCTCTCTCTCTCTCTGAGTCTCTTTCCTTACTTTCTCTCCTCCTTACTCCAAGCATCTGAGGATAGGCTACTGAGATGCTGTTGTTGTTGGGCGAATTACGCCACCATCACCAACCCCCTCGCTCTCTCTCTCTCTCTCTCCTCTCTCATCTCTCTCTCTCTCTCCTCTCTCTCTCTCTCTCTCTCTCTCTCTCTCTCTCCTCTCTCTCTCTCCTCTCTCTCCTCTCTCTCTCTCTCCTCTCTCTCATCTCTCTCTCTCTCTCCCTCTCTCTCTCTCTCTCTCTCTCTTCCCCCCTCTCTCTCTCACTAATACAGTCTATAATAGCACAGCCTTTTTGCCTTCATGTCAGATCAAGTCAGCCACTGTATGACCAGTTCACTGAAGCAAGAATTACTAGCAAAGTGCTGACAAAAGAGGGAGAGGAAAGGAAAAAGTGTGTGTGCGTAAAGGGACAGAGGTGGTGTCAGGCTTCTGATCAGGTTCTGATGATAAGTGCATCAATTAAGGGCAGTTTACAGAACTGATGTGGCATTGGCAGGGTTGTGTGTGTGTGTGTGTGTGTGTGTGTGTGTGTGTGTGTGTGTGTGTGGCATATGGGGAATGAAAGAGGATGAGAGAGCCCCCAGGCGACGGACCACATGTGACAGATCGTGTTTCATAGAGCTGGAAGGATTTGTGAAGATGCACTTAGAAGTGGATAAACAGTGAATGAACAGGCTATGTGTGTGTGTGTGTGTGTGTGTGTGTGTGTGTTGTGTGTGTGTGTGTGTGTGTGTGTGACTGCAGAAGGGGACACTGTTGACACAAAGACCCCACACTTACATCTTTGACATGAGGTTAGTTAGACACACACAAGGAACCTGGACTTGTCACATGAGTTGTTAAAACAAAGTGGATTGTACATAAAGTCCTAAAATGTATTTAGTGTGAAACTTCAGGAATATAAGATTGCTCTAAAAAAGGTCAAATTATTATTATTATTATTATTATTATTATAATGAGGGAAAAAGTCACAATTCTAAGTTTAAAACCAGAATTCTGCATTTATAATGCAAAAATATACATTGGAAATTTTGTTTATTTGTCTTTTCAGTAGACCTAAGCTCTTCCATATCTTCATGTTATTTCCTGGCTTTTATTTTATTCAACCTTTACTTATCCAGGTAAAACCCACTGAAATAAAGATCTTATTTGCAAGAGCGACCTCACCATAAAGTCAACACATCATAATAATGAATACAAATTAAAAGACAGACTGTAATTGTGCCCAGATGGATGTCTAGTCTAAGGATGCTTGTAGTCCACCTCCTCGAGTCCACTTTATTTTGCTCATGTGAACACAACCCTTCCACACTCGAGTAAAGCTTAAGTCCACTTGAGAAGGTGGGTTCTGGATCCGGGACACCCATATATGAACCGATGTGAACGCAAACGTACCATATTAAGTGTAAATCACCATGAAAACATAGATGTTGCTCCTGTTGTCTCTTTGAAAAGCCTTTGATTCGTGCGGTACAGGTTCACCTTCTCTAATATTTGGGAAGATGAAAGTCTCTCTTCTTCTCTTTGCCTCAAATAGGCGAACAAATAAAACACATGGATAGGTAAGGGGTTTGATTTCTTCGGACTTTCTTCTGGTGGGGATTCCTCCACATCGCCCCCCTACTGTTTCGGCTCAAGAAAAGACCCATTCGTACACTGGCTCGGGTTTTCTTAGAATGGCGACGGACTGATTTACAAATAGATCCCTTCCTGCTTCTGAAGAGTACAGACATGTTTTCTGCCTGCTCCTGCTTGTGTCTTATTTACTTACTTATTTATTTATTTATACTGCTCTTAATTCTGCTGCTTCACTTTTGGAGGGAAGATGCCTCACTGCAGAGACTGCCATGAGCACCTGCAGAAGATTCAAACACAGATATTTCTGCTAGAAGGGGGAGAACAACACTACGGTACCCGTGGACCCCAATTGTGAATCTCCCAGCTAAGAAGATACGCTATCAGCTGAGTGACACATCGATGCTAACACCAGTAGCTAGACCCAATAGTGGCAGAAGCGCTACTGCAAAGAAGAAACGGAATGACTGTCACATGAATGATAGAACCGGAGCTAAACCGAAGCCCCCCCCCCCCCCCCGTTTAAGAATGCCGGAGACGAATGAACGACCGGGCCTAGATACTCCGAACGGGTGGTCGTCACTAGCGTCCAGCGCTAGTGTTAACACTATTAGCCATGTAGCTAACACCCCAAAGCCGCGGTCAGGACATAGAATCCCGTCTCTGCTGAACAGACCTTAATAATAATAATAATAATAATAATAATAATAATAATAACCAGCAGGATGACGGACAATAACAGGCCGCCCCTAGCAACAACAAGTCAGCCAACCACTCTAATAGTCGGAGACAGAGCTGTGAAGAACATCTACTTTGGTAAAAGAAATACCAGTAAATGCTGCTTACCTAAGGAGATGATCTGGGAAATAACTGCAAAAATCCCAGAAATACTGTCCACAAACCAAACCGCAAAACAAGATCATAATTCATGCAGGAGAAAATGACATTTCTAGAGAACAGACAGAAACGTTGAAACAGGACTTTACTGAACTGCTGAAATTGCTGAGTGCCATAGACATTGAAGCTTACATCAGTGGTCCCATACCACCAGTCAATGGTAGAGTCAATCAATTTAGCAGGCTCCTGGCATTAAACAGATGGCTGTCAACTGCTTGTCTGGACCACAAGTTGAACTTTATTGACAACTTCAATGTTTTCTGGGAGAGAAAGGGGCTTTTTCAGCAAAATAGAATGCGTCTGAACAGACATGGAGCAAGAGTGTTAGCTCACACATCCACTACTCCATCTGCCATCCAGCTAAGGCTAACCAGCAGGCCCCCATGGCCACACAGAGCAACACTGCTCCTCCACTGCCCCCATAGACTATCACAGCCTTAAAGACCAGCAAGGCTCCCCAAACCGCTGCTCTCCCTGCTCCACTGACCACCTCTGCTCCTCCAAAGACTACCTCGACCTCAATGACCACCAGGGCTCGGATGACCACCAGAGCCTGCACCCCTCCTCCATCAACTACAGTAGCAACACAGACGACCACTGTCGCCCCACAAACATCAAAGATCGCCAGGGCTTCGCAGCCTCCTCCTCCACCAGCCACCGCTGCTCCTCCAAAGACTACCCCATCAGCTACAGTGGCAACGGAGGCTGTCGGTGCCCCACCCAATGAGGCCATGCAGGACAACGTGCTACAGGAGCTGGTGGATACCTCTCAGGGTGGACCCAGCGCATCACTATCAACACCTGAGGAAGAAAATACTCCAAAAACCCTGAACCTCTCTCCCATCTCCTCCAGCTCCTCCCCCTCACCTTTACCCCTTTCGTTCAATCCCAGGATGATCAAATTAATAAATGCCAGTCTCACTATGGTAGCGAGCCCACAGCTACTGTGCCCAGAACCTTCACACCTCCAACATACTCCATCTATTCCATCAGCCAGTCCCAAACTAAAGCCCAAATCATCAAAGACCAAACCCCCACCACCACCCCCAGTTCCACCACGGACTATGTGGACAAACAACTGTGGGACTTCAGTTCTGCAAAGACTCACCCCGGTCACCGGGCAACTTCTATTAGAAGACTCTGTGCTGGTCCTGAGCAGCTGTGGGACCCCAGACCCGTACTGCCCCCCTCCCGGCCAGTGGAACAACTATGGGACCTCAGACCCGTACTACCCCCCTCCAGCCAGTGGTCTAACTCAGAACGACTACAGGACTCTAGATTCATACTGGTCCCGAACAGTCAGCAGGTTGACTCCATTAGAAAATCCTAACGGACCAAGAAAACACAACTCTGATTATAATGTAAGACAGAAACACCTTAGAGCCATCAACACCCACCACAGACCTGATCCACAGGCCATCTCAGAGCACCTACAGGTAAAGGTAGGGTTGCTAAATGTCAGATCACTGACCAATAAATCTTTCGTAATTAATGACCTGATACTGGAATAAAACCTGCACTGTATGTTTCTGGTAGAGATATGATTAAATCGTGTCACTGGAGTAGCAACGCTGATAGAGACGTGTTCTCCAAACTACAAACATTATCAGTCAGTCAGACAAAATAGAAAGGGGGGTGGATTAGCTGCCATTTTATCCACGTCACTTATGTGCAGTGACATTGACTTGGGTGAATTTATATCCTTTGAATATCTGGCTGTTGAGTTTAAGACACAATTATCCCTGTTTATAATCACAGTATACAGACCACCCAAACACTCATCACTGTTCTTTCAGGAATTCTCAGAGCTGATCTCACTAAGTATCACTAAATGTGAAAGGGTAATAATACACGGGGATTTAAATATTCATATTAGTGAGAAAAATTACCCCAAGGCTTTAGAGCTCATGAACCTAGTGGACAGCTTTTGACTAGAACAGCATGTTCAAGGTTGCAGTGATCGAAGGTTGCAGTAATCGAAGGTTGCAGTAATCTTCAAGGTTGCAGTAATCGAAGTGCCCATATCTGACCATCACTGTGTGTACTTTGACGCCAGCCTTATGCTAACAGAGAACAGAAAACAGGCTGTAGTCAAAAAACGGGTATTGAATGACAGAGGTGAAGCAAAGTTTATGATCATAATGCGAGCAGTGGCGCCTTTAAATTCCATGGTGGGCAATTTTAAGAACACACTATCATCTGCTTTGGATGTTGTTGCTCCGTTAAGGGTTAAAAAGAAGTCAAATGACAGAATCTCCCCATGGCTAAGCAACAGCACTGTCAGTCAAAACAAACAAACCTGTCAGAGAGCTGAGAGAAAATGTAGAAGCACCAAACTCACAGTTGACTCTGAGGCATATAAACTTGCAATTACCACCTATAATCAATCCATTCGAGTTGCAAGAAAAGATTACTTCTCCAAAATTATCACAGAGGATGCTGGAAATTCCAAAATATTATTATCCACTATCGACAAGCTACTTAACACTCCCCCCACCCCCCTCCAGCCCTCTGCATCCAAGTGCGAGGAGCTGGCCATGTTTTTTGAAAACAAAATAACGTCAATCAGGTCCAGTATTAACTTCAGCACATTAACAGATTGTGTCTATAGTCCCTGTGCTGTTACCATGGGAACATTCACCTACATTACATCAGCAGAACTCTACAGAACTGTCAGGGAATGTAACTCCTCAACCTCATGTGTCGACCCAATACCCACTGCATTTTTTAATAAAATATTTGACAGTGTCTCAGATCACTTACTACCGATTATAAATACATCTCTCCTAACTGGTATTTTTCTAGATGCCTTCAAAACAGCTGTCATCAAACCCTTACTAAAGAAGCCTAACCATGACAGTAACAATTTGGCCAGTTTTTGTCCTATATCTAATCTCCCGTTCATGGGCAAAGTACTAGAAAAGATAGTCTCGGCTCAAATAAATAACTATCTCAAAGAGAATAACATCTTAGAGGAATTCCAATAATGCTTCAGGGCGTGTCATAGCACCGAGACCGCCCTCACCAAAATAATTAGTGACCTCAGACTTAACTCTGATGCCAATTAGGTCTCAATCTTGGTCCTCCTTGACCTAAGCGCTGCATTTGACACAATCGATCATGACATCCTGATTAATCGGCTAGAAGAGCGCGTAGGTCTCTCTGACAGTGTTTCACTACAGTGGTTCAAAACATATATTAGGGGAAGACAGTACTGCATCAGGCTTGGAGATCATGTGTCAAACAAACATGACACATGCTATGGAGTTCCACAAGGGAGCTGCCTGGGTCCGCTATTATTCTCCTTGTATATACTACCACTTGGAGATGTCATTAGAAAACATAATGTTAGCTTCCATAGCTACGCGGACAACACACAAATATACATCTCTGCAGAACCCAATGATATAACAGCCATCCATCCCATTACAAACTGCCTCGCTGTGTGAACTATAAAGGCACCTACGCTCCCAGTGAGCCCCGGGGCGAACGACACCCATGAGCCTGAGTCGCTGTGTGAACTATAAACCTCTAAAATGAGTAGGTCCATTTAAATGACACTTAGGTGGGAATGCCAGAGGGTGTAGTTGGACTCTTTTTAGAGCCGGTGTTCTATGAGTCAGAGGAGTCAAATCCACCTCTGCTTGGGGCATGGGGTAGCTTATATCAATGAGTATTGGACCTATGATAACCCTCGGGGGGCGTGGTGGTTGTATGCATACTCAGTAGTGTAAGGGAGCACAATTTGGTGTGGAACACAGGGTGGCTCAAGGAGACAACGACTCTTCTATTGGACATCTGCTGAAAGAGACGACTCTTTTTCCACTTCCAAATGCCTCTTATTTTAGCGTCATTTGTAGACTCATATAGTAGCCTAATTTGGCCAATAAGAATGCTGGGTGTTTGTATTCAGTGTTTGTTTGGGTTTTTTTAGAAGCATTATAATTGCCTGTTTATGTCCATTCAATGTCACAAAAACATTTTTACTTTTGTTAAATATTTTAATCAAGCTCCTTTGCAAAACAAGAATGAACAAAACAAAGCCACTGAAGAGTGTGTGTGGGATTCAAGGCTTTCACAAAGCTTTGTTCTCCACAATGAAAAAGTTGATACACTGTAGGTTTTGCAGTGTTAATTTGGAGACAATGGGACCAAATACACTCTAGAAGAAGTTAAATAAACTCTCTAAGTGTTGATTTAACACTGCAAAATTTACTGTGTAGACATCAATGCTAGTCATTTTAGTCATCTGTACTGTTTTGAGATGGTTATACTAGTGTTAGTTGGGGATGTCAGTAGATGCTGCAGCAGTGGGGTAGACAGTTCTGGTGTGTGTGAAACTTGCTCTCCATGTTATTTTCATTTTTCAGTGAAGTGTCACTGGCTTACGTGTTTTCAGGACACACATGGATGCCATCCCACCCAAAAAAGGACAGATAGACAGACAGTACAGTACAGTACCGTACGTACATACATACATATTTTTTCTTTCCTAAATTGTTGTTTTTATCCACAAAGTTAATGTGTCTCCTGGGAGTAAATGTACACAGGAACATTACTGTGTAAAGCAAGTGAAAACACCATTTCACTTGACACTGCTATGTGGTCTGAATAGTCACTGGTACTCCAAGTGGAGTGAAAAAAACATCAAATGTAAAATCAAGAAAAATAGGCCCAATTATGTTCAAGGATGTCTTCAGTATCAGAGTAACTACAGAAACTAATGCAGCAAGGATGAGTTCTCCTCTTCCTTTTATATTTGCTTGTCCCGTCATAAAACTGAGCAAATAATAAAATACCAACAACATCAGACGATAACACAGATGCTACATATTAATTGGTCAGGGGTGTTTTCTTTCATTTCAGGTCCTTCAGGATAACATAACTGTCCTGTGAATGTCATGCACTATCTTCTTGTGCCTCAATTCCCATCATTCAACTCACTTTTCACCAATAATATTTATATCACCCCAGGGATTTTTTGAATGGATGGGGTGGGTGAGGTAGAGCACTAATGTCTGGATTAACTGGGGATTTTGATCACTGTATAGTCACCCTTGAAACAAATGTACAGCATGGAGTGTTCACAGAGAGAAAGTTATTAATGTGGAGTGGAAAACATACAAATAACACACATATTTACACTTTAATTGATAACAAAAAATACTTCTGTAGACTGTGAATGTGTGCACACACAAGCCAACACAAGCTGATTCTGTTTGTTACAAATCAAGATGAGCATGAGTCATAGGTCACATAAGAGGAAGAAAAAAAAAAAAAAAAACATCAAAGACTTTCCATCTTCACACACCCACGACCCCTCTTGTTTCTCCTCTAAACCTTCCATTTCCTCTGCAGCAAATGTTGTAATCACCCCTGATTTTAGAGAGCAGAGTGTACCCATACCTCAGGTGTACCCGGAAAAGACACACACAAAAAAAAAACATGTTGACGTTTTTCACTTCTCTCCATCCAGTGTCACCATCACATATATGCTGCATATTTAGCTTGATGCTTCCAGATCATTCTTTCATTTCAGTATTTTTCATTTTAAATAGATTTTAATGTATAATTAATTTAGCGTAAATACAAATAATATGGATGCTTCAATGAAACTGGGTTAATTTTGGCACCTGGCACTTTGTCAGATTTTTATACCCAATAATTAAAGAGAAACATGTTTGGTGACTGTGACCTACATCCACCAAAATTTTATGACATCTATTCTAGATCATCTCGCACCTTTCCTGAAAATTTCATGGAAATTGGTAGTTTTTGTATAAAGTTGTTGACAAACAAATAAAGAAACACACAGACAAAAAACTGAACCAAAAACAATACCCCTTGCCTGCCCTTGGGCAGTGAGGGTGGGGTAATCACAGCCTATCCAAAAACTGAATTGATCAATATGCGGTGTTGCGAAGTAGCATGGCCACACATCACTGAGGTCCCTGCAGTTAGAACCTTGGTATTATTTCCTGTTTACATAAATAAAAGTAGTGAAGTGCTTTGAATGACTTATCTCTGGTGCAGCAAAGACACCAAGATCATACCGTATGTATTTCCCTGTGGTGCTCATATATGTGTCTTCGTAATACGTATAAGGAGGGTCCTGGAATTTTTAATTAGACACAAGGGGCCTTAACAAGTGAAAGGTTGAAAGCTACTGTTCTAGGTGAAGAGCAAATGAAACCAAATAAACAAAATATACTAAGCCCATAGGGGGGTAAACATAGATGGTGCTTCATTACCTCCGCCAAGGAGTTTATGTTTTTGTTTATGTTTTGTTTGTCTGTCTGTCAGTTAACAAGATAACTCAAACATTTATGCACAGATTTTGATTAAATTTACAGGGTAAGTTGGTAATGGGGAGGGGGTGGGGTGGTTGTGGGGTGGTCCACCTTGGCGGAAGTCTGCGCTCTCTGAGTGCTTTTCTAATTTTATTTTAGTTTTTAGCTCACGAGGTAAAACTAGAAAAGCACTCGGAGAGCGCAGACTTCCGCCAAGGTAGACCGCCCCCTACTCCCCCGGATCACCACCAAAATGTAATAATTTCTAAATCTCCCCATGACCAACCTACCCTGTAAATTTAATCAAAATCAGTCCATAGCTTTTTGAGTTATCTTGCTAACTAACAGACAAACACACAGACATACAGACAAACTCTGGCAAAAGCATAACCTTCTTGGCGGAGGTAATAAAACAACCTGAGCATGATGATAGAATTGCTCATAATATACTGTAGTACTATAATCTTTTACATGCACAGGTTCTGTACTTAAGTTTATTAAATGAAAGTACATGTATTATGTATAAAATGACCATTTAGAGTAAAAATATTTCAGTGTTTTACTCCTGTTCTTTGTTTGTTTGGGGGTTTTTTTTTATCTTACAAATCTGCATTAATGTTTATTTTGCATTCACTGCAGTAGCCATTTAATGTTGAGCTCTTATTAACTCCTATAGCTACTGTTGTGTGGTTTAATCAGCAGCAATACAGTACATCCCATCTTATAAAATCAACATAGTTTGAGTTTGTAGTGTTATTCTGTGGGATCACTGAAATGTAATCTTTCTGAGACAAACATGTTTTCAACTCTGCTGGTATCTTCCAAAGTCACATTTTAATGGTTCATAGTAAAATACTGGAGATATAAGTTTTTTTCACTGGACACTGAGAGCATGAAAACATGTTATCTGAAAATAAAATCTGCTAGACAAATGCCTCTGAGATGTACGTGTAATGGAGTAGAACCAAAAAGCTGCATAAAATGTTCATACTCAAGCAGAGAATAAGAATATTAGATTTGTCTTCAGTTTTCCTCTGATACTGTCTAAAATCACTTCCTATTAGTCATCTGATAACTAACTGCCCACTTAGAAAATGTGCCACTCACCTGGCACATTTTGTTTGAGATTTTAGACTCCATACTGACCGTGTTCATTCCATTTACACTAAAAGAGCATGGGCGTTCTTATCTATATGGACAGTGATGGACTCAGTCCCGTTAGAGCCTGGGAATTTCAAAGCACTCCATAAATAATTCTTTGTTACCAGGCCCAGAACTCACCTTGCTCTAGAAATACCTTCCCTTAATTCAATTAATAATGAGATGCCAAAGACTTTCCTCCATCAGCACTGGCGGAGAAACAGATGACTGTATCTGATGAGATGGAACACAGCTGCCTGTGAAATATGCACTGTCATGGATCAAAATATCCACTGTATGCAAGATTCATATCCTCAGAAAACAAGGACAAACTGAGGAGGGTTTGCCATTTAAACAGCAGGGGGCGACAGCAGCCTCAACCTGACAAAGGTAGAGTTTTTTTTAATAATTACTGGTGAATAATTACTGTTTTATTCCTGTACAGTGTGTGCCAGGAGGCAACTTTTCATCCTTTTGCTTGTATCATATACTGCAGTAGTGAGTATAAGTATGACTTCTTCATGTAAATATGTGTTTTTATTCGTGTCTTACAGTACGTGTTCTACTAAAAATGACAGTGCACGTCAACTAAAAGAACATAAAACCAGTTGGAACGGGAAAAAAGACTGATAGAGAGATCATATTCACTGGATAAGGCTGTCAACATACAGAATGCTGATGAATAGATGATTAAAAAGCTTATGCTCAGAGACAGACTAGGACTCTACTCCTCCGGTGCTGGTGAAAGGTAGCCTAATTTTCCAGACTGACATCTCTTCCTCACAAAATTGCTGAGGATGTTTATATGCAATTTTAACATATTTAGAAACTAAAGGAGATGTATCCCCTACTGTGGATCAGCCCTATTTGTGAAATTGCTCATTTAGTAAAAAGTCTGAAGTCTAAAGTTTTGATATTTATCATGACCAAAATCCAGAATAAGAATATTTTATCAATGAATATAATATGCAGTCTTATTTGTTGGAGAAAAAAAAATAGTTCCTTCGGGAAGTTTAGAAATATTCCACAAGGATAAAGCAAGGGTGAAACCATCTATCATGATATTTTTACCAGTGAATTTATGTACCCGGCTGGCCTAAGGCATAAGCACAATACAGTAAACAGCTGCTTAGGGCCCAACAGCCTAGAGGCACTTTTATATTCATTTTTTTTCTTAATAATTTAGGCATTTAAATTAATAATTTTTAAGATTACATTTACCAAGATCAGATGATATTACAATGTACAGGAGGGTGTCCCTAAAGTCTCTCTCCAATTCAACACATTTATAGTAAAAGCAAAAGAATAGAGAAATCTCTGTAAATTATTACAAAGTTAAAAGTAGAAGTTTTTCTCTGCCTCCCATAATAAATTTGGGAGTTTCTGTCTGTTTGTCTGTCTGTGTACAACATAACTCATAAACTTATGGATAGATTTTGATGACATTTCCAGGGTATTGTGGTAATGGAGAGATCAACAAATGATTACATTTTGGTGTGTGTGTGTGTGTGTATGGGGGGGTGCCTTGGCGGAGGTCTTTTCTAGATCCAGATGGATTTTTTCTTCACTTTATCTAGTGATTCATCACCACAGATAATAAAATCCTTAGCATGTATGTTCCTATATTCAATTTACTAACCATGCCGACCTTAATAAAATGTTAATGGTTATTATATCAATATCAAATTGAAAGAAACATAACTTTTTCAGCCAAATATATCATTAAGTGAACATAAAACAAGCATCTACAACCACTATCATTTGTCACACACCATGATTTTATCAGTGACTCAATATTACAGAAGATGGCGGTATTTCCATGTTCACAAGTGACTGACTGCTGAAAAACTGACAAACTGCATTTTAACTGCATTATTTCACTGTATTAACAGGATTAGTGTTTCAAGAGGTATAAAACAGTTTGGATCCATAGATACTGTTTGGTTAATGTCAAATATTTAAGAGTGGTATTTATTGTATATGACACAAGGACCAATCTATTAGATTTTGGTGGTGATCCAGAAGAGATCCTGGATTCTGGATCACTTTGAAATGTATTCTTCATCTACCGCAATATACAATTTCAAAGTGATCCAGAATCTAGGATTTCTTACAGATCAGCAAAATCTAATCAATTGGTCCTTGTGTCATTCCCAAGCTATCCTGAAAGTTTCATGGAAATCCATCAATAACTTTTTGAGTTATGTTGTACACAGACAGACATACAGACAGACAGACGGACAGACGGACAGACACCGGCAAAAACATCACCATCCTTGGCAGATGTAATAAGTTGATTTCACGTGATGTCACATTGTCATATAGTCAGTGCGTGATTTTCAGATGGAGGGCAGGAAGTGAAGTAGCTTGACAAAAATGCCTATGCTTTGTGTAGTTTACGACTGCATTGTTCTGACCGAGAGAAGGAAAATCTATTTTTTAGAGTACCAAAGCTTGCCAATCACAAAGGTGAAAAATGGAAAAAGCTCACTGAAAAACACTATAAAAAGTGGAGTTTAAATCTGCGTTTGCGGTCGGGAGGAGCAGAGTCTGCTAATGCTAATGCTAACGCTAATGCACGTGTCTGCAGTGACCACTTTGTCAGAGGTATGTTTGAAAGCTAACTTTTTTTGTGAATGTGTTACATATAGTATCATTAGGTTGTGGTTAAATGCTCATTCACACTGTTGTAATATGGTTTACCTAGACACATCAACATACGTTGCACGTTTGTTTACATTAGTCACTTCTGCTAGCGGCTAACATTGGCGATTAATGTAAACAAACATGCAATGCAATTTGACGTCACATCTTTACAAACTCACACTCACCCTTGTGAAGACCAAACAATAATTATCGCTGAGCCTTTTGGTACAGAGGTTGTGGACCCACCCGCTGACAAAAAAGTTACATTCCTCCAAACCTTTCTATGCTTTCATCTGCCACTGGTGTAGTAGGATGTCTGCAGGACCAGGTAGCTAGTAATATCCACAGCATTGATTGTTGGCAAATCTTTGGGTTCTGTCAAACTCATTAATTTTCATTAGATACAAGTCACATCCAATACATTTTTAACTAACTATATGTATGTCACTGGATCTAAATCCATACAATAAACACTCTCTTCCATGGTTTCCTCCATAGTAGCATTCTCTATGGTTACTTCCTGCCCTCCAGCTGAAATCAAGACATCATCATTATCACATGACTGCAACCTACAGTACCTATTAACGAAACTGAACCAGTGTTTTCCACCACAATAACAGGCACAATTTACCAACTAGAAAAGCACTCTGACAGCGCAGACCTCCGCCAAGGTAGACCCCCCCACACACACCCCCAAAATGAAATCAGTTCTTCCTGTTCACATTTCCAACATATCCTGAGTTTTTTTTTAGACCCTGTATTTAGTTAAAATTTCATTTTATGGCTTATTCACTTTTTTAAGGATGACACCTAGTGGAGGTTTTATATATTACACTGTTTACCTAATTAGCACTGTTATGTGTAAGTTTGTGATTGGTTGGCACTGTTATACCTCTTCCTGCTTTGTGGCAAGTCTGACTCCCTGATGAAGGCTATGATGCGGAAACGTGTTGGGGTTTTTATATGATTTTTTATAGGTTTTTGTAACCAAGCCAAGTTAATAAAGGCTTTTTTATTTTCACTTATAAGAGAGTGCCTTGGAATTTTTCTTTCTTTTTTATATCCTGAGTTATCTTGAACACAGACAAACAGAAAAACGCCGGCAAAAACATAATCTCCTTGGCGGAGGTAATAACAGTAGGCTGGGCTTAAGGAGATGGGAGCTAAAATAAACAGTCATTAAGTAGTGAAAATGTATTTCCAAGATAAAATTATGAATGTGAAATATAGCATAAAGAAGGACCCTGGTTTGAAACACACACCAGACCTTTCTGTGTGGAGTTTGCATGTTCTCCCTGTGTCTGTGTGAGTTTTCTCTGGGTACTGTGGTTTCCTCTCACCATCCAAACACATGCACTGATAGGTTAATTGCTTAAACTAAATTGCCCATAGGTGTGAATGTGAGAGTGATTGTTTGTCTATATATGTTCAGATGACGAGATAAGTAATGTAGCATAATAAGTTGTATTTAGACTAACCTGAAAGCAAATCTGAAGACAAACCTGACATTAAAGAGATGGACTGTGATGAGACAGATCTGTAAAGAGCTGCACCTCAAATGCTCTGACAAGTGGTCAACAATGACAGAACAGAACAGTTTGTTCAGGAAAAGAAAAAGAAAAGCACAAGACTCCAGTAGGGAAGACATCTGGTGAAAAACAGGAGTCAGGAGGAGGAGGAAAGTGTGAAGAGAGCTTCAGGCTTCCTTAAAAAAACACCAGAGATGAACTGTCATCAAAAAGATCTACAGAATGGGATGCATATTAGTGGACATAATTATGTTTTAAACCAATTATACACCAGTTATTTCATTTGGCCTGTGATAAGGATCAGAACATGGCTTCATTTATGAAACTGAAATAAGCTTCTGTAAGTTTGCAAGTCTTTTATTGGCAACAGTACAGCGTTGAAACAGCTTTGGTTTAAAGAAGAAGAAAAAAAGACCCATACGAAACAAAGAAATTAGACTGGGTGATTAATGATGAAGAGGAGGAGGAAGAAGAAGAAGGCAGCTAATGAGTGCGACATACATATTCCCCTTCTCCTTTTGTTTTATTTTGCTCATGAAACAGCTAAATGAAGTGTTGCATTGGATTTTATTTGTCATCGTATTGTCATTCATGTGGCCTGAGTGGAGATACGCTATATATACATATACATCTACTCCTTCCCTGTGTCTTGTAGATGTTGGCATTTTCCAACAGGTAAGGATCACATGCACAAATAACAACTGCAATTTTGGATTATTGTTGTGATTCCAACAGGTGTTACTTGAAATATTGTTAAAGCAGCATGAAACAGCATCAGGTTCCTTTATTTATATTTAGTCTTTTGATTTGGACTGGGAAGAGACACAGTATTGTTTTGTTTTTTAACTCAGATGAAACCCATCCGTTCATTGCCAGTTAGATTATACCACTTCCCATTTCCAACATTAAATAGGACGTACTGTATGAAATCATTTCATGTACGAGCCAGAAGGCAGAAAGTCTGTTAGCTTTAGCACGAGTTAACTATCAGATGCTTTACCTGCCACTTTAGTAACTGGTTTTTAAGTTCTACTACTAGTGCAGCTCAGATATGTGTGAAGCTAATGGATAATGGGAAAGCAATAGATGAGACCAAAAAGACAGAGAGTGAAATTGTATGATCTATGGCATACAGTAACAAGTGGTGTCAGGCACAACAAACCCCACCCCCTGCAACAACAAACCCCACCCCCCTTTTACCTGATTTTCCCTTGACTAGAACCAAAACGTACCACCATTTTAGTCCTGTTCTCAGGTGTGTGCAGTAGCTTCCTGTCACTCAGAGATGTTTTGACTTTAAAATAGTATTGCTTGTGTATACGTCTGTCCAGGGTATATATATATATATATATATATATATATATATATATATATAATTATATATATATATTATTTTAAAATAGTTTTGTCCATATAGCAAAGCCCTACAAGATATACAATTCTTGAGAAGTTGTGACAATTTATGCACTTCCAATATGTTGCACTAACTAGCTTGTGATGGCTCAGTCTGCATACACAATGAATCAAACTGCTCCCAAGCCTGTGACCTATATGAGCAGAGAGGATGTTACAGCACCCATGACCTCCACGTCCGTCATAAAGGAGACCAGATATACTTCAGCACAGACGGTGTTGCAGCTAAGAACCTTAATTAACCAAGTAATTAGCTCATATATCAAAACAATAGAGAGCCTGGGTGAGGTGGGACAAAGATGGTCAGAGGAGTTGAAAGAAGAAGGAAAAGAAAGATAGATGAATGGATCTATCGTTCTGGATGGATTGAGCTTAACGAAGTAAGAGGAAAACAAGGACAGACAGCTGAGGAGCTAGAGAGAGAATGAGGAGGAAAAAGAAGAGCAGGATATGATGAAGGAGACTGGACGCAGCCATCGGATTTTAAAATGGCTGAAAAATAAGATAAAGGAGAGTGTGTTGAAGAAGGACAGGCGGGTAAATTGAAAGCAACTGGAGCACAGAGGTAGAAAAAGAGGAAGATTTGATGGGGCAAATAATCACATGCTCAGAGTGGATCAGTGAACATCACAGAAGGCGACAAACCATCACAACCCTCTACACTTTGCTGGTTTGTCAGGGAACGCAAGAACCACATCCCAGCTGAATTATTTCCTATGATGATATTAAAGAATTTGGAACTTGCAGCAAAGTATCACTGCACACCTGTTTTTTTTTTTCTCTTGTCATTAAAAATGCAATAAAGAGCCATCCACCGATATTACTTTCCCACCAGAACAGGCAAATCTAGGCGAGACGGAGCTGCAAAGGGTGCTGTAATACATTGTATTTAGTATAGAGAAATAAAATAATCCAAATGCACTTAAATGTCATTTTGTATCTTCGTCATACTGAATATTACAGATTATTATTTAACCCATAGCTTCCCAGTGCTACTTCAGTGGCACGTTTTTTCCCTATAAATGACCCTTTCTGAAGTGATTTATCATCCTTTATTGTCTTATTATTGCATTGTTTCAGTGAAAATCATGTATTTTGTTTAGAGCTGTTAAATTAATCACAGATTTGCTTTGGATTAATTGGATTAGCCATGATTAAATATACACTTTTAATTGATATTAATTGCATCTCATTTTTCATGAGCAAACAGACTCAAGAAAAAAGGAAACATATATATACTTAATGTGTTTGTCGTAACCTAGGCGACACATAGCCAAAGCGTCAGCCGAATCTCCAAGTAACGTGGTATTTTAAACTGAAAATGCTTCAGTAAAAAGAAACACTTTATGTAGGTATTAAGAGTTACAAAAAACATTAAGAAACACAAAAAAACTTCAGAGAAAAAAAACATATAAAACATGCTAAAATTGACAAATACACAAAACATAAGATGAAAAAAACGATTAAAGCGAAACTGAAAGACAGAATAGTATACACGACCACATATTAATGAATATAATGTTAATTTTAATGCATACAGTATATAGTAGGTCTGATCAAAAACTCCACAGGTGGGCTGCAGGAAGCCTGAAAGATTTTTTAGATTTCAGCTATAGGATAGGCTGTTGACCTTTTCACTTTAACATTGAATATTAGTATTTATTAGCTACACTATGATGGCATCTAAAAAGTTTGCTGACAAAATAATACAAACCTGGTGTTAATAACACATATGGTGAGAGCAGGGAGAGGATGAGAGAAAAATACCGTACTTTGCTGAGCTGTTGTCATGCATTTGTTTAATAGTGTGGTGTTGTGTCACAGCCAGTGGAATAGTATTGATTTAATTACTATAAGGAAATTAAAAAATTTGGAGTTTTTTTTTTTGTTTTTTTTTGCCTCCGTGGTGCTGGAATTGGCCTGGATGCTGTAGGATATTCCCAGCCAGAAATCCTGATCCAGTCTAGTCCTGCATATACTTGTGCACTTGGAAAAAATAAATACTGTCAAGTATAAATTCACATGGCAGTAGCCTTGTTTAAATAACACCTGCAACATGCTGACTGTCTTTCCCGTCATTATCCTGCTGTATATGGTTCCATGAGTGATTCATATACAGTAGTCAGCACTTTCTGTACATGTAAAGGAGGCTTTGTATGTATCGTGTGTTTCCTTTTGTGTTCTATTGTCTTCTTCTCATTATTATTATTATTTTTATACATCTTGTTTAAGTCCCATTATAATAGTGTTGTATGTCTGCCTGGGTTTATACACTGTCTAGTAGAAAATAAACAATATTTCATTGGACTGCCTATAGCTTTGACTACATGACACATTCCCTGTGGCATCATTTATGGGAAATAATGCTTTTGAAATGTCACAAAAAAATACATTTTTCCTTCCAGAGATTTTTTTTGGCAAGATCTTGTATTGATGATGTGACAATTGAACTGTTTCATCATCACCAAAGATTCTTAATGGGGTTCAGGTCTGGACAATCCATGTGTGAAAATGACATGTCATGCTCCCTGAACCACTCTTTCACAATTTGAGCCTGATGAAGCCTGGTATTGTCATCTTGGAATATGGCCATGTCATTGGGGAAGAAAAAGTCCATGAATGGTAGTCAGCTGAACTCAGTTTTTGGACACATAACGTTGATGAACCTAGACTTGAGATACTGAAGCAACTTCGGCATGATGGGTAATCACTTCATCTGTCTCTGCTCTCACCCTGATATGCCCATCACTCTGGAACAGGGTCAATCTGGATTGGGCCAATGTTGTTTGATAAATCTGAAAATTCTGTACCAGATACATAATGTTGAGTAATTATCAAATGGAAGGATGTATTTGTTCAGTTAAATCCAGGTCAGGACTTTTTTCGCTGGGTAGTGCATAATGTAAACAAAAATTTGTGCTGAAAACATCAGTGACATGACAAACCAAACAGATGTTTCCATGCAATCACACAGGCCATTTTGTGTTTTCACAGCATTCCAGCTGATTGCTGCCACTATTTCTACCACTCAGAAGATTTAGCTGCAGTGACACATCACGCAAACACTCAAATAAATAAATAATATAAAATAAAAAAAATCAATGCTCAACTAATACTTTCGAATTTTCTTCATAATTTTCAGCTTGTTGATATTTCTTCCTGTTAGGTTCGAGTATAGTTCATAGATGTAAAGAATTTCCTTCTGGAATTGTACTATTTTTTGCTCAGAAATATAGTGAAAACAATTTTGGAGTTAACATTATTTATACAGGCACTGAGAAGAATATCTCCAAAGGATGGCAAG
This sequence comes from Siphamia tubifer, assembly GCA_020466265.1. Lineage (NCBI taxonomy): Eukaryota > Metazoa > Chordata > Actinopteri > Kurtiformes > Apogonidae > Siphamia > Siphamia tubifer. The sequence goes on from CM035789.1 coordinate 21,495,035, forward strand.
CCCTGGAGTCCGAAATTAAAGTGGACCTATTGTATGTTTCCTCGGAACATTTTGTCAGTGGTAGGTCAAGCTATAAGACTACTTTAGTGCCTAAAAATATAAATTGTATTGAGAAAATTGAGATAGAGGCATTTTAGTAGTTTTTTTTTGTAGGCTAGTTAGTAGCTATTATGTCTATTTCTTCTAGCGGCAGCTAAAAGTTACCTGTTAGGCCTAACTTAAAATAAATGGCAAAACTATTTTCTAAAGTAGTGGCATGCTCTGGAGGCTGGGTCTGAGGGGCAGAGAAGTATTTCAAATAAATGTATGCAACCTACCTCAAAGAAATCAGATGCTTCCAGGCTCTTATAATTTCACATTTTTTCTCTTGTATATATAGGCCAGGACTTTTGATGAGATATTCGTACATGGTTGGCCACTCGATATTAGGCTTGAGGTCATTTCGCCAAGAACCAGCCGGTAATTTATATGGACAGCTCTCTAGTCTGATCCCTGCTAATTTTTGTTTATACCCATCTTTTGCGGAGGGCAGAAGGTTATCAAAATAGTCTAATGACATTGTAAGAGAGCAAGTCAAGTGTCAAGTATTGCTACTCTGTTGTTTTCCCCTCTTAAAATGGTGGCGCACGTTACTAGATGAAGTGTCCCGGATGTGGTAATATCATGCAAAGCTATGTATTCGTTTATTTTCTCACTAGAGCCTTGGACATTATTTGTCTGTGAGTACTAGTTTTGTGTTAGATTTATTCATGAAGTTAAATTAGACTGATATTTAACTGTTAATTTCGACTTATTTGGATCAGGACATGATGTTTATTTTCCTGCTATGTTTGCTAGTCAGGTTTACCGTGTTGGTTACAAATAGATTATAACACGGGACCTTGATTATGTTGTGGATTTCTTATGTATCACGTGAAATTCGTGTGTGTTTATTTCTTGTTTTATTTCAGTTTTACAATGACAAAGTGAGAAAAAAAAGCGTAAAATAAAAGGGCAAAAGCACACTCCATCGTCCAGTCTTTTCACTGTTAGCTAGCTGTGTAGCTCTGCACAGTAGCAACGCAGTGTGAGGGCAGCATAGTGCTAATGACATTTAAAGAAAGACGAAGCAGAAATTTGTGCAGATATTCTGACTTTTGTATTAAGGAATAAACTTGTCAATTTTCTTTCCCATCTTCAAACAAACCGTGTGAAATAACTCAAGCAGCTGTCTGATTGCCTAAAAGAAAAGACTTGATGGGAGAACCGTCTTCATTATGTGGAGGTTTAACAGGGAGGCAGCAAAAACGTCTGTGATATTTGCATTATTTTGTGCAGCAGATTAAAAAAATGGCGCTTAAGTGCTCTACATTCACAACATGCTCACAATTGATTTGCCCAGAGCATCCCATTCCATTTTACATTTCCCTTCCACTTCAATTAAAGAAAAAACACCTTGCTGTTACAAGCCCTTTCATTCCTCCAATTATTCTGTCTCTCCTTTACTTTCCTCCACCCTACCAACATCGGCTTATTTCAGATATGCAATCTCCTTTTTATCTTTTTCTTGTGTCTTATTGGCTGTACCCTAGTGCACCTTATTAAAATGTATATTTTCAGACCATGCTTCAAAGACAAACTGTTTGCTTTGTGAACCTGAGGCATGACCCTTTTTATAGGAAATTATACTGAGACAGAATAGCAGTCTTATTTTTCATCAGCGCTTTAGAAACAACAGCTGAACAGTGAGTAATCACTGTATTGTACTGCAGTTCTTCTTTGTTTCGATTACTAAATTATAAATGCAGGAAACAAACATTGTTCCCTCCAAAAATTCTAAAGTATGCCAGTTCTCAAGCACATCTTTAAAGAAAACATCACAACTCCTCTGATCCACCCTTGGACTGTTTGTTTAGGCCCCATAGCCTAAGCCGTCTTGTTGATAACCAACTAATTTGCAATGATAACATGCCCAAGAGGCTAAAACGAGGCCATTCACTGTAGCTGTGCTGATAGAGGATGAGAAACTCAGGGGTTGCGATTGGCTTCACTGTGATGTTCAATTAATAGTCGACTCACCGAGTCTTAACACACATCAAAGTGCCCCATTGGGCCAAATCAATGATTGACAGTATAGAATAATCCTAGGCACTGAAGGGCTGAGGAAAATTATCTAAATTAACTATTTACCCCTGCCGGTACACCAAACACAGAACATAGAGAAAAGAGGAAGTGATGATGAACAAAAAGGAAAGACTGGAAGCAGAATTGTGTATTATGCTCATATAATTTTAAACCAGAATTTCAAAAAATAAAAAAAAGATACTAGCCATGTGTAAAAACAGATTCTTCAAAAAGGTCCAACTTTACCCACCTATCATCCTTAGTGCCCTTCCCATCACTTGTGCTACTAGAATGCAAAGCAGCTTAGACAGTAGGACCCCGCCACAGTTTGGCTTCAACAAAGGAGTAGTGCCGAGTACCCTGTGGGCCTGTGCTTTCTGGCTGGCAGCTTTACATATAAAACAGGCAGGCCTATCTGTCTCTGCACAGGCTGCGGCCACAAAGCATCCCCAGCTTTGAGCGAGTTCTCCCAGTGTAGAAGTCGCTCTGGAGTTCTGCACAGGAAGAGATTAACAACAAGCACTAAACATGACTTTTCTGTTTATGTTTTAGTTAAGAAGGGAAATCACCATGGGAAAGTGGTGAAATAAAAGTCTCCAGCTTCACTGAGTCACACAGTCTGTGTTCCTGCTGTTTGGAAGTTGCTGATGAATCAACTTTGTTCAACACTGTTTGTTAGTTAGAAATTAAGCTTTAGTTCCACCACCCACTGTCATTACTTTTGGCTTTGATAGTAATGCATCTTATTATAAAGTAGTTACAAGATGGACAAACTAATCTAAACATTACATTGCACTTATGTACAGCCAGAAAAATATGACAAAAGCAAATACTGACACCTAGAGGACATTATATAAAATCACACCCTTATAAAGAGAAATTGGGCACTTCCAAAGATGTCTACTGGACAAACTCATTTAAAAAAGCAAACCATGTTTTTTTTAATCATTTACTTATAACTGAATGTATTTTACAAACATGTAGAATTTATGAACTAGTAACTGACAATGTTTACAGAGCTTACCTGAAAGGCTTGAATGACATTAAAAACATAATGATGAGAAAATTTTAGGATGCAAATATGTCTGTCATCACATTAAGAACATCAGCAAAGTAGATTTTATGCACATGAATGCATAGTTCTATATTGTGAAAATTGTGAATTAATTGCTAGCTTGACCTCTAGTGGGTGTACTATGTAGTTACAGTTGTATTCTGGTGGTGAAAACAATTATTTCCTTATGATGCATGTGAACTTGCAAGACTCAGCATTGAGCTATAGACAAGTTCGCGCCACAAACCCTGGCCGCTGCCATTACTATCCAGGTATGCAAACTACTTCCGTCCGGAAGATACGAACAGACTTCGATTGCTAATGTTTTGTGAGCTATAATGTCCTGGGAACATAGTTTTAGTACTTTGTCTGTAGATGGAGTTATTATCCCCCACCCAAATGTGGTGCAGACCTGGAGGATAATATGATGACGTGGCCCAACGTAACGTACGGCAAGATTTGTGCGTATTTCAATAGACAGGAAAGCTATGGACAATCTGACAGCCTCTGGGGCGTATCAGTATCTGCATTTAAGCATGAATATATAATAATTAATTGTACTCTCATACACACACACGGATAGGGCTGCCAACTCCGTGAGGGGAAATACAGGACACAATGGCGAATCCTATCAGATTTACAGATCTCATATTTTTTTAATGTAATCATCAATGGCAAAATAACAATTTCATCTCGCTTAAGTCCGGCTCAATACCGGATGTCAGTTTGTTTTTTAATATGGTACGTACGATCCCATATTTTAAGGGACGTTTTACAACCCCACACATGGAGCACTGTCGGCGACCTGTCAATCAAACGTACACATACAGCATGTAATGTTAGCTCTACTGTCTATGAACATTAGCTTATATGCTAATCAGCTGTTTTAGCAAAACAACGTTCGTGTATGACAACTTGTCAATTAACAGTATTGACGGTTTCATAACTAAAGCTTTCATTTCATAGCTAAAGTTGCTGAACTTACCATCAGATTGAAGTTTAAGTCACTTTGGGGAAATGGTTAGTAGTCAGCTGGGTGAGTCGTAGCCTCTTTGGCTGTGTACGGCCGATGTATCCCAAAATAACTCTGGAAACGGGTTATCCTCGGTTGGTATTTTGTCCACAAAGTGATGGGAACACATAAAGACATTGCGTGGTGGATTTTTTTAGATTTAATGCCTTCATCCAGGCGCGTGATTCAGAGTCCGTTGTAAAAAAATGACAACAAAGGAGGGCATGGACATTGCCTCTTTGTGGCAGGTTTGTGGTTAAAACACTCTCTACTAACCACTCGTTTAGCTGTTTTCTTGAGCTTCTACATCCAACGATAGCAAACGTAGTTCTCGAACCACTTTTCCGCTTGTCGTTGTCCATAATTTTTCTGACTAAATCACTCGGTGTTAACATGTAAAGTGAACCGGAGGCTGTCAAAAAGGAAGTGAACAGCATAATCAGGAAGTAAACCGGAAACGGGTCGTGAACTTGTCTATAGCTGAAGAAAACAACTGTATTTCTTAGACAGCAAAAGGATATGAGAGGTTTCTGGTGTAAATAGGCTTTAGATTGGAAGAATGCAAGCTTACTTCACTCACTTTAGCTGAGAGAAAATTCACTTAGTTACTATAAAGCTGGGGTATCAAACACATGTTTGCCATGGGGGTCGAGTGAAATAGAATCTGACTTCACCTAGAATCAATGAAAAAATAGTGAAAGACATAAAATGATATTATGAAAATGTTTCTAATAACAAACCCGAACAACTATGTACAACCAGAAATGTTTCAAGTATTATGCTTCAACTTCACTGTGGGTCTACAAATGTGCAAACATTTCTTAACAGGCACATTACATTTGCTTCTTTCAATACATTTCATGTTTTTTCATATTTATATATTTTGTGATCATGAAAGACAGTCTGAAATTATGAACACTTTCATGTCATTTTCATTGTATTTACAGTTTATCATTAGAATATAAGCAATCTTCTAAGCAATTTCCCAATTGTGGGATCAATAAAGTATTTCTATAATTTATAGGTTATTATGATGGTATTTTAATGGTTTGATCCACTTGAGATCATATTGAGCTGTATGTGTCTTCAGTACATTTTTTGCATTTCACAAATTCATCCAAAGAACTAGATTGTTCCCACCAACTGCATTTCTTTCCACTCCTGCTTAAAAACCTTGAGCAGTTGCTGTGACTACCTTTGGCCACTAGATGTCCTCATAGAACACAGACATGTTATGTTAAACCACACGGTAGACAACGGCAGTGGTTCCCAACTCTAGTCCCCAAGTATCCCTATCCTGCATGTTTTAGATCAGAGGTGTCAAACATGCGGCCCGGGGCCCAAATCTGGCTTGCCTTAGAGTCCGTTCCTTTGGATGAATTAATGAAATGCAAAAATTAGACTAAAATATAAATAATTTTGGTTCATGGTCCACATTCCGACCAATTAAATCTCATAATAAGTTTAAGTTTAAAAACAATATCTTTGTAAATTGATTTATTTTTTTAATTTAATGACACTAAACGTATAATTTCACAGAAAATTCTCAATAATCAGAACAAATATGAAAAATTGGAAATGTCTTAAGAGAGTAAGTACAATTTTAATAATATTCCACCTATTACTAAATATTTTGGGTATCTGTAGATCCAGTGTGATCTATAAGTTAGAATATATATGTGCAAATGTTAAACTAAAGCATAATATTGTTTATTTTCATAATGAAATGTTAAGTATTTTGCTCTAAACCAGAGAGAAAAATTTGGAGTCGACATGATTTATATATTATGTGTTTTTTATTTATTTTTTTGGTTTGGCCCACTTCAGATAAAATTTAGCAGAATGTGGCCCCTGAACTAAAATGAGTTTGACACCCCTGTTTTAGATGTATCCCTCTACCAACACACCTGATTCAAATGATCAGCCTGTGATCAAGCTCTGCAGGAACTTGATAATGACCGTCAGGTGTGTTGGAAGAGGGAAACATGTAAAACACGCAGGATAGTGGTACTTGAGGACCAGAGTTGGGCACCATTGGACTACGGTGTCATCACAAAAAAACTTTTGGGTGGAAAAAGAAGGTCATTAATCAATGCATAAAAATTAAGACAATGTTAATAACTTAGTTTCATTGTTAAGTTCAGAAATGTAACAATAAATAGACAGGTGAATCTGATTTAAGTGCCCCATGTTGTTTTGGTGGTTAAAGCCCACATTATTAGTATTTTTGTCTGGAGAATGATTTTGTCTGAGCATACTGAAAAAGATTTTAAAACATAGTTTAGAATGAGAATATAATTGTTCTTTAACCCTAAATCAAAAAAACAACACAAGATGCACACACACACACATATATATATATATATATATATATATATATATATATATATATATATATATATATATATATATATATATATATATATATATATATATATATAAAAGCAGCCATTTCAAGATTTAACTTCTTTTTTTTTTTTTTTAGACCACCCTTGTTTTCTCCTGTTACAATTAAAGGTGTATTTATTTGGACAAATATAATGATAACAAGAAAAATAGCTCTCTAGAGTTTAATTTCAGAGCTGATATCTATTAATTTTCCATGTTTTCTTGATAACAAAATTTACTTCAGTTCTCACATCAATATCTATGACTTTGTATTGACAAAAACAATGCTTTTAGGCATTCATTTTCGGCCACTTATTTTCTGTCTGTTACACACAGAAGTTAGTAATGATTGCATAACCATTATTTTTTATCACATTTGATGGTGTAATCTAGCCGTGATATCCCTATTCATGACATGTATAGGTCTAGTCGTGTTTCATAGTCAGGGGAGGTGGGCTAAAAGGTTGTCTTTCAAATCTTTCTGTATGCAATAGGACGGTACTACAACCAATCAACGTAATCTTTAGGATGACGTAGTTAGATGCCAGAAAGTTCATGGAGGAGTCCAGAGAAAGTGGATTATGGAGCTTAACGACTGTTGTCGCTGTTAACGTTTTCTCATACTCCATCTATTGTTGTTCTTCTTCTATGGTTGTATGCGGCTGTTTGTCTCCAAATTGTTGCAGTGTCACTTTGTTACACCCGCCCTCTGACTCTATACTTCACTGTGATTCGTCGGCCAGTTTCAGGGAAATCAAGCCAAAAGTTAGATGGTTGATGCTCGATTGGACGTTCTCCTCAGGACATTCAAAGCGATTTCAACACTGAGATAGTTCAGAGGATTGTAACGTTGTAAATTGTTACATTTTAACACTTTTGAAAGATGACAGTAAAGTAGATCTCGCAAAATCTATCCAGACCACTGAGGAGGACTCTGGGTCTAAGTTTCTTATTTTTTCAGTAGAGCATATGACAAAGGTAAAGATGAATGTAATGTACAAAAACAGTGTGTGCAATTTTCATGGAATCAAAAGAAGTTACCATTCATTTATTACTATATATTTATTTATTAGTGTTAGTGTTTGCTGCCACTAGGGGGGTCTAGCGAGGCACGGCTAGGTCTAACAATTTCTGGGATTGTATGTAGTGAACTTTTTTTTCTCTTTTTTTCTCTTTGTGCAGTATTTATACTAATATTTGTGGTAGTGACGTCAGGTTTGTGGCCCATTTGGTATACAACTGAAGGATTAATTATGGTTCTGTTAAGGGTGAAAAATCAAACCTCTTTCTATTTTTTCTTTTGAGGAAGTATTTTTATTATTTTATTATGTATATAAAGGGGTAATAATAAGAGATTCTTATTTGTCTCATCTATATTTACCAATAATGAGACTTCTCCTGAATTCTGATTGTGGACCAGCTGGACTGGCCAAAGGCATACGTGAAGTATACGGCCCCCACGCCCCCAGGGGCCCAACAAGAGAACCAAATGTCCATGATTAAATATAACTTTTATGTTTTAAAAAATAGCATTGATTAATACAAACCATATGGTATTACACATTCAATTTGAATTGTATTTTATTTTGAAAATTAAAGAAATATTCTCAAAACTGATGGATTCCTGCTGTTTGCTGCTGCCACTGTTGGACATGCAGACGTCCTCATGTGAAACAGACATGATGTGAAGTCAGCAAAGCCATGTCTCAAAAAAAAAAAAATTATCCCTCTGGGGATGACACAAAAAAAGAAGCAGGAAGAGGATAAAAAAACCCAGCATATGACAATATTTTGTCATCAATAATCAAGCCTTTGGTTCTTTTTATGTTCTGGATAAGTTAGCTAGCTAGGAAAATGCTAACATTAGATAGGTGACCAAATAAAACCAATATGTAACCTGTGAAAATATGTGTATTTAAAAAATACCAGGACTGTTCGGTATCTATTCATGTCCCTATGTGCTAGACGAACAAGGCTGTTAAAGTAGGTAATAATGTTAAAGTTGGTGAACGAAAATATCTAGGCTAGGATGTAGCCACAGAGAGTTGAAGAACAGCTCAGTAGGATTTGTGTTGTAACCTAGCGAGGTGTAATTTAGCATGAATGTGGTTTTATTTTGCTACATGGCATGGTGTAGCCTAGTGTAGTGATAAATATACCTCGGTTTACTTGTTGTTAGGTTGTTAAATAAGGCTGTGTTCAGTTGTTTCCCCCCACATCATCTTGCCAAAGGAGAAATCTAGCAGTGAGGTTCAAAGAGTAAGTAAATGGATTAAAAATAACTGACAATTTATAAATAATCCCATCACACCAACTAGGCTTCTAACAGATTCATTATAAGCAACGTTGTTCCAATAAGACAGATTAGTGTCTGCCATAAAGAATTGTTTTATTATTTTAGGGAATGTGTGCTCCCTGTCTGTATGAATAAATAGGAAATTAAAGTAATTTACTCGCTCTCTGTACTTGTGTAAAATTTTGCAGGGGCATTGTTGAAGTTTTTTGGAGCGAAAAAGGCTTCACCTGCCCAACCCACTGTCGGTGCCTCGTCATCAGTTGATGTTGATACAGTGAGTGAGTACAAATCAGAGGTTGCCTGCAGATCATGGATGAAGCTTTTTTTTTTTTTAAGATTTTGATGGTTGTAAAATGTATAGTTTTATTTTAAAAAATGATTCAGAAAATGATGTTTACAAATACAAGTTCATGAATGAGGAAAACAAATGGAAGAGAATCCAAATATTCAGACCATGTGTGATGGGAAAACAAAGACTAAATCATTTTCCATATCAGCTTGTACTTATAAGACAAATAGGAAATTGAGTAGAAGTATAATCTAGGCTAATTTTACCCACAACAAATTAGAAATTGTAATGAGGAACACATTGTATTGCTGTTGTTTATGAAGTATGCATATCAGTGTTTGACTGGATCCGTGCACATCAGGCAAACTGTCACAGTCAGGGAGAAGTGACATTTTAGGACAGAGAGAGGTGAGAGAATAGAGCAGATGGTTCTCAGGAGGGGAGACAAAAAGTTGGCAGACCTAGACAATAGGTTGGATTATAATTAAAAAATTAACATGCCATTGTAAGTTTAGTCGGTGTTATCCATGGCTCAACCTGCTCAGCTGTTCACCACTGGCCGCCTGCACATCCTCCATCACAAACATATGAAGGCAGCACACCTTTTTTCGTCTGAACATCATTTATTGTTCAATCTACATCAGTCGGTCCATGGACAAACTGCCTCCACTCAGTTCATAGTTTGTAAGATACATTTATGACCAAAGAACACATTTCACACTGCTACAGATTGACAGAACTGCCATATCGAATGTTAAGATATCTATTTACTGTCATGCTGAGTGTTTTTATCAGTAGTAATGACTTACTGATGCTGTTACTGCTGCTAGTGTGGCCTCTGGAATAATAATGGCATCTATAAGTCCCAGTGGGTGGACGGCATTCCATAGTATCGTCCTTCTATGGTAGGAATTTGTACTGTAATTTACAGTTCAATGAAACTGGACCTTGCATTGTCTGGCCCAGTTTAAAACAAATAAACAGACAGTGTAATATGTTCATACTTGGTAGAAAAAAAATCATATGCATTGATACTTTAACCAATCCTCATAGCACAATGTCTTATTTGTACCTATGTTTATTAGCTGTGCAATATTTGAAGATAGTAAACAGCTATGATCATATAGAGATCTTAATGTATCTACAGCTTTGTATATCCTTTTGGTTATGAGGATTAGCATAGTCATCCTGTACCTATTAATATTTCATGATTACATTGTATATAAAAAAAAAGACCTCCGCAGAGTGACACTTCTGTACATGTGTTTTTGTTTGTTTTGTACATAGCTGTAACCCCTAGCTTTCATTTTCACATTATCTCACTATGTTTCTTACCATAATTTATGGCAACTTCTTTGTAGCTTCACAGGCAGTCAAACCCAGTGGTGTGGATGGAGGACCCATGGCCTCCCTTGTCCAAATGCCTGACTCTCAAAGAGTCAAGACATCCTGAACCCGCATTCCAGCGCCATGCCCACAGACAGGCTGACTTGTGCAGCATAGTTCCTTGTAATAGTCTTTAAAAGTTTGTTGTTAGTGCTTTTGCAGCTAACCAATGTTGTGCTAGTTTATAGAACCCCCTTTGTCTGGCTGGTCTGTAAAAGGCCGTTTCACAGTTGAGTCCCAAGCAGCAGGTTTGTTCAGGGGTGGGCAAAAGATGCCAGAGGCTCTGAAGGGTTTTTAGTACTGGTCCATTCACTCCAGCCACAGGCTAGACCAGTGGTTCCTGATATTTCCCTTCTGTTTCTCTCCATGAAGCTGTTTAAGCTCCTTCTATTTCGTGCCAGATTTATTTATTTTAAGCTGCAACTCATGCAAGAACTTCTGGATCCATACAGTATTATGAGGAAACACTGAGCTAGCCTAGCAAGACTAGGCTTTTGTGGCATGCAGCTAATACCGCTATAAAACTGGCTGTTTGACATATATATTTCTTGCAGAAGTATTAGACAAAGTACACTGTAATGAAAGCTGGGACGACTTGATGTGTGACAAGCTTGTGATATGACACTTGTGAACCACGTGATACATACTTATAACCAGGAGCATCTGATGTTAGCTGTATTAGCTACAGTTGCTAGCCTGTTATGGTTTTAATGCCTGGCTGGGGTAAAGGCCTTGATTTGCTGTTTCCCTTCAGGGCCCCGGGATTGTCCCTGACCTTTGACATTAGGATTGCGAACCACCTCTTAGTCTTGAGCATCCAAAGGCCTTATTCAAAATATGGACGCCAAGATTCAGGTCAATGAGGAAAGAAGAAAAAGTATCCAACCACGGTCTGCGTTTACTTAGTTTACACTTACAAGTCGTTGTTCTTTTTTTGTTGTTTTCTTTTATATGAACAGGTCACGTTGTCATTTTCTTAGACAAATTTTCTGTGGTAGATACTTTTTTCCTCTTCTATTCACTGGCACTGCCCTCTGCTTTGCTTTTCAGCTTTCTCTCTCCCTTTCACCCCTGTTGTCCTCCAGCTCCTCTCACAGGCTGTTCTTGTCCGGCAGCTCTGCCTCTGGGCTACGGGGAAAGTAGACCGTGGCTTTGTGCTCCTCGTAGCGATCAATGTGCTTGAGGTGTACCACCATGTGCAGGGCGTAGGCTAAAACAAGGAGTAGGATCAAAGATGTCACCAGGCCCATCAAGATGGCTGGCGTGAGGAAAGTGGCACAATCGCTGGCCGACGCAAACTTGTCGGACTGTACATTGAAGGCCTGGATCTGTAAGAGTGCAGAGGAGGCAGAAAGATCAGATTAGGCTAAACTAAAGAGGACAACTGGTTCTTACTAGGTTTACCAGGCAGTGAGAGACTCTGGGCAGATGGACAGGTTGAGACAGGCTAGCAGATGGCTAAACAGACAGTGTACAGACAGATTGACAGACTGCCAAACAGACGGTAAACAGACTGACTGACAGAGAGCCAAAAGAGCAAAACACAAAAGGAAATAGCTGGAAAACCTATAGACACATGCACACATGTAGACAAAAAAAGGGGGGGGGTGCTATGTGATAACAGTGAAAGTGGTGCAGATAGAAGATAGTTAAAAAAAACACACACACACAGCTTGTGTACTTTGTGTACCTGGAAATCAGTGAAAGTGATGTGCCAGTTAGCAGATGTGTCAGTGTGGGAACTGGGCACTAGCAGGGTGTCATATTTGTGCAGGCTGCTGACGTGCTGGCAATGGTAGGATGATGTGGCCGGAGCGTAGACCTCGCTGGCATTGAATGTAGCCTCCTGGGTCCAGTTGTAGTGGATATGAACGCTGTCTAAGGTAAACCAGTTTTGACCTGCAGCCTCATAAAAAGTGTTGGACATCTGAAGCCTAATGAGAAAAACAATGAAACAACATATTGAACTCACTTGAAAAGCTTTATACTCTTTTATTTTGCTGAACTTTTTGTCAAACATGAATATACAAGAGTTGATATTTTCATATTGTGGAAAAAAAGTCACATTTACCTGATGACAAGACCACGCAAGTCCTCCACATCACCAAACCTTAATGACAGCCTGTATCACAACACAATATTCAGATTTAATATGATGAACTCAGAGAACTGAATGTAATAATGATCAGTCACTGAACAGAACACTGTTATTGGACAGCTCCTTTGTCTTTACGATTGTATAAATGATCATAACTTGAACAATAATTACACTATGATGAAGTTCAATAAACAGTCTATGATCCTCAACAGGACTCACTAAGGCATTAACAACTTAGTTATTCGTCAATAAAGTCTAAGTGGAGTCGACGTGTCATGATGACATCATCACATTGTCAGCTGAGGAACAACGCAGACACACGGCTAAATAAAAAACAAACAAACAAACAAACAAAAAACCCAGTCACACATCTGTCCAGCAATGAGCAACTTGTATTAAACTTCACTGCAACGTATCACTGTCCACTGACAAGACACAAACAGCATTTTAACCCCAACAAAACAAAGGCTAATGTTAGCAAAGAGTTTTCTGTTAAATTTAACAGCACAACATCAGTAGATGAACATATATCCACATTTTGTCTGGACCCACGGCTCCAAAACTGGACTGTCCAGACATCTGTCACACGTCCTCTCTTTTGAGAGACAAAAAAAAAGAGAGAGAGAGAGAGAGAGAGAGAGAGACGAGTTGTTGACTATAAATTTAAGTCGACTTCTGCTACAGGAGTCGACGTGTCGGTTAATGCCCTAGGACTCACAACTTTCTTTTACTTGTTGTTGGTGTGGATACTTACGTAGCTTTTTCCTTGGTGCAGATGGAGCCCTTAGTGTCTACAGGTGAGTTTGGGTTAAAGACCCTCTCAGTCAGGTCAATGAAAGTGTGGTTCCTGTAGCGGATTGCCAGGCGCTTTGCTTTAAACAAAATGCAGGTCTTCCCGTTGTAAGATACACTCAGTGGACCATAAGGTCCCATCAGTGACTGGAGTAGCTTCCTCTTACTATGAGACATCCCTGGCTGGTGCCAGTTAAAAGGCTGCAAACACACAGAAAAAAAGGAATAAAGTATAAGAGGTGTACAGTATAGAAGCTGCAGCAGTTGGCAGCCAAAGTGCAGACAGCAGCAATATTGCATTATTTTACTCTTCTCTAGAGGGCGATCAGATAACTACTATGGAACATACATGAGCTGTAGCCCAGTTCAAAGGATTGTTTAAAGGCTAGTCTATGTATTTGGCAAAAAAACTGTCTCATTCACATACTTTTAGTCAAATTGTAATTTATTTTGTACTTTTAGAGGACTGAAGGTGGCCAAAAATTGTTACTAGGGCAGTAAACTGTACATATATGATATAGAATGCAAACCTTAGAGGTTCCAATCCCTATGCAAAACCAGACAAATACAGTACGAAGTATGTATAGTATATTAGAGCTGTCCTGTGTCTCATTCAATATGGATCACATAGTGGTTGTGTAAAGTAAGTGCAGCATAATGGTGTGAAAATAGAGGCTTTCTGAATTAGCACATAAGGGCATGGTGGCTGTGAAACCATTTTGGCTGCACTGGGAAGATAAAAAATGTGATATTATGCCGGGGTTAAAGTCTTTGCTCAGAGGCAAAAGTCATTGTTGAGCATCTGAGCCAGTCACTAGGTTATTAAAAATAGTGATGTAACATTTTTTTTTTTATTATTTCTACAGCACTAAGTATTGGATTAATAAGTAAGAACATGATGTAGGTTAATGCATAGCACAAGAATTCTGTAAATCTATACTATAATTCACTAATGTAATACTGCCAGATGCATCTGCTAATACAGCATATGGTTTCACTGCATTTTTAGAGTGGTCCTTTGTGAGTGGGTGGCAAGGATGTTTTACCCCTGGTAAATGTGAGAACAACAATATGCCGACATTCAAGGTCAAGCAGAGGTGTGTTTAGTATGTGTGTGTGTGTGTGTGTGTGTGTGTGTGTCGCTATGTGTCTGTGGGTGCTTGTGCATGTGCAGAAATAGATAGAGGGCTGATGGTGGAGATATTCCGGGAGAAACAACAATGTGTACCTGCAGTATTCTCCTGAGCGGGTTTTCATCTTCAGGCGTCAAAGTAACTTCTTCACTTTCTAAGCCGTACCCACCATCTTGACCTGAAAACATGTCCATACATTACTGCACCATGACAGATTATAACTGTGTTAAGATGATAGTAAAGCTGCTTTCCTGATGGCGAGATAATCATAAAAGTTCAGCTGATTTCACACATACACACACAAGCATAAATAGATGGTGCATACACCACGGTGCTCAGACTCGTCTCTATTTCCAGTTGTTTGCGTCATCACAGTGACTCATCAGCACTTTATTTCACAGTTACGGTAGTATTATTGTGTTTACACTACTGTTCGATCATTTTCTCACAGTGTCATACAGTATGATATACAATCATATCATCTTAGGGAATGTCTTCATTGGTTTTTTTTTCAGCCTTATTTCTCACAATGCTCAAATTTAGCTTCTGAAGTGTATGGCTCATCACTCACATAACATGTTCCAAAACCTGGGATCTGAATTATGATGTTACAGAAATGTCTTCTTCAGCGTTCTGAATAACATGCTGTTGTCAGGCCTATTTATCCAGCACGTCAACATCAGAATTACTATGGCAGGTTTGATTGAATCAGGTCTTGTGTCATGCCAGATTTGTTACTTACTTGATGTGACTCTTGTTGCGTGTTTGGGGTTTTCTTTACTGTGGAGAAGAGGAGAAGATAGAATAAATTGTTACAGTCACAAGGTGGGAATTGGATGTGCAGCAAACACAGGAATAATAAAGATCTGCAGCCTCTTCGCTATAAAGAGGCATCACAGTAAGAATTTAGATGGTATTTTTACACTATCTTTAATCATATATATTTTATTATTCAGATTTGGCAGATAAGTTTAAGATAAGGTAAGATTAGAAAACCTTCATTTGTCCAGCATTGGGGAAATTGCAGTAGAGTACAAGAGCAGCAGAGCAAAACAGTTCCAAGATCAAAAAGATTTAATATTCAAGGTTCAAGGTTACGTTATTAGTACCCGTGGGTAGATTTGTTTTGCAGCCAGGGTGAACATTTGATACTAACATACAACACACAAGACATATAATTAAGGTACATTGGTCGATTATATGAAAAATGCTCAGTGTTCCACCACTCATCAATATAGCAGCATGGATTGATAAAAGATTAAAAATTATTATAAGATCACATTAATAAAAGACAAAGATAATAAAAACAATAAAAGTCAAGAGTCAAAATAAATAAATAGAATTTAAGAGTTTAGAGTCACAATAAGAATGATAATAAAAAACAGAGCCAGGCAATGAAATAAATAACTATAATATATATGTAAAGTAAAACGTGTCATAAATATTCAACTTAAACATAGAGTGCACATCTAAGTTTAGGCTGTGTGATGTTATGTCTGAAGCCAGTGAGGTCAAATGACTGCACTTATTTCTGTTTATCAGAGAAAAATGTCACATTTTTGGACATATGAATAAAAAAAAAAAAATGAAGTCCTTATGAAATTTAACAGTCATTGTGAGCTGATATTCATAGATGCCGAAGAGTCATGTCATCAAAAATGATACAAAACATGAGAACCTATAGTCATTAAAGAAAAGTGGAAAAATATTACAAAGTACAGCCTCAAAAATGAGGATTGTTTTAGCATAAAATTGAACCTTCGTGAGAAGATATAATACAGATGTCTATTATTTTAGTAGATAAACAAAAATCTGGGCTTATGCTTTTTGAATATGGGATGTTATGCACAAAATATATTTACAGTTACAGAAATGTAAAAAATTAAAAAAAAAAATCAACATACACCACTTAGAGCATGGGTGGGCAATTAATTTTCCTATGGGGCCACATGACATATGTTGATAGTTATTAAGGGCCGGATCAATTCACCTATATCTCGTAAAAAAAAAAAAAAAAAAAAAAACAGAAATGAAACAATACAATGAAAATATAGAGCCCAGAATATTTAATGAATATTGACACAAACATTTGTGAAAATGGTTTTATATAACTCGATATTAACTTTACATTAAAAACCCTAACTGCAGATTTGTTTGTGTATCTCAGTTCCTTTTCTGATTTCAATAAAGAAATCCTTAGAAGTTCATGTTTTGTTAAAATCTCTGCATTCTTAATATATTTTTCTTTCTTTTTTTTTGGTGTTACTGTAGCTGACATGAATGGACTGAAATTTGGTACATAAGCCTTATGCTGAGTGTGGAAAAAAAACATTCATTTAGCAGATCTTTCAAAATAAAAGCTGCATATTATATATTTGCATTGACCTTTAATTTGCCACTGACCTCATGTGGGCCAGTCAGGGCCAGTTATTGGGCCGCATGTGGCCCCCAGGCCTTATTTTGCCCAGGTGTGACTTAGAGAGTATACAGAATTTTTTTTGTAGTATAAAATATCATTAAAATATCCATAATATAAATATGTAAGAAATTATTTCTAATAATGCCATATAGAAACATAACAAAGTATAGGCTACTCATAACAGGTTTAATTGAACTACTATTTGACAGAATCAAGATAATTTTTTTTTTTTTGTCTTTATTAAACTTGTTCAGTGGCTGATGTCTGATTGAGAACTGACCTATATTGTGCACAAAGGAGACAGAAGACAAACAATTTCCTTTACCTTCACGTGGCTGTACTGGCTGCCCTGCTCTCAGCCTAACCACCCAGTCTTGGATGTCTTGAAGCTAATCTTGATCCTTTTAACTGTCTAATCAAATACGTAATACACCAGCAATTGGCTTAAAGAGCGGAGCTGACATGGCCACTTCTGGCTTGTTGTTATACTCCTGGTCTATGTGTAGTGATGATCTGGGTTTTCTTGCTAATCTCTTTATAATACAGAGCTATTAAATTAAATCTAATACTTGATGGTATGATATTTAATGTTTGGGGTTTGTGGTTTGTCAAGAGGCAACACCTTAGTGTGATTTTTCTTCTTTGTTTGGATATAACTGGACACTATTGGGGCTGCCTCATATATCTGTGGATACTGTGGAATATACCGTATTGCTCATTTTTCTGCAGATTTAACCTTTGTCATGACATGAACAGTTTATTACAGTCCTCCAAGGGTTTGCTTATTTTGTATTCCTCTACAAGAAATTATTCTTCTTCAATAAAAAATACATCTAATATTTTGACATGTTTTTTTTTTTTGTTTGTTTGTTTTTTAATCTCTAATGTCTGATTTTAGCCTGACTTCAGGAAAATAACGAATCTCATTAAAACTGTTTTGTCTGACTTTGCCCTTCTACTATTATTTGACTTTTTAGTCTAGGTCAAGTAATGAAATTGCAGCTCAGACCAAAGCGCACACACACTTGGCTGGCTGTTAACAAATGAGAATGAATGAGCCTGGAAGCACTGGACTCTAAGTTAGATCTGTAGCGTAGGTCGACAGATGATTCAATGCCGGCAGCCTGGAGGCGTTAACTTCCCCGTTTGGTGCAGTTTCCACCTGGGGAATATTGGTTAGATTGGTGCCAGATGGATTAGGATTAGGGGTAAGTACAGACTAGGTCCAGTGGAGCAAAATGATGGAGAGTCAGACACAGGCTGCGAACAAGATGAAGAGATTAAGGCTGATGTCAGAGCCGGTGGCATTCTGGACAGTTCAAGTGCTAATTAACTGATCTGAAATAACCTCTGAAATTGTCACTTCCACTACACTTTTAGGATTACTTGAACTTTCAACCATGTGCAGGATCGTCTAATATTACATATCATCTAACTATTATGGTAGAGCTATAATTCATAGGAAATGAAGGTATAAGTTGGCTCTGCTTTATTTATTTCTGTAAAGAGTGAATTTATTGCATGAGATTTACAATCATTTAGATTCTGTCAGTTTAAGGATGATATTGTGTTTTGTATAATTCTAAACACAATTGAAAAGTAGAATATAAAACCTGCGTACAAACAGATATACATGTAGAAAATAGATACAGGCTGATTAATCATGTGTTTTATGGTGTCATTGATATTTCCTGTCAATAGTTAATATTAAGATTCTAAACTGGAACAAGTGTCTTTGAAGGACGTCATAATTAAAAACTGTTTCCGCCAAAATTTGGGGCAGTTGTTTTGCTAATTCAGTTACTCATTTATTTATTCATTATCTTTAGTTTGATGTTCATTTATTCAGATTTAATCACCTATTTATTCCATATTAGTTCCACAGTTATCTGGCCTTTAATAAAGTTACACAGTTAAATTCAGTTGTTCATAATAGGTTTTCAATGTCAAAATTTTAGGAATGAAATCATCCAGTTGATCAGCACTCTGCTTTTATGTGCTCTCCGAAAAAAAAAAAAAAAAAAAAAAATTCTATTATTAATTAAATCTTCATAGAAAGACAAGCTCATCATATTATATTATTATACCACTTTTTGATTCATGTCCCTGAGTTAACGACTCACACCTCATTGGCTCATTAAGTCTGGAATCTCAAATCACCTTCATTCACATTTCTGTCTGTACACTGGCATGATCAGCAGGTACTACACTGTCATTCCTCATTGTCCTTCCGTAAAGCCCAGCTTATACATCTGGGGCTGCTGTGCCAACTTAAACGTCAGTATCATGATTGGCTGAACTGTGCTGTGGAAAGCACTGCAGGTATAAGCACTTTCTATGTATGTGTGTGTCTATTACAGCACTTGTTCATTCTGCAACGACAAGACTATAAGTGACAATGTGACAGATTATTGATATTATAATTTCCACAGGTGAATAATGTGCATGTGTGCACAAGAAACATCTGCCAAAAGCACTATGTCTTTGGCATCTGGATGTTGTGACTGCAACCTCAATGGAAGTTACTTCACTGCTGCTCACTTATCACCTGCACAAACATGTGAAAAGCTACAAGTCTTATTAAAAAAAAAATAAAAAAAATACAAGAGCATCTATCTGGTAATCTTACTTCATATCCTACTACAGTTGAGGATTAACTATTTGTGCCATTGTAAACAAAGGCACGACTCCATATGGAACTCAGAATCCCTGACGCACAAGTGAATAAGCACTCCTTCCTCTGCACCTACTCAGGACTCAGCTGGCCAGAGAAGTCTGTATATGTGTGGGAGCGTGAGTGTGTGAAAGCTAACTAAAGCCCAAGCGTTTGTTCCTGTGCCAGTTTAGCGAGGTCAGCAACCCAGGACTGCTGCGGCCCCGTCATTGGCTGAGCCCGTCACACGGTGCCTGGGTGCTGAACAGGCCCTTTATATAATCAAAGCCAGGCCAGAGCCACTCCTTGGCTCACCTCACCCCCTCTGCATATATTCTTAAATATGTCTTCACGTACACACTTATACACTTATACACTGCATTATGATTCTTACTAGCCCGGCCCGCGGGGATTACAATTACCAATGTTAATAAATTAAGTGCATCTGTGATCATCCGTACTAATGGTGGTGTCTTAAACAATAGTACATTTTCACCGAGTATTACCGGAGGCTGCAGATGGATAGCTGATCAGTATCCCCTCTGCTGTGCTGCTGAGCAGAGGGAAGGTGTGGTACCTGCTTCACAAACTTGTAAACAAGTCCTGTTCGCCACTGCTGAGCCACTGCACTACATTCTATGACAGCACAAAACAGTTTCCAAGCTATAACCAGCTGTTAATTTTGTCCAGGTGTTAATTGTTTTCCACACAACAGTACATGTATCCTGCTTTAATGTATTTTTTTTATACTGAAGATTTTTTACAATATGAACCTTTAGATATTAGATTGTGAATTATCAGCAATTGTCTTTTCACATATCAATACTGTATCTACCTCATAGTAATGTGTTATGTACTCATATTTCCTTGTATTGTATTCCTTCTGTTTCAAACCCAGCTATGATAGTATTTCACAATGTACTGAGTGAACTACCTTTGCAATGCAATGTTAACCTCAGAGACAATACTATGTGGGGTAGATAAGATGCAACCCACCTTCTTTTGTTCTCAGTAGTTTGGTTAGTTTATTGTGTCCCTGACAAAGCAGCAAAATCTTAATCCCACACTAGTCAGGTGCTAGACTATGAATAGATTTATTAATACAGATTAAGCTTCAGGTGTTTACTAAGATGCTTCAGACACTGGTGCAGTTCTACGTAGCTTGCCTCATACTTGACCCCAGGTCAAATGTCTCAGTTATCAAAATCTTCCTACGCTTCTGAGATGAGATAAGCTCTGATCTTTACTTTAACTCTGGGACTGACTTTATAAATCATGTTGCAGGTTGTACATTTAATGAAGCATTTAGAAGTTTTAACATTAGTTTATCTGTCAAAATAAAACAAAAATGTGTAAAAAAAAAAAAAAAAAAATTATGAAAAAAAATTATGCAATGACATTTCTAGGTATATTTTTAAAACGAGTTGTTGACCCTCAAAACCTTTATAATCTTTTTGAAAAGTGATTACTGATCATTCAGCCACTGAAAAGCCAATATAGCAACATCTATCTGTGACTATAATTGGCACAGTTTGTCAGTGTTTAACAGGTTTTAAGATAAATCTACAACATTGTAAGTACAGTTGAATACCCACCGAAGGATAAACCCTTAAAGCTTCTGGCATAAAGGTTTAGCCCATACCCAGAGATAGGAGTAGTTATAATTACAGGAAAGGCAAACAGAAAACATACAGTAGATCAACTTTTAACAGTTAAGCATCATTTAATTGCCATTAAAGTGATTGACTTAAGAATTTCTTAAATTCATGTTGTAGCTGAATTTGATAAAAGTATATTGCACAACCCTCTAACTTAAAATATTGAGGCCAACCCATTTGGTACCTGTATGTGTCAGTGGCCATTTGTGTGAATTAATTAATGTAATTTGAGTTTAGGGTAGCTGGGGTGAGAATGTGGGTCACAGTTATAAAACATTAGATCTCAAAATTTCCAGTAATAATTAAACAAAATTAAGTAACAGAAAGTGCATGTTTTACATATAAGTTTCACTCAGAATAAGTTTGTCAATATTTAATGAACACAACCTGGAGTTGGGAGTGTCATATGTAGAAATATTAACTATAACATCCATACTCAAAAGTTGAAGCTCTTTTTATTCAACATTTGTTCGACACACATGACGTTTATTTTCAGTACTTTTCTTTATAGCAAAAAGAGCTTGATCTGCCATTAGAAAAAAACCCCATCAATTATACAAAGTGCTCATTTTCCAAGTTTTTCTTCTGATCTGTTTGGGATTTTACTGTTGATAACTTTTAATAAGGTTTCCAAAATTACAACCTCTTCACATATAATCTCACATTTGGATTGTAGTCATTTGCAGCAAAATGGGTTGTTTTCTAAATATTGTCAGAGGAAGTTATTGAAGTAAGTATTCTATTTCACACTGACTGGCACCATGGATTATAAATAATAGGCTACTGTATGTCTTTACTGTACCTGGATAGTCATTTTTAATTTTTCCGTTGACATTTTTAAGAGTTTTGACAATGTCTTGCTTTTGTAATGTGACTACACACAACTCCCAAAAGATGAGCGTCAGGTGTTCCTAATTTATAGCATAAACAATTTTTCATTTTTTACATTATAAATAATAATAATACACACTACAGGGCCTCTGAAATGAAAGGCTGCTCTTATATAACAGTATGTTGTAGTGTGTCACAGCTGAGAATGGAGCTGTGACGGGGGACTTGAGCTGTTACGTTGTAGAGTTACGTACAAAGTTTTAGCTACAGAATACACTCCAAATCCCAAAAGAAATTAACAATGCTCCTCTGTCTCTGAGCAACTGCAGTGAAAAGTTAAGATAGAGATCTGTTAGGGTTAGATTGAAGTGGAATGAATGCAGTCCCAGGAGACTCTGAATATTAAATTCTAATGCCAAGTTATTTGTGCCCCAGACTTGCAAACATGTGTAAAGATAAGATTGTTTATGTAATCATGAAAACATGACAGCCGTAATCTTTAATTCTCTACACAACCAAGTGGTATTATTTTGTTCGAAGTGCAATTTTCAAGACACTAACAGATAAACACTGTATACAATGATTAATGAGCGCTGTACCAGAAACTGCAGCGTATTATAGCTTTGCAGTGTTTGTACTATAGAGGATTTTGTGAGCCATCATGCATGGCATAGTTTCAAGAGCCTTACATGGCTTTGGTACAGTATTATAGGTCTTTGCCTTCATGTCTCTATAAGCAGACGGGAACTAGAGCTAACCAAAACCCTGGTTTTGGGTTCACTATAGAGAGTGCCCCTAGGTTTGGGCCCTGAATATTTTATCCAGATTTGACCTGCAGGACTGCATGTGCATTATGCAGACATGGCCGGCTAGAATTCCCTTCTCTACTCTTTCCCTCTCTCTCTCTCTCTCTCTCTCTCTCTCTCTCTCTGTCTCTCTCTCAATGACTGCATCAGTAAACAGACCCCAGCAGACCATCCCTGATGCATCCTCTCCTCTCCTCATTGTCCCATCCTTGTTTACCTTTCTCCTGTGCCGCTGCCCCTCTCCTCTCCTCTCTCCTCTCCTCTCCTCTCTCCTTTCCTTTCTCTTTGTACCTCTCCTGCAGGCCCACTGCCCCAGCCTTATTTAGCTCCCTCCTGCCAGCCCAACATAACTGTACAGAGACAACATCCATGATCGATGAACGGCGTCTGATGCAGTCCCCAAGAATGAGACAAACAAAGCCTGGTGCTTCAGCTCACTCACACACCCCACAGGCTGCATTCATGATTAGTAAAAACACACAAGGTGAGAGGCAGAGGAGGAAAAAGGAAGAAGAAGGGAGGAAAGAAAGAAAGAAAGACCCTGAGAGAACACATCAGCATCTCAGCATCCCCGCATGCATCTCAGTATCCCCCACCCCCCCCACCCCACCTCCTCTGCTCACAGCCATAGAGAGGATGCATGTACCTTCTGTCCAGGATTTCAGGCACTTCATCATAGGTGAGTCCCGGCAGCAGGTCTTCCTCGAAGGAGAGGCCAGGCCGGCAGAGAGAGGACAGCAAGGCGAGGGAGCACAGGAGGAATGCGTGTGCAGCCATTGAGACAATGAGAGGAGACTGCCGCTGGTTGAGCTCCGCTTCATAATCTGCTCTCCTAGCAGTGGCTGCCTCTCGGCTCTTGTGACTGGCAGGCGCCTCAGCCAATCAGCAGCGAGCACAGCCGATCAGTGTGCGTCACAGTCCCCTCGCTACACCCCACCTCCCCTCCTCTTCTTCCTTTCCTACTCCCTTCTCTGTCATCCTCCTGCTGCCTCTCTCACTCTGCTCACCCTCCCACGTCCACTCCTGTGCTCTCTATCTTCTCTTTCTCTCTTTCATGCACACATAGCCGCAGGCAAACCCTAAGTATAGACAGGGGCTGATTCTTTTTCATAGCACCACTACCTATGTTACCTACAAATAACACACCCATACCCTCACACACATGCTCACTCATACCTACGCATGCTTTTCACACACGACTGTGCACACGAACACGACAGGAGCACACACATACACACACACAGTCTGACACACACACACACACACACACACACACACATACACACCTATGTGGAAAATCACCTGGTAATGTCAAGGTCAGCTCCTGTAGGAGGATAGGAGGTTGTTGACATGACTTTAGGTGGCCACAGGAAAAAAGGAGCGATGACTACATGACCTAGATCTGCAGTGTGCTGCCACAATAGCAGAATTAATTCACTTGATCTATGTGTTGTTGTGAGCACTGAGAGGGCCTGCAGCTGAGGAAATTGTCCACTGAGGCTGCAAATATGGATGACAGGAGCAGCTGAGCAGCTGTGGGATGAGACAGGAATGAGGGTCCAACCCTGATGACCCTGACGGCTGATCCTGATTCCTCCTCATTATACTGCCCCCATGCATGAGACGCCTCAGGACTTTGGTGCATCCTCTCATATCTTTTATTTCCATATCAAATGATATTGTGATTTTTCAGAGCAGAACATTAAGAGTGGTTATGTAACCAAATGTTGTGACCTACTATCATTGTAGACTTTCACATTGATGCCAGGCAATGATTCACACAAAATACGTCTATGCAGAGGAAAATGTTACATCCACCGTGTCGTTCCTCTGTCAGGATGCAGTCATCAAACTCAGTGTTGATTCTAAAATAACTAAGCATCACGTTAGAGACATATGTTATTTTTAAATATGGCACTTACAGAATGTCTTGTCTCTAATGCAATGATGGCACACTAACTGAAACACAAATTAGACCCATTATTTGATGGCTCAAAATTGTTACACAACAGAATAACAACTATATTCAAGTACGGGTTAAATGTGGTTACATACTGTATGTCAAACACGTTCTTTTGTGATTCAGCCTGTGACATTTTAAACTGTGTTCACTTATTTTACTGTTAAAAATGATTTAATGTTGTGTTTTTTCACGTCTCCATAAGATTTTAAAGATGCGCTGTCCTGAAACCAGAAAAAATAATTCAACAAATAATCATACACAAATCAATTACTTTTGACTAGTATGTGTGTGTGTGTGTGTGTGTGTGTGTGTGTGTGTGTGTGTGTGCATGTGCGCGTGCCTGTGCTAACAGGGTAAAAGAGGTCAGTGGTGTCTCCTAGGCCATACTGTAACAAGAGGTGACTAAAGGCTGTCTCAGACCTCTGCGTCTGCCTGCCACAGTCACTTCAGCAGGCCAGTGTGTCAGTCTACTGCAGGGAAAGTGCAAACTAAACTGTCACTGCTGTCATGACAGTGACACAATCACAGGAACATCTCAGAAAGATGTCCAGGTGTAATCTGATGACTTTAACAGATCATTTTGTGCTTTATTGTCTCACAGAAAATAAGAATGTCAGTGCTTGAGCCGATAAATCCCTCAAGGTATGGGGTCATGTAATGGTGATATAAATTTGGTATCTCATACATTTTATTTTATTACATGCCATTATGATAATGTATGGAAAGAGCTTCATGCTATTTGACCTTAATATGGTTTCAGCCCCAACACGAAGATATAAATGTGGCCCACTTTGGTGTTGTTTGGCCTCAGTCTGTGACTTTGTGACTGTTTGGGTGTGTATCAGTTCTCTGTTGGTGAGTCATTCAGTATTTGAGATTATGAAACGGATCGAACATACACAGCTGGGGGTTACTGTCTATTTATAGGTATGAGCTCATATCCAACTTTTTAATCCTGCTCTTTTTGCCCGCATCGAGCACCAAGGCTTGCAGTGCACTGGGTGATGTAACAGGTTAGTGCAGTTTCATATCGCTTAACAGCATGTGTTGATGATCATATATAACTAGTAATCTACCAGATAGCATGAGACTCTGAGCTCCGCAATCCATAAATTGCAGCAGCATTAATAAAAACCCTAAAGCATGTTAGTATGTTCTGTAGAACGCAATGCTTAAGTGTGTTTATATTAAGCATGTGTTTTCTTATTTCTGTGTTTGCATGTATTTATCTACTAATAAAAATATAAATTTGATTTTATTTTGGGTTTTATTGGTATACACACAGTATTCCAACTCCATCATTATTTACTACTCCTCCTGCCTTTTTTTTTTTTTTTTTTTTTTGCTGAAGTTGCTTTCTACTCAGCACACATCAACACATGTGCGCGCGCACACACACACACACACACACACACACACACACACACACACACACACACACACACACACACACAGACACACTCCAAGTCTTTTATCCAAGAGAGAAGGTCAGTAAATAAGACAGCCCAAGCAGAAATATCATGGTCTTTCTTTATATCTTATGCATTAACCATCATTCACTTGCTATGGGTACATGAATGTCACATATTTCTTGTCAAGTGTTCCTGAACTATTACATCAAAAACTAAGTGTTATTAATAACGGAATCAACACATGATCAGATGAACACTTCAGATAAAAAAAAGTTAACATAACATCCCAATCCTGTTCACTGTACCTTATTAACTTTTATCTTTATAAAAACTAACCATCCATTAAATATAGAAAACTCTCCAGATTATTAACTGAGTTGATCTAACATCCTTTCAACTTGTCACTCATTTACATCTTAAAACATTGTCTCAGGCAATATGATTAATGGGGAATATATGATCTATCTATGTGATATGCAACTAAATATAATATAAAGCTAAGAAATTAGGCCTTGCAGTCTATCTATGCAATCTGTCAAGACAATCTGTTTAAACAGTATATTCTCATAAATAAACATATGTAGATTCTTTCTATGAAACTATTTCCATTCATAAAACACTCCCCATATAGTTTGGATTCTATAACAAGTAACATTTCGAGTTGCTCTACTCCTTTAAGATGGCATCATCATGTGATACTACGCAAACCAAAATTCCTCCGCACACAGCAATGCAAAGATGTGATTGGCTAGAACCTGTGAATGGCTGATGTCGGTTAATTAATATTCAAGTCACAACACTGCAGTCTCAATCAGTCCTTGTACTTTCTTGGACCTATTTCAGACTGTGCCACTTGAGGGCACTCACACACCTCCCATTGATACGGTTGAGTATAGTATAGTATAGTCTGTCTTGATGAGGCACAATGTTAAAAAAAAAAAAAACTGATTATAAAGGGATGTAAAGGGATGGTGAATTAAAAGGTTTTTGTTCCTATAACATATGCACAGCAAAAATCAGTCTCTCAATGACTTAATAAATAAATAAATAAATAAAATAATTACATTCAGATGAGCATAAGTCATGCATACACATTGGCATGATGAAACATAATTCCACACCATATCATCTGTGTTAAAGTTTGTCATTTTTCAAGCTACTTAATTATACAGTTAACCATTTTCAGATCAGGTAGCAGCAGGATATTCTACGTCATATGACTGAATTCAATCACCTCCCCTTATAAACTCTCACTTTACACAGGGTAAACTGGAATGACAACTCGTAATAATACATTCCAAGTGATATGGAAAAGAAGAATATCTAACAGATGATGTGAATTTTAGATTATACGAGTATACACTAACAGATCTGTCAACACCTATGGTATATGCACATCCTGATTCAGCAGCCCTCAGAAGATATGATTTATTTTCAGTCTTGTTTCCTTTGTTCATCCAAGACACAAAAAAAATATGTTCTAGTGAGTGACATTTAGATACATCAGGCTGTTTTGCATTATACTAAAAGGCCATCTGTAAAGACGCCTGCCTCCTAGTTAAAAGCTGACCTAACGCTATGCACAGTGTTTTATTGTAACTATGACCACTTCTGATATTTAACACAATCTGAAACTGGCAAATGTGCCTACAATATCATATGCAGTTATATTTTTCCATATCTGACTAATCTAAAAGGAAAAAAAATAAAATAAAATAAAATCACAGATAATACCAGAAGCATATTTCTACCCATGTATTGAGAGTAATAGTCAGACTAGACAACAATTATCATGCCAAGTCTATGGATATTTGACAGCTGTAAAGATAGTCATAATGATATTTCCTTACTTTGAAATGTGGGTGGAAACAGTATGATTTGATTGTCTAGAAACTAAAATTAAGAGGCACCAGACTGTAAGGAAGGACAAGTTCAACAAAACAGTAAACAAATAAAGAAGTCTCTCTATATAAATATAAACTCTAGAATTCAGCGAGTTGAAGTTGGTCAGCGCTTCATCGATGCACACAAATATAAAAACGGCAGTCCTGGAGCAACTTGTTTACTCTGATCTGAGTTCGTATTTACTCTCCTCGCTTTCTATCCTTTTTTTTTTTTTTTTTTTTTTTTTTCTCTTTGGGGCAGCAGAGGTAAAATTAACCCCAGTTCAGTTTGTAAAAGCAGCTCTATCACTCTATAAAACGCGCATAAAAGAGAGAAGGCACAGAAACACAAACCCACAGTGAAGTGGGGTGGACTGACAGCAGCAGTTTTTGCGAGCAGACTGGATGAAGCTGCAGGTCTGCTGGCGGCAGATGTGTTGCTTACAACTTGCGATGTCTGAAAAAAGAGCACATATTTATATAACTGTCGTCTCGTATTCAGTTTTAGTTCGTCAGGAAGGTTTACGTGGATATGACTGAGTCGGTCAACGATGTACTATGACCGCGCACATCTGAGCCGGAGATGCATTCTGGGGATGAGAAACCAAGAATCCGTGACTCGGTTGTGTTCCTGAACGCACCCCTGTAGACAACAGCGGCTTCATTTAATTCATAGCATGATGTAAAAACTGACTGAGCAGATGTACATCATTCAGGACAATATAAATGGAGAAGCCACTTTATACTACAGATGTGATGCACTTCCTCTTTATAATCTCATCCTATTTCATTACTCCTGTCTTCTCCTGTGATGTTTGATTTGCTGCCTTTGCTTGTGTCGGTTCGGTTTTTTTGCCAACCAGTTTGGCCACAGTCATATTTCCCGCAGCTCTGTTGCTCTCTTTTCTCTTGTCCTGTTCGGCTCCGTTCTTATTGGTGTTTTGTTGGATAGGTGGTGCCATTTTAACCAACACCGGCGCTTTCCCCTGGGGCACATGAGGGTCGTCTCCAATGTTGACAGTCAGGTTAGTGTAGAGAGGCTGCAGCTCCTTGGAAAGAAGCTCATACGTCAGAGAGTTAAGGCCATCAGAGCGCCAATTGAGTCTGGTCCTTTTCAACAGATCAAATCTAGAAAAACATACATCGTAAATAGTCAGAATTAATGCACCGACATGGATTAATCCATCATAACTATAACTTGGGGGGAATTTTTTTTTTTTTTTTAGGAAAATGAAGTGCAGAACAAATTGAAAAAGACAGTGTGTTTCTGTGGAATAATTCTTCTTCAGTTTGTACATTTCAAAGGATGCATAAAACTAGTATATTAACAAAATACAGAACATTATCTGAATAAATGAAACTTTAGTTATAATGTAGAAGAATTAATAAAATAAGATATTATTGCAATAAATTCATATAGACTATCGTGATATTATCATATTTATTAAATACTAAATTTGTAGTAAGTATAATGTGAATATAAATATACGTATAGTTCATTATACAGATAGGTTTGTTTGAGGTGACTTACAAAAATGTGGATATAAATGGTTTGTATGGATGCTTTGTGTTCATGGTAAATGTGGTTAAAGCATGGGAAGCAGAATCTATTATTAGTTTGTTAAAACTGCTTTTTGAGTGCAAAAAAATACTTTCTTGACCATTTTGATTGATGCCTTGATGTTTTAAGCTCAATAAAATTGAACTGAATTGTGATTAAAAAGTTTTATGCAAATAGAACAGTTGCTTTGTTTCAAGTTGTTTTGTTGAAATTGCTTAAGGTGTTCAATAAACATGTTAATTACATTGCATATATATTCATATTTTTGTATGTTTTGGATCTATTAGCAATTTTTGCCTGTTTAGAACATATTTTGGATATTACACCACTTTTTTGTGAATTTTTAGCATGTTTTGTATTTTTTTTTTCTCTGCATTTTTTGTGCTTCTTAGTGGATTCTGTGGAAAATTTGAGGACAAAAATACCCCGAGACAAAACAGTGGACAGACATGAATTTTGAAGGCTGTCATCTAATCAATTATCTATCGATCTGGACAAATGTGGTGTCAATTTCTTCGTAACACTTCAGCAAACATAACCCAGGAAAGTATTTAGGTCCAAAATGCACGTACGATCCACAAAGGCAAAGAATCTTCAGGAATGTTTGTCCAATCTGAGTTCTATGCTGGAATTTTTTCCATTTTCCACAAAGATACCATCCATAATTACCTTTTTTTTTGCCAGGGTAGCAGTAATTTTAATTTGGAGAGGTATTTTTCAGGCATTTTAAGCAAAATCAGAAAAATGTTAAGGTAAAAGACGGCGATTATATGAGGCTGCCTAGGTGTCTTGGTGTTTTCTTTTGCAATAAAAGTATTAGAAAATGTATTATTTACCGATTATTTTGTACCCTATTA
Source organism: Siphamia tubifer (assembly GCA_020466265.1). Lineage (NCBI taxonomy): Eukaryota > Metazoa > Chordata > Actinopteri > Kurtiformes > Apogonidae > Siphamia > Siphamia tubifer. The sequence continues at coordinate 21,525,629 of CM035789.1, forward strand.
GGAAGAATTGAACTTTTGAAACCTGGCCATTTCTAATTATTAAAAATAATAAATGCTTAAAACAGTGTTTTTTTAGCAAAAAAAAAAAGAAAAAACAAAAAAAAAGAAATGGGCTTGAGGTTTTTAGCATATTTATTATCAGGAATAACTGTAAATGCTCATAACAAGACTTTCAATTACTTTACAACTACTCAAACATGCTTTTTGGTATTGAACCTTCAGTATCCAGGCCTGGTTTAGCCTGTGTGGAAGTCTCTGAAAAATTCTTGTCTACTTGTAAGAGTCCCAAATTGATGTTGTTAAGTCTTATGAATTGTTGGAAAGTTCAGAATCTCAGCTTTCTGGTACCATTTGAAATTTGTGGATAGCACAAAGGGTTCAAGAGTTACAGTCATTTGAAGGCTGTAAAGTGGAAAATGCAGCACCATTAGATTGCAGTTGTTAAAGGGTTAAAAAGGACAAGCAGTTATTTTTTAAGACAAGTTACATTTCTCACACACACACACACACACACACATACACACACACAGAATCCATGTATTATTACCCAGTGTGTCAGTGTATTCTGATATGCATGAAACGTTAAATTATGCAAGTGTTTTTACATCTTAAGTACTTCCAGTGAATGATAGGCATGTGTAATTTAAGTCACAAAACAATTCTGCACAGGGCCTGAGGCATGGAGAATTGTTGGCATTACAATCAAATGCCAACCGCAAACAAACACAATGTCAACAAAAAAGTAACATCAATTACTGTATGAAGACGTCAAGTAACAGATGAAAAATGGGCCAACAATTGTAGGGAAATAATATCATTTCTCTTCAACGGAGGTAATGAAATCAAACTGAAGATTAGTAGGACAAAGCAAGATTAGTGGTAAATATGTAATGCATATTTACATGAGTATGGGATACTAAAAAATATTCCACTCAAAAGGAGCAGATCAGCATGTCAATCATCTTGTCTCGTCATCTGAACCCACTTTATCCTCATTAGGGTCACTGTGGGCCTAATCCAGCTACAATGGGTGAAGGTGGGGTACACCCTGTATGAGTCTCCAGTTCATCTCAGGGCTGAACATATCTAGACAAACAATCACTCTCATATTCACACCTATGGGCAATTTAGATTAACCAATTAACTTATCAGTGCATGTGTTTGGATGGTGGGAGGAAACTGTAGTACCTGGAGAAAACCCACATGGACACAGGGAGAACATGCAAACTCCACACAGAAAGGTCTGGTGTGGGAATCGAACCAGGGTCCTTCTTGTTAACCACTGCACCACCACACACACACACACACACACACACACACACACACACACACACACTAGTAGGTGCTGCTGCCATGCAAGGTGCTGCTAGACTGAGCAGGAGCAATTCAGGGTTCAGTGTCTTGCCCAAGGACACTTCAACATGTGGATCGCCAGAGCTGGGACACGAACCGCCAACCTTTCAGTCTACCCTGAGCCACAGACACCCACAACCCTAACCCGCCCACACATCCATATTAGTTAAGTAACTAAGTATAAAATAATTCATCTTATTTCAGTAGAAACTTTGGTTATGTATATTTTAATGGAAAAAGTGTTTTTCATATTTTTTCAGACATTAGCATTGTAATTAGGGCTGTCGAAATTCACACATTGACACAACAGATTAATTTATCATCATGATTAATCTGACAAAAACAATTTTTTTATGCAAATTAAAAGGAACAGTTGTTTTTCAGTTGTTTTGTTTCCAGTTGTTTGTTGAAACTGTTGAAGGTGTTGAATAAACATGTTAATGACATATATTCATATGTTTTCCACATATTTTGGATATTTTTATTCACATTTTTTGTGCTTTTTGCTGTATTTTGGAAGCTTATGAATATGTTTTGGATTTTTCTGCGCTTTCATTTATTGTTTTGTGAATTTTAGTGGGGGGGGGGGGGGGGGGGGGGTTTGGCATGTTTTGTATATTTTTTGTGCATTTTGTGGGAAATTTGAGTACAAAAAAAAAAAAAAAACCACGACAGAACTGTCAACCAAAATAAAGTGTTATGATTATGATAAATTAGAATGAACCCAAAGCAACCCTGTGATTAATCTGGTTAAAATTTGTAATAATTTGACAGCCCTAGTTTTAAAATAACATTATTTTCATGGTGGCTTTTAGAAGAATGTCTTTGGGGAGGTGGGGTACTGTATAGGCCTCTGTAGTGTGGCTTAAACTTTTGTCCTAATGGTATTTTTTTTTACCCCCAAACATTTACTAGTATACTTAAAGTAGTATTGAAATGAGGAGTTTTAAACTTTTATTGAAGTAAAAAGCTTGAGTAGGTACTTTAACTTCTACAGAAGTCTTTTAAACTCTAAAATCAATACTTCTACCTGAGTAATGAATGTGAATACCTGCGTGGATTTTGCTCATTGCCGCGGTCTCCTTTATGCTTGATCATCTTGTAATGACCGATGGCCACTGGAGGGCGTACAATCTTCATACCAGACAGACGCACCCTGGAAAAATAGCACAAATCAAGCCTCATTGGAAGAAACAGATTCCAATCCACTGCATAAAGTCAAGAACCGACATCTCAGAATCCACATAATAGAAAAAAAAAAGTCTATTATCTATTATTCAAAGCAACAACACTATAGAAGACCTAAGACTGTGATTTAGGGACAATTTAGTCATTGAGAAATGGAAAAAAAATAAAGATTACAAAGGATTCTATGAGGACAACATACTTATATGGCCTATAGGTGGTGGAAAACACTGTGGTTCCCTTTTCCATCTTTGGTCCTTGCGCACCACTCCAGTCATCTAGGTCAATCAAAACATGTAAATAATGTTGTGCATGTCCTGTGTGTATGATGTATTTTAAAAAGTTGCAAACACCATGCACAAAAGGCAAGGATTGTAAAAAGTCAAAGAGAAATAGTTTTGGTTTCATTAAAAAAATCTATGCAAGGTTTCAGATCCTTGTTTTCCTGTTGCATTCAGAGCCTCTCATAACAGTTGGGTAAATGCTTCAGGGCCACAGAGTGGAGAGAAGGGACCGCAGCGTAGAGGTAAGACAAGCCTGAAAACAGCCTGAAACTGTAAAGCACACAGCCCAGCCCAGATATGCTAGTTATACTTACTTAGCCCACTCCAACAGCAAAGCCACAGCAGTAGGAGTGGATGTCAAGATGAAAGATAACATTAGGAACACAAAAAAATGAAGAAAAAGAAAACATGTGGTGCTAAGACTAAAAAAAAAAAAAAAAAAAGTCCATACAATGAGAACATTTCCAAAAAAAAAAAAAGTACAAAGAGTGTAAACAGGTCGAAATGTCTGCATGCAGAGTTTATGCTAATGTTAAAACATGCACGGTTCCGTCATCATGCAGGACGTAGGCTACAGTCCATGTCCTCACCTGGCAGCGATATCATCATCCTCTCCACCCCAACCCCAGTACTGGTTAGGAAAGCCATTCATCTTCATGTACTGGTCTGGAGTCACGGCTGACACCCCACCGAAATACTGTGGGTACGGCAGCCTGGAAATGGACATGTTAATAAATCATGAGTATTACAGAGAAATAGATGGATTTTTTTTTTCTTGGGGGGGGGGTTGTTTGTTTATTTCAGACACGACCGTAATATAAAACATAAGGGAAAAATAAATAGAACAACATAAAAAATTTAACTTGAATAATGGAAAAAAGGAACAACTATTGTGACAGACAGACAGACAGACAGACAGACAGACAGACAGACAGACAGACAGACAGACAGACAGACAGACAGACAGACAGACAGACAGACAGACAGACAGACAGACAGACAGATAGATAGATAGATAGATAGATAGATAGATAGATAGATAGATAGATAGATAGATAGATAGATAGATAGATAGATAGATAGATAGATAGATAAATAGATAAATAGATAGATAGCCTTTATTGTCATTATACAACAATGTACAATGATATTTGATCATCCCCTTTCAGTCAATACAACATAAAAACAATAGATTACTAAAATAAATAATAATAACTAAGTAATGAAATAATCTGTGTAATGTGTGAATAAAAGCATACCTATATTAAAAAGTATTTTAAAATATTGCACAGCATCCTGGACCAAGTAAAATTAAAATGTCTATTGCACTTATACTGGGGGGAATTAGAGGGGGGGGATTCAGAGCCAGGTTGGCTAGCTTGTGATTATTTGTAAATACCTTCCTACAAATCTGTACACAAACAGTGGTGGAAAAAAAGTTTTCGGACACCGATGGTATTTGTGATATATTACTTTAAAGGTGTCATTCCGCTGAAAACCACTTTTCCACGCTCCTTTTGGAATCTGATGGGTCAACCCGAGTTAGCAACACATGCTGCCTTTGAAAGTGGTTTGTCACCTCCACTGGCTGCATACCGCATTCACAGAAAACAACAAGAGAAAAACGAGGGGACCGAGAAAAAGCCGGTCCATCTGACGTCAGATGGACTTTCCACGTGGGGTTAAGCCCATCCCCCACCGCAGCGAATCTGAAGTAGCATTAGCATTAGCATCAAAAAGAGAAGACGGCGCCACAGTAGCTGCTGCACAAACTAGAAAAAAAATGATGGATCAAACTGGTTCATGTGCTCTCTGTGGAAATAAAGCCTCGTTTTTTTTCCCTGCACGTTTTCAGAACAAGCAACGGCATGAAACCTAGCTGGATGCTACTCTGGTAAAGGTAAACACACACAGAGAGCGAGAGGGGAGGGGGGTGTTCCTTCACGCATTCTGAACAAATCAGAGACGCCTTGTCACCGCGTCATGGACATGTATGAGGAAGTACCGGTAAACTCTGTTGTTCCACCTCAAGTCATTTTTCTACCGTGAAAAAACAACTGGAAACACAGCAATGTGGATGTTTTTTTTTTTTTAAATAGAACCAACACACAATGTATTCAAAAACATTGGAGATATTAATGAAATAACCATGGAATAACAGCTTTAAAAATAATTTTTAAGTCAGTGGAATCTGCCAAGTATTGTTCCCCTCTCCAAACACACATATTTCCTTCTGCACATGCTCTGTTCTGACGAGGTCAAAGAAGAAAAACATTCAGAATGTTAAAATTATCAATAATTTAGTTTTGTTATTTAAAAAACAAAAAAACATTGCATCTATTTGTCTGATGCAGCTACATTTTTGAAGCACAAAAATATTATTTCTATTTCAGGATAATAGATAAATATACTATAAATAAAAAACTGTAAAATTTTAAGAATGTGCCAAAACTTTTTTTTCCCCCGCTACTGTATACACATACATTTCAGTGTCACACGTTCACAGTGGTGCTTCTACCTGTATCTGAACTTGTCCATGGCCACAGACAGGTGTGTGGGGAACTGTTTGTGGCAGGTGTAGGTGTTGTGATCATTCTCAGGCAACAGATCCACATCATGAAGGAAGATGCAGCTCCAGTCTTCATCTCTGAGTGCCTCCCGCACGCCGACGTTCAGCAATTTGGCTCGGTTAAAAGTACTGTTCCCCCACTGAACCAAAAAATAAAGACACACAGTGAAAACAGTATATCCAGTGAGTAATTTGCTTTGATTAATTTTGTTACAGCAATATTACGCAATAATTACACGATCAACAGTGACATTTACCAAGGGTACAGCATCCAACTAAAACACTCTGCCTTCATTCTCAATGATGGTGACTGCGAAAATGCCAAAATCCCACATAAGAGTCAGTGTTTGTTTTGTCTGGGCTTTGTAGTTATGGGATATTAACATTGGTCTACAATTAAACATAATGTTGCATGCACCCACAAGAAAATGTTTTCAAAAAACAAGAGGAAGTCTGTTCTTAGCTACTGAAAATATGCCGGACTGTGAACATCTAAAAGCTCCTTCCCTCTGTAGACATAAACAGATACACCCAAGGTCACAAAAACACAACAACTCTACACTAATGGAAAACATATTTATTACATATTATCAGTGGCAGCTCATCAATAGAGACCATGAAGTCACCACCCCATCTGTCTCACATGCACAATTTCACAAAAACATTCGTATTTAAATAAATAAGCTATACAGGTTTTCAGCCACTGAGCTATTTTTAAAATGACCAAGACAAAATTATATACATCTATTATATATTAGTATATCAGTGTTAGCAGATAATATTATTGGTGTTTTTGCTAATGGTTGGATAGGTCACTGGGTTTCTGATTCAGTGAAATATTCCATACATGCAATTAAATTTAACATATATGTGAACAAGCAAAACACAAATAATAATAATAATACAAAAATCAACAATCAAGACAATCTTAGACAGAAGAACAGCACAATGTTTTCCATTTACATGTACGTCATCATTATCAGTGGAAAATATAATTGTCACGGACAGGTTTGTCTTTAACAATAGTCATGGAAACATTTGCATGTCAGAAGAAAAGAGGGGTGAGTTTTACAAAAAAAGCTTTTTGGTTATGTAACAACTGGCGGAGCGAATTGATGATGTAAGTGAGTGTTGAAGGGGTGTCCCAATTTATAGGGGTTGCTCTTCAAGCCCTACGGCTTATAGCTCCGTTTGAAGGGGTAAGGGGTAGAAGTAGAGGCAGGGGTAGAGGTAAGGGTAGGGCTAAGGGGTGAAATTGAATTCAGCCTAAGTATGTTACTCTTGGCGCCCCATATGAAAAGAAGAGAAGGGTTAGTTCTGAGACTAGAGAGAGGGACTTCTCCATAAGTACACATGCATTTCTTTGTCTCTCTCTTTGATGTCTTCACAACTAACTTAGGAGTGATGGGAAATTTAAGCTTGATAAAAAAAAAAATTATTTGATTTATATCGCGATATATATTGATATCGTGTGATGTGAAAAAAAAATATTGTGATTCACGCAGCGTCTCATCACCTGGTGAGACGCCATGTAATAAGAAAAAAACTGACCCATCTAAAACACTATTCTAACAGTCAGTCACCATTTCACAACAAGGAGAGTTTGGAGTAATGGAACCCACGTTGCAGCCACACAGGCTTTTATAGACAAATAGACATAAATCATATAGAATCTGACCTGCTGCACTATGTAGATGCTGTAATGGATCTGCTGCCTCTGGAGGAAAGGGTGGAGATGGTAAAGCAGGGCTCGCAGGTGGGTCTGCCTGTTCCGGTATGGGACCACTATGGCGGTGTGGTGGCGGGGTTCACAGTCTGGAGGCCGGTAACGTCCACCCGGCAGCACGAGTGGATTTCTCTGTCTGATCTCCTCCAGAGATAGAGGAGAGGACAGATGGACGGACACAGGTCCAACTGGAGAGTGAAAGGAAATGAAAGGCTTTTAGTGATATTGATCAGACCCACATTATTCACACTTATTTTTACTGAGTCATATCTAAAAGCAGGCATTTATGCTATCTTTTTTACCCAGGAGAGGGGAGGGGATCTGACAGTCCTTCAGAGGTGGTCCTGTTGCAGGGGGTCCAAACCCAGAATTACGTGGAGGAGGAGGCGGGACACCCAGATGGCTGAGGTTAGTGTAGACGTCATGGGGCCGAGAGTAATCGAACTCTGGTTCTGTGGTGTGCACCAGGACAGACACTAGACCTTTGAAGCCCCCCAGGGAGAAATAGAGCACAAAGGCAAACTGGAAGCCCACCAGCAAGGCTAGCGTGCAGGGGGAGTCCAAGGAGCGGCCGCAGCCTGCCATAATAAGGGGGGTTGTAAAGCAGTGAAATGCCACAAGGGTAAATTGGAAGGGTAGATAAGTGGGAGGAGAGAGGGAGAGAAACAAGTGAGAGCTGGATGAGGAGGGTGGGTGAGGAGGTGGGAGATGTATAAGGAGAGGCAGAGGGAGGGGAGGGGAAGGAGGCAGAGCTGAGGGCAGGCTCAGGTGTATAGGGGGGGGGGGGTCCATCTGGAGGAGTGGGGCGCTGTAGTGGTGAAGCTCAGTCTGCATTTCCATCACCTCCTTACCACACAAGTCACTGCAAAGGAAGACGAAAACTGCCATTAATTACATAAAGTGCATTTTAAAAGAGGGGTAATCTGGATTAGGGTTGAACTAGCAAAGCTTTTAACAAAAGTATATGTTAGAAACAACCACAACCCTAGTGAGGCTAAAACAGGTTTAGAAGATGAATGAATGAATGAATATTTTAGAAAATATCAGGGTTTCACTGTATCTTCATGTTATATTATTACAAGTATTTGTGCTGATAGTAGTACTGTTCGTTTGCTTAGTTATTAGATTTTATATTCATTTACACTTCTTTTTTAGCTTTTTAAAAAATTGCTACAGCTTGTTAGATATGCTATACACTCCTTATTGACAGTTAAATTGTAAGAGCTTGTATATGCTCACCAAAGGAGTCCCTGCAAAGTAAGAATTTCATGGTGCAATGTAACCTCCTAAAGGCTAAAAGAAGCAGGTGCTCTGTTGTCTGTTGTGATGATAAACATGGCCTGGTCAAAAACACATCCCACACTCTCATATTTTGTTGAATTGCTTCAAGCTTTGATTGTTCCATGGATTTGTCATTTCATCATTCCAATAAGGTTATGCAATGTCACATTTATTTTTGTTATTTTAGTGGACATAATGTTCCAGAGCCTGACCTGACCAACTGAAACAAGCCCAGACTGTAACACTACTCCTACAGGCTTGTACTATAGACACAAGGCATGATGGGTAATCATTGTCCCCTGGATGCTATTGTTATTCTGTCTATCAAACTGATGGTTGTTTAAGACATTAGAAGCTACTACTTTTGACATTTGAAATATAGAGACAAATTCATTAGGGAACAGTCAAAAGTAGAACTGGGTCTGAATAGAATAGAACAAAATTGAATAAATAGCACAATGAAATGTGAAAAGTATGGGTGTTTTTCACAACTTTTTAGCTTAATTTACAAAACAACTTATATTTTGTTATGTCTACTGTTACTATGACATAACACCAAATTATATTTTCATAATCTTTCTATAGGAACAGATCAAACTCTACTATTAAACATCATGAATATGAGAACAATACTTGCATGTTTACTGAGCTTATGCATTATAATATACCCAAAAAGCATAAATTACTACACTCCTAACCTGCATATATGGGTACCTGATTTTGCAAGAGTCAAATTAACATTTTCTCCGGATCAGGAAGGGTTCACTCCACCTCTCTCCTCCTCTTCCTCCTTTCATAGTCAAACTCTCTGCAAAACATAAGAGAGTAACAGCAATGTGACAGCACTCTCAATACGATCACAGTAGTGTCTACTGTAAGTTAAAATAACCTGGAGAATGACGAGCAGCTACAAACAAATGTCACGTCATTGCTTTATTTAGACTGGTATATTTCCAGCAGTGGTACTTACACTTGCATGGAGTGAATATATGGAAGAGATAGATGTTGATGACTGTGGATCAAACACTCTTCTGTTTGTGCAAGCAATTAAAGAATCCTGCAGCTATTTTGATTCAATAATATGATGATGGATTTGAGAGGGAGAATGAAATATGGATCAGCACAGAACCACGGTTCTGATAGATGGATAGATATCTAACCATTCAGGTGATTAGCCTATCAGGAGCTGCAGTTAGGCCTAGGCATGTACAGTATTTACATGACTAATGCGCACACTGGATCGCGATGTCCGTGATTTATTTGATTCTAAGCTGCATGCAATCTCTGCTCCTGCACCATCCGACTCACCACTGCATGGCTGCGACCTTCCAAATCCATCCCCTGGCTTCCACTGACACTCGACGGGGCCTGTGCCACAAAGATGATCCACACGATACCGTATTTATTTTTTATTTTTGGGATGTTCGCTGCTGCTGCTCCTCCTCCTCCTCCTGCTCTCTCTTCTCTTCTTTCTAATCTCTCATCCAAAGCGAAATCTCTCCGTAGCTTCTTACAGACAGCTGTAGGCGCTTCCACACGCCAGAGCATCGCCTCATATCCGTCCAGTGTCAACACAGCACAGTGCGCCCCGCTCCATCCAAACACGCTTGTACCGTTGAGTCACAGTCAGATGGCTGAGGCGCACCGCGGTGACGCACAACGCGCCACATTTAAAAGTGAAAAGAACGGGTGTCGTGTGGAGAAAAAAAAGTAGGGTGTAAAGAAATAAGTATGGTTTGGCATAGAATTGGACAGTGCGCATGCGCGGCCAAGACCCGGAAGGACACCTGTCATCGAGCTGAAAAATATGTATGGTTGCAGTTAACACGATCTTAAAGGGATAGTTCACTATTTTTCACATGAATTTCTATAGAATCAGCGTCTTTACTCTTGTGCACCCACAGTGACTTACTCCTGTGAGTCGAGTTCTGGTCCGGTTTTGGTGAAAGTACACCTGGCAGGTTTCCTGGAGTCAGATATTTTGCATAACAAAATGCTAACAGCTATGCAACCTTAGCATACTACTTTCATGAGTTGTTCGTCAATGTTCGCTGTTAGCAGTGTCAGCGTTAAATGCACGTTATGCTAATGAGAGAAAGTAGCTCAAAGCAATTACGGCGCGTGAGCCTTTGTTATGCAAATGAGTCAGTTATTCAAACATATTGTTTTGAGAAGACACACGTTTTAATTGTGTGACCCCAGAAAACCTGCCGGGACTACTTTCTTGACTTGACTTATCAGCGCAGGCGTCTCACACCACCCGCCATGACAGCAAGACTACTTTTGCTTTGACCAAAACTGGATCAGAACTCGACTCTCGGGACACTGTTGGGAGTAAGTCACTGTGGGTGCACCAGAGTAAATACGCTGATTCTATACAAATTTATGTGAAAAATAGTGAACTATCCCTTTAAACATCAAGCTAGTGCACATTCAGGACACCAAGGTAATATCACAACACGCAGGCTCCGGAAGAATATTTTAAAGTCAGGTTAGTAATTAACACTAGACTAATATTTTACGGCCAGATTTATTTCACGCATCTGTGCAATTGTAGGGTGGCACTCCGCGCATGCGCAGTGGCACCAAACCCCACTCATTTTACGACCATACTTATTTTAAACCGACACCCTTTCTGCAAATTGTGGGAGCAACTACAAACTGTACTTGGATATATGAACAAATATGAATAACCTGTAAATTCTGAAGAAAAATAAGTGCAATGTTAACAATATCACATTTGAGTTCGCCCTTTATATATGTGGATCACAACTTACAGATCACAGTGGATCTACGAATACACACATTTAGTAACATACAGAATGTTGGTAAAATTCCATACTTGTTCCCATTTAAAAAAAAAAAAAAAAGGTTCAAATTTTATTAATTTTTTTATTTTTGAAACCTTTTTTTTTACACTAAAACAAAATGGAAAATTTATAGTTTTCATTATTTACAGGTCATTATGATAATATTTTACTGGTCTAATCCACTTTAGATTGAATTGATCTAAAATGATTCAACTTTATTGACTGTTAAAATCTTTGGTGCAATTTTTGTGTTTCACAAATTCTTCCCACAGGCCAGATTGGACCCTCTGTGTGTGTGTGTGTGTGTGTGTGTGTGTGGGGGGGGGGGGGGGGGGGGGGGGGGGGTGTTCGACGACTATGATCTATAATATGCTCATTGTAAATGGCTATTTCAGAATTGTTATATTTACTTTGCAGTATGGGTCGAAATTTATTTTAGGCTGATAATTGTATTTAAGGTCCATTTTGTTTATTATTATTTTTGTTTCTGCCTTTTTCTCAGAATAATAATGCACATAAATATTGATAAATATTTAAATGTATTTTTCCCAGTGACCCAAATTCTCATTCCATATTATGCCATTTCCAGTGAAGTGAAGTGTTTAATATAAAACCACCATCTTCTCTGTCCTGGGTCTTAAGAGGATATGATGGAAAAAGTTATTACATATATACTATGGTCCATAAAATTTGAATAAATATTTTTGAATAGTAGTGAACTGAGAGTCAGTATGTACAGTAATCCTTACACCTTGTTATATGTAATTACTGATATATATGAATAGGAATAAAAGGCGGAATGAGACTAGAAGCAAAATTATCCCAAATTTACAGGTAACAGTGTATATGTTGGTTTATGTACATAAATGTAATAGATAAATCTTCCAAGAACCTGAACAGTGAATGTATTGTAATGTATAGACCCACGGTTCTCAAACTGGGGTCCGCGGACCCCTAGGGGGACGTGGCGCATGTCCAGGGGGTACGCGAAATTATTCACGTTTTTTCTTTTTTTTTTTTTGCTGTTTTATTTTGAAATGCGGAAGTTGTATTTTGTAGCGAGTGGGCGGAAGTAACAGCGCTGTTTTAACGCCAGCTTGACTAAATTGAGCCGGAGCGAGTCACAGGCTATTTTTAGCTTTTGTTCCATTTATTATTTTAAAAATTTTTGTTTCTGAAGTGCTCATTTATATTATAATACCTGAAAATGTCGCTGGTTTGCACAAAAGCACTATTAAAAAAGGTTATCGTTGTTTCATAATAATCATTGTTGAAGTGGTTTTTTATCATTTTCAGTATCGCGAGGATGAGGGGGGACATGGAAAAATGTCACCCCTCCAAGGGGGACCTGGGCCAAAAAAGTTTGAGAACCCCTGGTATAGACCATGTTTTGAGTAGATCTGGTAGCCTATTCTACATATTCTCTCATTAATTCTCACAATTTCACATTTTGACCCAAAAGTACATCACTTAACATTTTTGATTTTATAAACTTACACACAAACAAGTTGTACCTCTGTACATTTTTATTTTGTTTTATCAGTAGAGAATGTCTTATCCTTTTAAAATGATGTGTACATTATATGTGTAATGAATAAAATACCTTGTTGACTCTAACCAACAAATGTTAAAGGATAAAATAGTCACACTTACCAGGGATTCATGTAAAATTTGAGGACCCTTCAAACCACTACCCATCCATTGTAAGAACTATCAGATGAGATTGATTTGTTGTAACTGTGTACAGTGTTATTATGTGTTTTTGCATCATTGTGTGTTTATTTTTTATTTATTTTTTAAATTCCACTTCATTTTACCTTCATCAGCTGTATGATTCATTCATGAAATGTTTTCCATTTTTGATATTTCCTCTTTATTTCTCACACAGCATCCAACCCAGGGGTATCTGTTTTTTTTCTGGCTTAATGCAGCTAAAAATGTCTTTATTCACATGCAGCAGTAGCTTGTCAGATTACAGAACAGAGACAGGACAGAGTATTTATGGCTAAAGTAGTACCATATAGGTCTACCAATGTAAACAGGCTACCCCCCACACACACACTTAAAAAAAAACAAAAAAAAACAAGCAGATGAAGCGTAACAAGAAAAAAAACTGTGCAAAACAATGCATCTACACTATTGTTTGTAGCACTGAGTGAACACACTGCCTTCATTGTCTCTAAGCTAAATGAATGTGTGTTTACCCTCGCTAACTCAGCGCCCCTTATACCATGCTGAAGTATCTTAGAGACAGAATAATATTTAGTTAAAGCATAGAATAGACTCTTTACACAGGCAGGCTGGTGGTTCAATGACATATAAGGAAAAATATATTTAGCACTAATGAATGAACTGGAAGAATCAACTCCCATGACATAGATCCATTTATGCTGCTAAACTGATGTTTAATTCTAATTACAGTTTCTACTTGTTCAGTTATTCACGTGTCTGTTATAATGGTAGAATATAGCCTTAATTTTGTGAATAATTGTTAAAATTAATACAGTACTGTATGTTGTAATCACAGTATTGTAGGCTAAACGTAAGACAGAAACAATTTAATGTACTGTATCTCTCAAATCATCACACACAGAAAGTCTTACAGAGCACCTTTTTATATATAAAAACGTATAATGCATCACTTTGTTATTTTTACTTATTTTCTCATCAAAAGAGTTAATAAAAACAAAAGTGACTTTTATCACAATAAGATCTATATTGTGGGAAACAAAATGAATGAAAGAGTTCACAAGTTTTCAGGACATTTTCAGTTGAAAACATTCTTTTCGGACAGTTCCTTCTCCTCTGTGTCATTATTTTCAATGGGCAAAACAACTTATCCTCTAAAACGTTAAATGCAAAAAAAAAAAAGGTGAAAATTCAGATGAAGTATTGCAAGCACTTTTTTCCACCCTCTTCAAGTTCTTTGTTTTTTTTTTCCACTTCTCTTTCTGATTCATCAGTTTGATTCCCAGCTCATCACTCACTCTTTTGAAAAACAAAACAAAACAATAATAATAATAAAAAATAATAATCTTCTTAAATGTTAACTCCCTTCCCTCCATCTCTCAAGTCTTATCATTAGTTAAATTATCTGCTTCTCCTCCACCTTTTCACACCTCTCCCTGCCTGTTTCCATCTTTCATTTTATCGTCCTGGCTTTATTTTTTGTAGTTGCCAAACTGAATGGCCAACCGGTCACTGACGCAGCGGAACGTGGCAGGCTGAACCTCCCAGTAGTTGACGGGGTTAGCGAACAGGCTGATGCCGTTATAGAAAGTCCTCTTCATACCAAAGCCACGTGGGCAGAAGTCATCCAGTCCCACCTGATTGATGCTGTTGGAATGGAGGTACACCACCTATATAGGGAAAAAACAGTCACTTTAACTCTTACAGAGTTTAATTTAACTACCATCCCACTCAAAATTAGTGTAAAATCTACTCTATGGCTTGTGTCAAATTCTTAGTCAATTCTACTCAATTCAGTGTCAAACTTTACAAAAAAAAAATTAAATAATTCTCACTGTGGTGTCTTCACACTGTTAGGACTAATAGGAAAACACTATAGAGATATTTTTATCTCAAAATTTAGTTTAAAGCTAACTACAGTGTGTTAACATTTATTTCTCTGCAATGTTATTTTCTTCATCAATTTGCACCCTATGCTAATATTGAAATAATATAGAAATGAAAGGGCCCCAAGGTTATCAATCAATCTATCTATCTATCTATCTATCTATCTATCTATCTATCTATCTATCTATCTATCTATCTATCTATCTATCTATCTATCTATCTATCTATCTATCTATCTATCTATCTATCTATCTATCTATCTATCTATCTATCTATCTATCTATCTATCTATCTATCTATCTATCTATCTATCTATCTATCTATCTATCTATCTATCTATCTATCCATCTATCTATCTATCTATCTGTCTGTCTATCTGTCTGTCTGTCTGTCTGTCTGTCTGTCTGTCTGTCTAACATTTACTTTTAACTCTACTGTCACATTGGGTTTACTCTCCATAGAGCTACAAATACTCAATTATATATGACTCATAAATGTCTTCTTACTCTGGAGTAAGGCTGGAGTAAAAAAAATCTAACTCTTACCAAGTGTATTTTTTCTTATTTCTTGTCTAAATATGTCATCCCACAAGACAGAATCGCCTCAATAGTAACTTTTCAGTGAGATATAAGAATTTATTTTTAGATAATAAACCTTGAAAATCGTATTTCAAGGAATCTTACCGTGATAATTTGAAATTGTTCCATTGGTGTATTTATATATTTATCTATTTTGTTTGCTTGAATTAGGACAAAAAAGTCTTGAATTCAACAACAAAAAAGAAGTCAACAGAACAAATGAAAATGATCTATCTTTCTTGAAATAAGATTTTCAATATCTATTGTCTAACAATACGTTCTTATATGTCCCAAGTTACTCTTTAGGTGATTATGTCTTATTTTATGTGTGATGAGATATTTGGACTAGAAATGAGAAAAATACACTTGGTAACTTTGGATTTTTGTAGTGCAACTGTAAAAGGTGAGACATGCACTACATTTAATCTCTGACACACCTGCAGGTATTTCATATCTGGGAGGCCTTTAGGGACACGAGTGAGGCGGTTGTTTTCCAGATGCAGTTCTCTGAGCCTGGGAAGGTAAGACAAACTGCCATTCTCTATCTGGCGAATATGGTTATAGCCAAGGCCCAACCTAAAAAATATTAAGACAGGGAAAATGTGAAATACGTGGAGAACAGAACATTATATGGCACATTTAGCAGAACAGCTTAATATATGAGAGCTGCAAAGCCTGTAGATTCTATGATTACAATTACTGCAGGAAGGTAGCATTAAATCAAGTGAAATTTGAAGCCACGGCAGCCTGGCAATGATCCAGGTAATATAATATAAATTATCCTGTTAGAGGCAAGAATGAAAGGGAAAAAAAAACATAGAACCTTAAGTGTATGTTACTCATAATATGTACTAGACTAGACTACTATAGAGGGTCTGCACATTAAAAACCACTGAATAATCCTGAATTAAAACTACTGAAACTCTGCTGTAAACTATACTGAAAAATATAGATAGATAGATAGATAGATAGATAGATAGATAGATAGATAGATAGATAGATAGATAGATAGATAGATAGATAGATAGATAGATAGATAGATAGATAGATAGATAGATAGATAGATAGATAGATAGATAGATAGATAGATAGATAGACGGAAGGACAGACAGACAGACAGACAGATAGATAGATAGACAGACAGACATACATTTTTCAGATATATTCAACTTAGGAAATCAATAAATGTAGTTCTAGGATTTGAATGATTAAAAACTACAAATGTTAAGTGAGCGGTTTGTACCTGAACAGGTTTTTGTAGCGGCTCAGGTCCTCCAGCTCCACAGCCTGGATTTGGTTGTGGTCCAGATGAAGTTCATGGAGACTTTCCGGGAGTTCTGAAACACAGACATGCAATCTGTAAGACTCCTGCTACTGTGGACTATGTAATTTGCAACATTTATTGTTTGTTTACTGCATACATAGTCTTTCCCACATTCAACAGCTGTTTGGTATCCACAGCTGATTAAGAACAGCAGATTCATCCAGGATAAATGTGTTTGCATATAACACGCATGCAAACATTGTTACCTTTGGGCACTCCAGT